>CAUYUJ010002991.1:167808-187808 GCA_963575745.1 Prorocentrum cordatum
GGTGGGGGAGGAGGAAGAGGAGGAGGAAGAGGAGGATGAGGAGGAGGAGGAGAAGGCGGAGGAGGAGTGTGGGAGGTGGACTGGGGGATGATGATGCTGATGATGATGATGATGATGATGATGATGATGATGATGCTGATGCTGATGATGATGATGCTGATGATGCTGATGCTGATGCTGATGCTGATGCTGATGCTGATGCTGATGCTGATGCTGATGCTGATGATGATGCTGATGCTGATGCTGATGGTGATGATGATGATGATGATGATGATAATGATGACGATGCTGATGCTGATGCTGATGCTGAGGATGATGATGTTGCTGATGCTGATGATGATACCGATGCTGATGATGATGATGATGATGGTGATGATGATGATGATGATGATGATGATGCTGATGATGATGATGATGATTGATGAGATGATGATGATGATGATGATGATGATGAGATGATGATGATGACGATGAGGAGGAGGAGAAGGAGGAGGAGGAGGAGGGAGGAGCAGGAGGCAGGAGGAGGTGGAGGAGGAGGGGGAGGAGGAGGAGGTGAGGAGGAGGAGGAGGAGGAGGAGGAGGAGAAAGAGGAGGAAGACGAGAAGGAGGAGGAGGAGGGGAGGAGGAGGAGGAGGGAGTGGGAGGGGGAGGAGGAGGAGGAGGAGGAGGAGGAGGAGGAGGAGGAGGAGGAGGAGTGGGAGGGGAGGAGGAGGAGGAGGAGGGACGACGAGGAGGAGGAGGAGGAGGAGGAGGAGGAGGAGGAGGAGGAGGAGGAGGAGGAGGAGGAGTAGGAGGAATGGAATGGAAGGAGGAGGAGGAGGACGACGAGGAGAAGGAGGAGGAGGAGGAGGGGGAGCTGGAGGAGGAGGAGGAGGAGGAGGAGGAGGAGGAGGAGGAGGAGGATGAGACCGATCACGCTTGTGCCGATTACGCCGACGACGATGATGGCGCCCTCGCGTCTGTGATGCAGATTTTGGAGGAACTTCGACATGCGTGCGCGGCCAACGCGCGAGAGTGGCCCGCATGGTATTCTTTGGCACGCATCGTGACCCCCCCCCAGCACGCGCGCAAGGGCGTTTCAATGATTTCGACATGCGGCGCGAGGGGCCCGCTTGGCCGAATGTAATGAACACGTCGGAAGAACACCCACGTGTTTCTTAAGATCCGTAAGGGCTTCGCCCCATGCCGCCTGCCCCCTGTCTCGGAGAATGGGAGATGCAAAAGCTAAATCATGAGGTCTGGGCGCCGCCGTGAAGCAGTGTCTGGACCTGTTTGTTGTTCGACCTTGACCCAACGGATCTGCGTCACGGGTGCCACCGAATTTCAGAAATGTAGCACATCCCTTGTGTTTTTGGGCCCTGACCTTACGGATCTGCGAGAGGGGTGCCGCCGACTGTCAGAAATGTGGCAAATCCCATTTGTTGTTCTACCCTGACCCTGCCGATCTGCATGAGGGGTGCCAACGAATTATAGCAATGTGGCAAATCCCATGTGTTTTCGGACCCTGACCCCGCCGATCTGCGTGAGGGGTGCCAGCGAATTACAGCAATGTGGCAAATCCCATATGTTTTCGGACCCTGACCCCGCCGATCTGCGTGAGGGGTGCCACCGGATGTCAGAAATGTTGCAAACCCATTGTGCTTTTGGACCCTGACCCCCGATCTGCGTAAGGGGTGCCAGCGAATTTTAGAAATGTGGCAAATCCCTTGTGTTTTTGGACCCTGACCTCGCCGATCTGCGTGAGGGGTGCCACCGAATGTCAGAAATGTGGCAAATCCCATGTGTTTTTGAACCCCGACCTCGCCGATCTGCGTGAGGGGTGTTAATTTTTACCCACCCCAGCAATCCAGACAACACGCTCAGGGCGTGGTAAAAATGCCCGTGTTGGGCCTCCCTCCCTCGCGCGATTCATCAACAAGGAACAGTAAGCAGCAAGAAGCATAACTGTAACAGTGGAAACTGGAAGCTGCAACTGGCACAGGAAACTGCGAACCTTCGGCCTGCAGCTTGGTGGCCCCACAAGGGGGCCGGCGGATTCCGTAGGAGCGCGAGGCCATGCAATTTTTGATAATTGCTGATGCAAAACCATGTGTTTTAAATGTTTTCGGGGCACTCGGTTGTGACATCCTTACGCAACCAAAGGTATTTGAAGAATTTCCCCATGCGCGCGCGACGACGCGCGCGTGTGCACTTTGTCCCGTTTCTGTGAAAGGGATTCTTGCGACCGCACGCGCGCAAGGGCGTTCGAGCGATTCCGACATGCGCGCGCGAGAAGCCCGCTTGGTCGCAAGTTATGAAAATGATTAACCCATGGTTATTTCAAGCATTCGCAATAGCCCGAGGGCAAGTTGTGGTTGAAAAGTTGCGTTGCGGAACCAAGTGTGTTTCATATGTCTTCAGGACACTCGTTTTTGACATCCTTGCGACATTCACTGTTTTTGAATGGTTCCGGCTTGCGCGCGACGACGCGCGCGTATGCAGTTCGTCCAATTTCTTTGGCAAGGAATTATTGAAAACTTGTTTTTTCGAGAACGAGTGCGCGCGCATAGTATCCATCTGCAGAGGATGGTTGGAACGTTATCAGATAGGTTGGGATGGAATGAACTCATATTCAGGACGGGCGATGGGTATAATCAGGTGTAAATTGCGTTACAAAGCGGTGAGTGGGTAAGTCCGGGAGGGGACATATCCTAACACTAGTTTGGAAAAGGATTATATTTGCTGTGCAATCGTCAAGCGGAGCTAGGCAACTCCCACACGACGGCCGGCAATGACTCCAAGCAGAGCCAGGCAACGCCCACACGACGGGCGGCGACGAGGCGGCTACGGGGCGGCGACGGCGACAACAAACAAGGCGGCGGATCCGACGTTGGGGCCCACAGAACGGGCGGCCACGAGGTGGCGACGGGGCGACGACGGCGATAACAGTTCGGCGGACCTGACACCTGGGCCCAGACGACGGGCGGCCACGGTGCGGCGACGGGGCGGCGACGGCGCAACAGCGGCGGACCGGACACCGGGGCCCAGAGGACGGGCAGCGACGAGGCGGCGACGAGGCGGCGACGGGGCGGTGACGGTGATAACAAGGCGGCGGACCCGACACCGGGGCCAAGTTTCTTATCAAAGGAATCAAAGATCCCGAAGTGCAAGCACTGTTTGGGGGAACTCATATTTTTGCTTGTTTGCGTTTTCAGATCTGTCGTTTCCCATCGTCGGCGCCTGCTACGGACGGGTCGTGGGCTCCCAGGCGAATTTCGCACCGGTGTCAGACTGGTGTCACAGCGTGGTGTTTGTTGTTGCAGTTTTCGGCCCTGCGCACGGAGTCCATTTTCAGCCCCCCCCCCCCAGTCGATGGATATTCCGACGAGGTTACGACGAGAACGAAGGAGTGGGAACGAAGACGGCAGGGAAAACAATGATCAGCCTGCGACGGGAAAGCAAAAGGCGTTTAGAACAACATGTCGCACAACCGGACCTGAAAACGCTGAACAACTATGCTAAACAAACGCTTACACGTAGCATGATTGTTGTGCGTTCGCAGCTCGTCAAGAGCCCAAAGTAGAACACGCGATCATGAAAACCAATGAAACGCCCAGGGCGTTTCTAAGATGTACCATGTCATTGGGATGCCCTGAGGCAGGGCTGAATGGGACAGGGCAAGCCCGACTCCAGACCCCCAAAAAGCGAACCACGGACATCTCGGGCAGAGGAGGAGGAGGAGGAGGAGGAGGAGGAGGAGGAGGAGGAGGGGGGAGGAGGAGGAAATGGAGGAGGAAATGGAGGAGGAGAAGGAGGTGGAGGAAGAGGTGGAGGCGGTGGAGGAGTAGGAGGACCAGAGTGGACCCAGTATGCATCAACGCCGAAGGGCGCCCTCCCGCTCTAAATCGCCTCTTCTCGCGGGTCCCTGCACGCCGTCCTTCTCGTTGCGAGGGGCGCACCCTTGAGAGACGAGCGCCCCACTGGCACTGACATTCCAGCAAGAGCCCTGCCTTGAAATTCAGCTGCTGTGCTTCCTCCCAGCGGCGAGCGAGGGGGTAAGTGAGGAGGAGAAGGCCTTCTCAGAAGGCCGCGGGACTTCTCATACGTCCTCGTGCCTTCAAATATGTATTCTGTGGCTTCAGGGAAGGCGCAGTCAACTTTTCAGAGGGCCAGGCGACCTCCGAGCCTTCTAAGAAGGCCAGCTCCCTCTCACTTCCCCTCAGGGCGCGCCGCCTATCCTCTGAGAGCGGTGGACGGAATGCGAACAGGTAGGACCATAAAGTCCAACGATGCGTCCAACGGTAGCCTCGCTTCTTAGGAACATGCAACATTGGAGGGACCTCCACCACCCGTGCAACCGCTGCACATGAGCTGGTCATCAATGGCGGCGCGCCCCGTGGTGCAAAGGGGGCCGCACTCCATCCGTGCAGCTCTTCAACAGATTCCAGCCTCTGGCCAAGAGAGGAAGGAGAATCTGCTATAAACTTTGGAGATGTGCACAGCAGGTCGCCCTGCTGAAGCGGCGAGCTGTGTCACCTGCCTCACAGCTCGTTGCACTTCAGGCAGTGAGGGCGTCGAGCCCCAAAAAAGAGTGTGCCGGGTGCTCGCCTCAGTCGCGATATCCGTTCCGCTGACGTACCGCGCTCTATCCTTGTACCTGCTGCAGACTGTTTCGGCGCATGTGCGCAGCGATACGGCGATAGAACCCTTTGAGGCAGGTTCGTTGTCGATCCTTGAAGCTGCGGCAAACTTTGGAGACGAATGCGCACGGCGCCACGGCGACAACCCCATTTTGGAAAGGACCGGTCGTCCATCTTTCATGCTTGTGAAACTGTCCAGACGGATGCGCACGGCGCGAAGGCGAAACACCACTTCCCCCAAACACCCGTTTCCGTAGGGGTGCCATTTGTTTCAAGAAAGCCCGTTGTTAAATCACAGTATGCGTCACATGTGCCGCTAGAGCGCAGTGCCGCGCAGTGTCGTGTCCGAGTTCCAGGCTGCGAAACAGAAAATCTTGCCGTGCCGTGCCGTCACCTCAGAGTGCGAAACCGTTGTCAATGTTCGGCCAACCCTCTCAGCGTCCGCGACCTTCGGCGGCAGCAAGTGATTAGTTTTTGTTGTTTTTTGTTTGTCAAAAACGAAACATGGCATGTTCCAGAGTTGTCAGCAGCTGCGCCGCGCGGAACGGGGACGCCAAACCCTCCACCCGTCTTTCGTTCATTCTTCCCCGCCCCGCCCCCCCCGCGCCGCCAGGACGACGTTGCGAAGGCCGAGGTCTGTGCCGCGCTGGAGGTGGCGATAGCCAGCGCTCATTTTTTCTTGCGGAGGAGGAGGAGGAGGAGGAGGAGGAGGACGAGGAGGAGGAGATGGGCACAAACATATGCCCTTTGTTTGGACGGTGCAGCTGCGTCGCCGTCGGTTGTACCCAGTCGCCTTGTTGTGTCGTTGCGGCGTCGCGGCGATTCTTCCGGGCTGCATGCGGCCTGCCGGCGTCGGCCGAGCTCGTGTTCGACGTCGGTTCTGTCATTTTTCGGTTGTGCCGTCGCCGTGGACGGCTTTTGGGGCAGGGTTGCCAGTCGATTGCCTTGGGCATTTCTACGAAATCTTGTCCGGGCCGAGCCCCAGCGCCCTTGCAGAGGCGGCAAGCAAGCAGCGCTTCCGAGCTGGCCTCTCCTCTAAAGGCCCTGCGCACTACAGCCTGGCGTGGCGGCGCAGCAGAAGCTGACCCCGCAGGCTTCGCGGAGACTTTTTGGGGTTTGGGGCGCCGCTGCTCAATACAAAAAGCTGGTGTCCCCGCGCGGGTGTGTACGATCTCCAAGGAGGCCGACAAATGCAGACAATGCATACGTCGAGAAGCAATTCAGAGTGGTGGTCTTTCTTTTGCCCTTCGTGCTCTCTGCTTTGTTGGCCGATTCGTGGCTCGTCCGGGCCTGTCTTCTGGCGGATCTTCGTGTGTCGTTGGCGGCGCTCTGGCCAGCATATTACTGTGAATCCAGTTGTTGTGGCGAGTGCGATTCACGAGACCCCAAGGTTACCCGCGGACTTGGAAACTTCCAACCTCGAGCCTCGACCCTCTGGAGGGGCGACCCAGAAGGCCCCAGAAGTTCCAAGACCGTCAAAAAGCCTCGGCTCTCGGTCCTCGACGACGGCGGCGTCGACGAGGTCCCCAGAGGTGCCATGAGGTTCGTGCGTGGATGCCTCCGAAGGGCTCCGTGGGGGCCAAAAACCTTCACACGCTTTCCTATAATCGCTTCTCCAAAGTCGACCCTCGGCCCCTGGACGCGGCCACGGGGACGACTCCAACGACGAGAACGACGACGACGACGACGGCGACGACGACGAGGACGACGAGGACGACGAGGACGATGACCGCGGCGACGACGGCGGCGGCTCTGCGACGGCGCCTGCCGCGGCCGCCGCCGCCGCCCTCCGCGCCCCGATGCCTCGACCCCCGCGGGCCCGCCGAAGGCCCACCGAGCGCCCGCCGAGGCCCACCGAGGGCCGGCCGAGGCACCGCCGAGCGCCGCCGTGGGCCGCCCCGGGGGGGCCCGCCGAGGGCCCGCCAAGCGCCCGCCGAAGGGCGCCCGCCGCGGGCCCTGCGCAGAGGGCCCCGCGGCGGCCCGCCGAGGCCCTCGGCAGCTCGGAGGACCGCGCCCGCGAGGAGGTCCACGGCGCGCTCTGCGCCGCCCTCGGCGAGGCGCCCCCCGCCCTGCGACGCCTGCGCCGCCGACGTGGTCGACGTCGTCGTCTTCGTCGTCGTCGTCGTCTCCGTCTTCGTTTTCCCTGGTCGTCGTCGTCGTTTTCGTCGTCGTGGCCGCCGTCGTCGTCGTTGTCTTCCTCGTCGTCGTCGTCGTGGTCGTCGCCGCCGCCGCCGGCGGCGCCGCCGCCGCGGTCGTCGTCGCTGCCTTGGCTCGAGGGCTCGATGTTCTGCTGGACGTGCTTGCCCCTTGTCGGGCGTCCAGAGACTTCCGTGGACCTCAGTTGTCGCCGACGCCGCTATCGTCGCTCGTCGCCGCCGCCACCGTCGTTGTAGTTGTGGACGACGTCTCGTCGCTGTCTTCTCGAGGCTAGAACGGAAGCCGACCGCCACCGTCCTGAAATTTCTCGACCTCTTGCCCCAGCCAAGCGTGCACGTGTGTACCTCAAAAATCACGTGTCGGAGGATGTGGAGGCTGAGGGTGGTTGAGAAACTTGTACGCCGATCGGCATGCTGTTTTGCACGGCGATTGTAAGTGCGTTTCGATGTTGGTTCGAACATAGTCTCTCGGTTCGCGTGCAGTCGGGCTTGTACGTTTAGGAGTCGTGGGCATTCCGAAGTGTAGATGATGTGCGTCCAGACTTTTATTTCGAATTGCACATGGCCCACAATATGATAAAACAGGTGCTGGTTTGCATTTCTATTCAGGGGTTGATGTGCGATGCGATTGGTTGTTCGCGTTTCGATGTGCGATGCGATTTCTATTCAGAGGTTGACACGCGTGTCGATGTGTGTGTATGATTCGCAAGTCAAGTTGCTTGGCGACTTGCATTTCCAAGAGGGCAACCGCAAGTTTACCTAGAGGTCAACTATTGGACAACCTACGGAGCAACCCATGAACGCACAAACGAGAGAACCCACGTGACAACTACGGTTCAACCCACTGGACAGCCCACGAGACAACCACAGGACAACCCACGGGACATCCGCGGGGCAATCACGAGACAACCCACAGGGAACCACCCCGGAGCAACCACGGGATCGCCCACGGGACAACCACGGGACAAGCTGAGGTACATTCACGGGACAAGTCACGAGACCACCCCGCACCCCGCGCCCCAGGGGCGAACCATGTCGCACGGTATGGGCCCCGGCGTTCTCGGCGCTCCGTGCGACGAGGTGCGCGCGCCACACTGGCCAGCAGGCAACGGCGCGAAATGTCTGGTTTCACGCGCGCCTGTCTGCAGTAAGAGGGAATACAGCGGCGCCGCAGCAGGCGAGGGCGAGGGGGTTAGGCGGAGTTGGTGGAGCATGTGAGGGCGAGAGGAGGGGGAGGCTGGGGATGGTCTCGAGGCAACGCTGTTGATGGACCTCGCGAGCGTGCGTGGTACAAGCTTTCGGCCTCATGGGCCTCCTTCATCTCCTTGCTCCTCATTTAATACATGCTACCACTATACGTCTGCCGTCGAAACGAGTTGCGCCAAAAAAGCGCCGCCAGAAGGAGCCGCGGCTGGCCTCACCTAGTGGCCGCTCTGGGGTTGCTGTCTCTTTGTTTCCGTCCGAAGGCAAGGCTGTTCTGCCACAGCGACGCGCTAATGGATTCCCAACGGCGGCGCGTGTCATTGAGCCCAGTTCAGGCCAGCCGAAGCCAGCTGTGACCTCTCCTCTCGGCATCACGATCTGTCTCGTGACGCGGGCCCACGAACATCTCGACCCCCTTGCCTGGCGGCCGGCTCCTCATCGTGAGGTTTGTCATCCCGATGTGCTTTTGTTGGGCGGCCCCGGTGCCTGAAACGTGCTTCCGCAGGCCGATACCCGGATCTCGGACGACGTGGTAGCTTCAATCCCAGCGTTTTTCCTGGACGTCGGCCCCTGCGGCCCCGTATCGGGCCCCGTGGCAACCTCACTTGCATCCTGGACGAAAGCACACCCTTGGGAAAAGGTTCAGACATCTGGGGCCGCGCACTGAACGCATATCATCGGGTGCCCCCAGGGCAGCATCACTTGCATCCTGGACGAGGGCGCAACCCTGTGGAAAGGTCCAGACATTTGGGGCCGCGCACTGAACGAGAATATCATCGCGTCGTCGTCGTCGTCGTCGTCGTCGTCGTCGTCGTCGCCCGTCGCTCGTCGCTCGTCGCTCGTCGCTCGTCGCTCGTCGCTCATCGCTTGTCGCTCGTCGCTCGTCGCTCATCGTCGTCGTGCTTGCGGACGCGGCTGGAGCCGATGTTTTTTGAAACGGGCCGATGACGGCAATCACTTGGGAGGGGTGCTTGGGGCCGATGCCGTCACGTTTCGCGCCAGCGGCGTCTGGGAATGCCTAGGAATGACAGGGGATGGGTAGCAACATCATGTAGGTGGCGATCTGCACCACAGCGCCTGTGTATACCCCGCCGCCCATGTACACCACAGCAGCCGCGTGCAACACAGCGCCAGGGTGTGCCACAGTGCCTGCGGGCACCACAGCGCTTGTGTACACCACAGCGCCTGCGTATACTACATTTACCGTGTGCAACACAACGCCAGTGTACACCACAATGCCCGCGCGCACTCGCCTGTGTACACTAAGGCGCCTGTGTGCACCACAGCAACCGTGTGCAACAGAACACCACGGTTGCCTATATGTTTGTAAAAGAGCATGTGGATTCCCAAGAACAAACAATCGTTTTATACAGGAATAGGACAGGAGGCCTCTTCGAAAAAGGAGCGGCGCTGGAATCTACCCTCCCGGGTCCGCCCGTATCATCCTAACTCCAATCTGCGTCCAGGACGTTCCACCATAATTGGCCGTCCTAGTCCCAAGTGGACTACTTCAATAGATCATTATGCAGTGCACGGTGAGATGCGCACGTGCATTGAAGCGCCGACCCGCACGAAAGGGGGGGGGGAGGGAGCAGGAGGAGGAGGAGGAGGAGTAGGAGGAGAAGGAGGAGGTGGAGGTGTCGGTGGGGGTGGGGGAGGACGGAGGAAGAAAGGACGTCGCATTACATTATCAGTACTTCCATGGCGTATCGTTTACTTTTCCGCAGCAGATCATCACCCACGTGTTTCTTTGGACCTGTCTTTCTATCCAATGCACGCAGGCACTGTGCTGTACATCAGCGGTGCGTTGCACGCGGATGCTGTGGTGTAGATAGGCGCCGTGGTGTGCATAGGTGCTGCTGTGCACGTAAGCATTGTGGTGTACACAGGCGCTGTGTTGCACATGGCTGCTGCGGTGTACACAAGCGGTGTGGTGTACACCGGCGCTGTGGTGCACACGGCTGTTGCGATGTACGCAGGCACTGTGGTGTACACGCGCTCTGTGGTGCACGCGAGCACTGTGGTGTACACAGGCGCTGTGGTGCAGATCGCTTCCGACATGCTGCTCGTGACGTCGTTGTCGTCACTCGTCGCTCGTCGCTCGTCGCTCATCGTCGTCGTGCTGGGCGCGGCTGTGGTGCCAGCCAGTGTCACACGGCGGGGGGGGGGGGCGTTACGTCAAACCCCCACCTGCCAGCCCCATCCCCCATGACGCCCGTCATCGCCGAAAATAAAGGAACGTGCTCTAACGCCCAAGTGGCCTTCGATATTGCCCAACGGCGTCCATTAGCGCCGAAACAGCGCCCAGATGGCGTCCAAAAGCGTCCCCCAATGGCGCCAGATGAGGGGGGCTGCATTTAGTCCGCTTTGCGCGCTATTGGCCGTGCTCACGGGCTCTGTGGTGACGACCAGAAAATTCCGTGAGTGGATGTCCACGGTCAGGATCTATCGCTTGCCGTGTCGCGCCGCCGGTTTTGGCCCACCGCTCTTCGACGCGACACGCCAACCACGTCCCAGTCCCCAGGCATCAATGTCCCGAGCCTTTCCCGACCTCCCGCCCCGATCAGCGGAGCGACACACCATCCGCCCGCAAGGCACAGCGTGTCGCTGGGGCCGCCGCCGCGAGACGCTGAGCAAAATTTCCCGGCCGCAACACTTCTGGTCAGTGGCGAGGGCGAGCGCACAGCGCGTTCGGGCAGCTGGCGGCAGCCCCGGGGGCTACGGGCACAAACAGACGACACGCTGAAAAATCTACCACAGTTAGGAGTGGCCCTTCGCCGAAATGTCTTTTGGTGTGGGCTCGTCGAGGTCCCCCCGGTAGTTGCACGCAATGCGATATCCTACCAGCATCACTACTACTGCTACTACTACTACTACTACTACTACTACTACTACTACTACTACTACTACTACTACTACTACTACTACTACTACTACTACTACTACTACTACTACTACTACTACTACTACTACTACTACTACTACTACTACTACTACTACTACTACTACTACTACTACTACTACTACTACTACTACTACTACTACTACTACTACTACTACTACTACTACTACTACTACTACTACTACTACTACTACTACTACTACTACTACTACTACTACTACTACTACTACTACTACTACTACTACTACTACTACTACTACTACTACTACTACAACTACAACTACTACTTCTACAATTACTACTACGACTGCTGCTACTACTACTGACACTAGTAATATTACTTCTACTCCTACTACTACTGCTACTACCACTCCTACTGCTACTACTACTACTACTACTACTACTACTACTACTACTACTACTACTACTACTACTACTACTACTACTACTACTACTACTACTACTACTACTACTACTACTACTACTACTACTACTACTACTACTACTACTACTACTACTACTACTACTACTACTACTACTACTACTGCTACTGCTACTGCTACTGCTACTGCTACTGCTACTGCTACTGCTACTGCTGCTATTACTACTATTATTACTACTACGATTGCTATTTTCATTATTATTACTACTACTACTACTACTACTACTGCTACTACTACTACTACTACTACTACTACTACTACTTCTACTACTACTACTACTACTACTACTACTACTACTACTACTACTACTACTACTACTACTACTACTTCTACTACTAATACTGCTGCTGCTGCTGCTACTACTACTACTACTACTACTACTACTACTACCTTCCCCGGGAGTGTCACCGCGGACCAGAGGTCACTATTGCCTAGGTTCACTCTTGCATGCAGCAGAAAAAAGGACGCCCGCGGAGTGGGAAAGATGGAGGATGCGTCCTTGAGTGTGACACTTCGCTGCGAGGTGTGCGCGAGAGGCCTCAGGGGGGTCAATGTTTTGTGAAAACTGTGCGGCCAGTCCAGGCCCCAATGGTAACACACGCATCCGTGGCGTTTTTGTTTTGCCGGGTCGGTTCCCGAGCCCAAGGGTGGCCCGCATGAGGCCAGGAATTATCGAGAGGGGGTCCTCCGTGTCCCAGCTTCTGCACATTCCCTCCCCGGGCTCCCGCTGTCTGGGTGAGCCTCTCGGTCCTCCACGAGAATCGGGGGGGGGGGGGCACGACAACAGGTGGCACCTTTGCGGCACCCTTGCGAAAGCAGCTTCGCGCGGCTCACGACCGGGTGCCACGATAGGGGGCCACGAGGGGGGGGACAGGGCACGATGGCCAGCCACGACGAGGGGCCAGGCCAGGCCGCCGATGTCGGGGGCCCGGGCTCCGTGACTAGTCACAGTTCAGAGGCGTAGTACAATGATCGCCTGTTTGCAGTTTTTGTTCGGCAAGGCTGTCCGCGCGCGCAGCGGGAACGAGCGAGGGGACGGGGGGCTGGCCTTCTAGAGCGTCGGGGGGGGGCTTGTTGGGGAAGGCCCAGAGGACGAGGAGGAGGAACAGAAGGAGAAGGAGGAGGAGGAGGAGGATGAGGACGTTGAAAAAAACCCTGGTCTGCAGGAAGCCCCCCCCCCCCCCCCCAGGGGACTGAGCGCGCCCCCGGGCCCCCCCCCCCCCGCACCACCCGCTCCTCTGCGGCAGCGACCCCCGCCCCTCCCCTCTCGGGGGAAACGATCGGGGGGGGATGGGCATAGGGGGGACGCATCGACCCCCAATCGCTCATTGATCGCCGATGGGTGTCCGATAGCCCCAACCTGCCCAGCAAGGTGCGGATTCACTATCGGGGGCCTGTCGCCGATCTATCGGCGATGTATCGCCGATTCCAGGTCGATGCATCCCCCGCCTGTGCCAGTCCCCCCTTCTCGTTGCACCTTTCCCTCCTTCAGACAGGGAGCCAGGGAAGCCTCCGCTCGTTTCGCGTCGAGAGCGTGGTTCGCGCCTTGCGATCAGCGTCGCGCGCGTCGCGCCCAAGAGCGCCGGATAGCGCCTACTTTTACGTCGGTCATGTCCCTTCCACAGGAGGAGTATTCAAAAAATAGTCCAAAAATAGTCTTGGGAGGATTTGCTCTTGTTTTTGTTGCTGTGTCCTGCGCGTGCTCTGCTATGTCACAGTTCTATTCCAAAACCCGCCTGTTGGAGGACATGCCCGACCCAAGCCTACACAGCGCCCAATCGCGCCAGGTGAGGGAGATGTGCTGCTCAGGAGGGGAAAAAACACACAGACACAATCAATCGTCGGTTCCCAAGAGAGTATGGGAACAAATGTGGATTGGGGAGAAGACAAAAACCCAGAACAGATGGACAAGTATGCGGAATCCTTCTATTTGCGTGTATTTGTTTGTATGTCCCAGGGCCCCTTCAGCTGCGTCCGCTCTGCGCGCTGCGGGGCGCGCCGTCGGGTGCCACGAGGACGACCCCGACGATCCCGAGAGCAGCACTGGCCAACGCCCGAGCCAGGCGCCGCCCTCGCCGGGCGCTCCCGAGGCGGCCGCTCGGCCGGGGCCCGCGTGGAGCTCGCCGCTGCTGCTGGACTTCCAGGCCCCTGCGGCGACGGCGAGGACCGACGGTGGCGACGACTGATAGGCCTGTTTTCCACCACCACCACCATAAGTTGGAGGGGGAGGGGTCCTCCTCCTCCTCCTCCACTTCCTCCTCCTCCTCCTCCTCCACCTCCTACTCCTCCTCCTCCACTTCCTCCTCCTCCTCCAACTTATGGTGATGGTGGTGGAAAACAGGCCCATCAACGACGACTGCGGCGACGGCGCCGACGGGAAGGGGGCCAAGGAGGAGGATGGGGAACCGAGGAGGACGCGGAGCAGGAGGAGGGCCAGGAGGACCGGGAGGAAGAGAGGTGATGAGAGGGAGGTCCGGGTCGAGGCGGAGGATGAGGAGGACGGCGACGACCAGGAGGCTGTCTGCAAGGTGGATGAGGAGGAGGACAAGGCGGAGGAGGAGAAGGAGCAGGAGGGTCTCATCGCAACCGCTCCATCGTACACTCCTCGGCTTGAGCTGCACAGAGAGGTTGATGCAGAGCACGTTGTAGACGTCCCAGAGGGGTGCAAAGATATATTGAGCTTGGAAATATTGATCCCTAATTAGGCCATCTGAGATAAGCACATATGTATTTTCCAACATTTGGAGACGTTGCCCATGCCGACCGACAAACATACATATGCACGATCCAGGGCTGGCCTGTTTGGATCGCAAACGGCGGCCCCAATGGACCAGAGGAGGTGGTTCCAGGGGAAGGTGGAGGGCACGAGGCACTGTCCACAACATCCTCGAACACCCACAGCCAGGTTTAAGCTCAACGTCCTGTTGCACAAGAGCTGGGAGCTTCAGAGGTACCACATATTCGACTTGTCGTGCACTTGCGGTCGTACCCAGAGCTGGCTTACCATTATGTGCCCGACACGTATGGCAATATGTGAGGCGAAGTAGACGGCATTCGACATATGCTGTATTATTGGTAACACCAAGCCATTGGCGTGATCCAAGAAGAAAGAGATGAACGTAGACAACGTATGTGGAAGACACTACGAAGCGAATGTGAACACGCAGAGAAAAAACACCTGAGCGACTCTTCACCCTTGGCCATCGAAGTAATTTAAGCAGTGTAAGCAGAAAGGATTTGTATATATGGCGCTTAAGAACGGATTCGAAGAGACAGGCCGAGACTTTGTTGCACCACCTTAGTGTCACAGCGTTGGCATCATCATCTACACCGTCACCATTACCCTTACCATCATCAGGATCCACATCAATTTACACATCCACATCCGCATCGTCATCGTCTCTCTCCATACCTCTCCTGATCGGCACCAGCCATTATGGCCCAAAAGGACACCATATTCCGCGCGCTGGCTTTCTGTGTCGGAGGAGGTGGAAGTGGAAAAGAGGATGGAGGTGGAGGAGGATGAATCTCTGAGGGCATCTTTACCTTGGCCCTGGACCGACCATCAGTCGGAATGGTTCGGATACGATGCGGAGGGGGTGGAGCCGCCCAGGTTCATCAGGGAGGTCGTCGCTGCACTTTGAGTACAGTCTCTCGGCGCACGGTCCTCTCGAGAGTATTATCACAGCGGCCGTGTTCATAGAAGATGTGGAAATGAGGCAGAGGAAACAGAGGTATGGGGAGGAGGGGTGCTTAGGCCGATCGGCTCCGCTCAGGGCGCGTGCTGGGTGTCCAAGGAGACGGCGCAGCCGTGAATGTGATTTGTTTCGACCTTGCCCCCGAGCTTTGGTTGTCGCCGCTTGGTGCAGGCTCTGCCAGCAGTGACCGACGGCATCGGAGCCAACAGGAGCCAGCAGGAGCCGAGCGCAGGAGGAGCAGGTTGGTGGCAGATGGTTGGGGAGAGCTCAGCTCAACAGTTTGCGCATCACCGTTGTTAGGCACCATATTGGGAATCATGCGAACACGTCGCAGTTATTTTGAGCCTCGGTGAAGACAATCGTGGAAGACAGATTCGCGGACGTCCCCGCTTCACGGAATGCCACATGGAGCGCGCCTCAGCGTTCGGGGTCAGCGCGTGTTGTTTGGGAGGAGGAGGAGCAGCAGGAGGAGGAGGAGATGCAGGAGGAGGAGAAGGAGGAGGAGGTCAGGCAGGAGGTACGGTGGGATGGATGATCAATCAGCTATGATCAAGCCCTGTTTTATTACGAGCGACGCCCAGGCCAGGCATCATAGACTGAACTAGCCTTCGACCTGCATCTAATAAGATCTGTTACGCACGACCTCTGCAGCGAGTGCAGACTCTAGCATCTTCTACTGGTCGCCAGGGATCTCGGCGAGGGCAATAGGGCTGTGGCGGGATTTTGTGGTAGGAGTGTGTGGTAGGAGTGGGCATGTGCGGGGGACTACCTTTCCGACGCCTGCAGATCTAATACTCTATGTCTTCGCCGGTTTCTCCACAGTCCCGTGTCTCTTCGCACCGCCAGCGCCGCTTAGACTGCACTTGGGAGATTTGAGTTGTTTTCTCGTGCCGGTGCCAGTTGAAGGCTGCAGCCCAGTTTCTATAGCCCGCCTGACATGCCAAAAAGTTACGCGCATCCTCGTCGGCGGAGTCCTCCTGCTGCTCCCTTCGATGGACAGGAGCAGGAGGAGGACTCCGCCGACGAGAGGAGAGCGGCAGCAGGGAGCACTTGGGAGGATGGGGGGGCGGGGGGCAGGAGGGCGAGGAGGAGGGAGGAGGAGGGCTCGGCGAGAGGGGGGCGAGCTGAGCCGGGAGCCGGGAGCAGCAGGCGGGGGGGGGGGACTCAGCGGCGGCGGCGCGGGAGCCGACGTCGCCGCGGCGGGCCCGCAGGCCCCGGCCTCGTGGGCGGCCAGCGGCCGCGCGGCGGGCGGCGCGGGCAGCGGCGCGACGAACGGCGACGGAGGCGGGAGGGGGCGCCGGGGGGCGGACGACTCTCCCTTCGCCTCTTCCTCCTCCTCGCCTCCCCCTCCTCCTTCTCCTCCCTCCTCTTCCTCTTCCTCTCCTCCTCCTCCTCCTCCTCCTCCCTCCCTCCTCCCCCTCCTCCTCCTCCTCCTCCTCCTCCTCCGCCTCCTCCCCCCCTCCTCCTCCTCCTCCTCCTCCTCCTCCTCCTCCTCCGATTGGCTACATGTAGGAGTGACCCTTCGCCAGAGTGTCCTTTGGTTTGGGCTCATTGGGGTCCTTGTCGACACGCCATCCGCCCGCAAGGCATAGCGTGTCGCTGGGGCCACCGCCGCGACACGATGAGCAAACGTTCCCGGCCGTAACAGTTCTGGTCAGCGGCGCGGGCGAGCGCACAGCGCGTCCGGGCAGCTGGCGGCCGCGCCGGGGGCAACGGGCACACACAGACGACAAGCTGAAACATCGACTACACGTAAGAGTGACCATTCGCCAGGGTGACCTTTCAAAAACAGCCCTGTCGTTTCCAGGGCAGGGACAGCATTGGGGGCGTCGGCGTTCGGACGTGCAGGGGGCGCTCCGGGGCAGGTGTCCGCACCCTCTCCTCTCCGGCCTCGGGCAGCTGCGCCTCGCCGAGGGCGTTCCGGCTTCTGCCGGGGCCTCCTGACGGGTTCATTCCAAGGGTGCACATTGTTCGACGACGCGTAGGAGTGCCCCTTCGCTGGATGGACCTTCGGTGCGGGCTCATCGGGCCTCCCCGATCGCAGAGCTTGGATTTGGCCACCCTGCGCCCTCTCAGTCCGCGCGCCAAGGGTCTCTCTTGCCCAGTGCCACTTGTGCGTGTAGCCGAATGGTGGTGTGGGCTCTTCCCGAGGCCTCCTGAGATTGCATTCCTGGAGCGCTGCGGTGGAAATGTGCTGGTGGGGGGACACGCGGATTGGCAGGAGAGCGAGGCAACGACGTCCACACAGTTGTTGCTCTCAAGATTCCTTTGAGATAGTGTCCTCGTTTTGATCAGGGCGCTTCCTGCTCCATCCTCCCAGCTCCCCGTCCTCCCTCGCGCCTCCTCTCGTCCCTGCACGCTCGGGTCAGGTTGCCCAGATGACCAGCTCGGAAGCCGGGTCTCCCCTCCCCCACTTCTTGTGGCCCTGGACCACGGCAACCGGGGAGGCAGGCAGGCGAGGTGGGATAGAGCAGTGGTGGTCGAGCCTGCCGTGAGCGAGGCAGAGCCCTTGGCCCACCGGACGAATCGATGTGTTCTCTCACCCTGCATGGGGGTGCCCCAATCAGGGTCGTGCCTCCTGAGCTTTCGGAGCAGGGAGGGGGTGATAACTAGGCAACACGTGCTTCGCAGCATGGGCAATACGTGTAGCCCGTCCAGCGGTTCGCAGTTGCAGAGGTCTGGGTGCCATAAACCATGGATGCAGCATGCGCGTTATGTTTAAGCGCGCAAAACACGGCATAGTATCCAGTGCAGTTACGTTGGGGAAATCTGTTGCAACTGCCCGCCGCAACCTCATGCCTGCGAATCTCAGCATCCAGTTTGCCAGTACGGTGATGGGTTGCTACGCACGTGAATGCACTTTGAGGAAGCACTTTGTGCTGAGGGCCATGAGGGGTGCGGAGGGAAGGTGGCATGCCAAGCTCATCTGGATCAGGAGATTTGGACCCGTCATCGAACTCAGACGACAATCCCCAGCGCTACTGGGACGAGGCTGTGCAGGACTACGGGGAGGTGGCCACACATCTCAATTTCTTTTGCCGCCCAAGAGTCTGATGTACCCTCACCTGCGCTGCGCATCGTTGTTGGAGACTTGCGTGCAGAAAGTTCGGGAGAGGGGCATAGTGGGAGGCGACAGCGATGAGGGCAGGACATGCAGTTGTCGTTGACGATGATGAGCGATGACGATGATGACGACGATGATGCTCATGATGGTGATGGTGGTGGCGGTGATGCTGATGACGACGATGATGCTGCTGCCGATGATGATGATGATGCTGCCAATGATGATGCTGCTGATGATGATGTCAATGATGCTGATGATGATAATGATCGTCATGCTGATGGTGATGGTGATGCTCGTGGTGATGTTTTTGATGCTGCTGATGATGCTGATGACGATGCTGATAACGATGATGACGATTCTGACAATACATGTGATGAGTATACTTATGGTAGTGATGATGACGGTCGTGTATACGATGATTAGGATGAACCGGGTCCAGTGCCGCCATGTCTCTCCTCTCGTCGTGACCTTTTTCTTTCTCATACTAGACTATCATTTCTCCGATTTGTGTACAGATGATGTGCGAGTGGGCATCGAAGGCAGGCAGGCGGGCGCGCCATGAGCAGCTAGCCTGTTTCTTGAGAGTGCACGGGCGGCGCAAAAGGACGAATACTGAGATGTGGAGGAGGAGTAGGAGGAGTAGTAGGAGGAGGAGGAGGAGGTAGCCGAGGAGAACGAGGAGAGTGAAGGAGCAGGAAGGGCGGCTGTACAACGAGGACGATGACGACGATAAAGTGCATGGGGGCTGGATGGGGGATCAGGAGGAGGAGGGATACTGGCAAGGGGCGGTTGAGAAGCAGGTACGCTGGGGAGAAGGACCGGGAGCGGCAAATAGCTCTAGCAGCAGCAGGGGTGGCAGTAGTGAGAGGAGGGCGGGTGAGGAGAAGGATGTGGAAGAAGAGCTGGAAGGGCAGATGCTACCCTAGAACAGTGGGGGGAGCGGTGACTTGATGAAGTCGTAGTATGGCACTGATGATCGCCTGGTCTCTTGAAAGGTTGACCTCGACGCCTTCAAGGGTGCGGCAGGAGAGGTCCTGGATAAGATGTTGCTCGACCTCATGGACGATGTGGTTGCCGGGCCGCATTTGCCTTCACAAGAAGTCGAGCCGATAAGACAGAATTCCCCGATCATGGTTATTTATGTTTCATATTTGTTTATGTAGCGTTCCAGACATTACTTGCTTTGGAGGATAGGAAGAGATGTCATCTCTTCCTCGGCGGAAGGCGGTGAAGGGCGGCGGAAGGTCAGCGGAAGTAAAATGGGGCCGCCTCCGCTGGCGGAAGCCTGCGGAAGCCCGGCGGGAGGCGGCGGAAGTACAAGAAGTCCCCCCGAGAGATGCGATATTTTTGGGCTTAGGGTTTCTGACGTCGCCCATGTGTATGTTTTGAACAACGATTGAGGAGTTGGCGAAAACTCGTAAGGGTTGGAATCGCATCGCATAAAGGGGGTGCATTGGTTCTTGCGTTTTGGAGGGGCGCGCCGATGATGTGTGTGTGTGTGTGACAGCTCTTCGGGCCCGGGTATGGGTTCTCCAAAGCCCTCGTGTGTTCCCCGCTCTCTCGCCCCCAGCGATAACAGCGCGCCGACGTCGAGCGCCTGTTTCCACGCGAACTTCCCCCCCCCACACACACGAAGATACCAATATTGATTTGCTTTCTGCCCCTCCCTACAGTGGAAACCCGTGCCAAGAAACACCCTGCTTGCCTCCAGGGTGGCCTGGGTTTCTTGGGTTTCAATGGTTCTGGGATCTCAAGGTTGGGTTTTTTATGAAAGGTTTCTTGTGGTCGAGCCCCTACTGTACGGTCATCATAGTAATGATGGGCAATCTTCCCAAGGGTGCCCTTGCATCCCTGCCCCTTCGGCCCATACTTTTAGCGACTTTCGCTGACCAGCCTCGTCTCGCTGGCAATCCGA
>CAUYUJ010002991.1:192808-247995 GCA_963575745.1 Prorocentrum cordatum
AGACGCGGAAGAGCCGCCTGCCGGCCAGCCTTGCACGCACCTTGTTTGGAGCAGTGTGCCACCTGAGCTGCGTGGGGAAAAAAGGTCCACGCGATGAGGGCCAGTGGCCCATGCTACTGCTTCTCTACTCTTGCCTCTTATCGTCACCAGGCAGGCGCGATCGGGGTCGAGCCATGGAGATGGCAGCGCGCTTGAAGCTGTTCGGCCGGCAGGGTTCGGCCAGGGAAGAGCAGTCGCAGGCACCGGGTGCAGGCGTCTTGTAAAACAGGGCTAGGATCGGGATAAATCGCTCCAGAGCGTTCCGGAGCGCTCTCAGAGCGTTCCGGAACGCTCTGGAGCGGCCGCGGCGCCCAATACATCCTCCAAACCCGCCGATTCTCAGAGATTTCGAGTTATCCCGATCCGATTTTGTCCCGATCTTCGCGTCGTTTTATCTTGCCAAGGGGAGATGTCATGCCAGGTTTCGCTGTGCATGCAGCGACGTCTACGCGAGGGTAGCGAAGATAATGCTAGGCAGGGTAGCGCGGGGCAGGGGAGCCTGAGGGCTGGGGGGAGGCGCGGGGAAGAGGGAGGCCCAGGAGGTTGGGATGCAGATGGGCGGCAGGTGGGAGGATCTCTCGGCAACGCGCAAAAGGGGCAGGGGGAGGGGGGAAGGATTCTTAGAAGCACCCCTGCTTCTTAGAAGGCGCGGGCCTTCTCTACAGACGTAAGGCCGAGGCCTTCTAAGAAGCAGGGCGCTTCTAAGAAGCCTTCCCCCCTCCCCCTGCCCCCTTTTGCGCGCCGCCAAATCTCAAGGCGGCTCCAGGGATCGTGGAGCGGCGCTCTGTGTTGAGGATGGGGCCTGGTTGTTTCGTGGGGACGGGGGCAGCAGGGGAGGCGACATGAGTGATGCGATGTAGGGAGACGACGGGGAGGGGGGTGGAAATGGCGAGTCTGGGGGAGCGCAGGCGGGTTGTGCGCAAGATGAGCGGGCCTTTGACCAAGCAGCCAGGTCTGCAAGCGGGCACACCACTATTAGACAGAGAGAAATCTGTTCTTTGGGAGAACTCCAGGCCGTAGCCTGCACAGGCAAGGTGAAGGGAGGGTAAGGAGGAGGCTGGACGAGAAGACTTGGACCTGGAAGAGGCGCGATACGAACCATGCCCCGACGATAGGACGCCACATCATAATCTCCCTAACGAATATGCTGAGAGGCTCTTGTTCCTGCCTCCCCGTCGCCCTCATCCTTCTTGCTCTGGCGGAGGACCCCTTCCCGACCCCTACTCTGCTTCCTGCCTCTCCTCCCCCAGCCCTCCTCCTCCTCCTCCTCCCCCACCTCCTCCCCATTGCAGGGGGATTCTCATGCGGGGCCCTGCCGTCGGAGGAACGTTCGTCTCCTCGTCCATCCTCCTGCTGTTTGATTTTCCCGCTCCTCGTCCTCCTCGTCCATCCTCCTCCTCGTCCTCCTCGTCCATCCTCCTCCTCCTCGTCCATCCTCCTGCTGTTTGATTTTCCCGCTCCAGAGCGTCCGGCCGCCCGCCGAAGCGCCCGACCGGCGCACCCGAGAGCGCGCGAGCGAGCGAACGACGAGCGTAGCAGGCGGCGGCAGCCCAGCCAGCGGCGAAGCCAGCAGCGGGCTGGCGGCAGCCGGTGGAAGAAAAGAGAGGACACACGCGTCCAGCCTCCTCCTTGCCCTCCCCTCTTTGCAAGGGCGCGCGTGCCTATCTTCCTCGACGCCGTCGCGGCCACGACGTCGGCAGAGGGAGGTGGCGCGTCTCCGAGGCCCGACTGGCGAGGCCGATTTCCAGGCGCCGTGCAAAAGAAGTCGGGACAGGCCAGTCGGGTGGATTGCAGAAGCAGTGTCCATCTCCATACGGCCGATTTGGTTGGGCATCGGTTTCGGCCGGGTCGACCAGGTTCGATGTTGGTTTCCGACGATCTGATTCGGCCCGCAATTTCCGTGGCGTTGTTGTGCATCCAGGCGCAGCCGATCCGACTGGATTTCGACTCCGAACCGATGCAGCACGATCCGACGGACATTCCAATTATATCCTGTCTTCTGATTCGATGCTGACTGCTCCAGATCTCGCGGAGCAGATTATCCAACATGGGTTGCAATGTTCGGCTCAGGATCGGACAGAGGGCCCTGCAAGGTGCCGATGGCTGGATTAGGCGGGTGACCTGCGGCCTGATGCCCTGCACGTGCTAGAGATGCTCACCCTCTTCCCACTGCTATGGCTTGCGGGCATGGTGGCCTCTGCTGCCGATGCACCCGAAGGCCCCCATCCAGTTGTGATTGACGCGGGCTCCGCAGGCGGCCGCAGCATTTCCTCTCTACGTGCGCGCTCTCTACGCATCCATGTTGTGCGCGAGCTCTTTTCGTTGGCCACGTCGCAGGCTCTCTCACCCGTTCGGCTATCTTATCAACCACCTCTGGGATAGCGCCTTACTGACCTCCACGTTGTCGTCCGCACCGCCTTCGTCATCCTGTGCCCCAGTCGGGCCCGTGTCGGACCGCAGCCAATAGCCAGTTTGTGGTAAATTTGACACTCAGGAGGAGATGCGAACAGTTCCAAGACGAGTAGTTGACGTCATGAAACAGGGAATGGCGAGACGTGTTGGTGGCACAGCGGAGGCCAACATGAACGGTCCGGATGTCCAGCCAAGACATCGTCGAGGATGAAAGAGCCCCGAATCCGGTTAACATAGTGAAGACTTGACCACACTAAGTTCCCCGTTCATGCACTAGGGATCATAAATCTTGGCCGCTTGGTTTGACACATCTGCAGGAAAGACCCCGGGTGGAGGCCAAGGCGGGCCAACCGTGACACGAACAGGCAGGATAGGTTGACCGAACCGCGTGTCTCACCGAGACGATCCGCGCACATCAGACTGGCGCGACACACTCGCTGGCACCACGCTAGAAGGGTCCGCCTCTGGGCGTCGTGATCTACGAAATCGAAGGGGATTGATACGTTCGGCAAGTGGGGAATGGAAGCCAATGTAGTTCGCTCGGACGAGTAGCGAAGAGAGCATAGCAGTGAAGACGTGGTACATTAAACACGAAGCCATATGACTTACCATCGTAAGGGGTGCTCAGAGGAAACGGTGGAAGAAGCCTGAGCACATGGCACTCGACCCATGCTCAAGAGTAGTCCGTCACAGCTATGGAAGATGGATGACGATGCGTGAGCGCACCAGTCACAAACGGATCCTGCAACCAGAATGCGCAGTAACACCGCACTGTAGATGCCCAAGCTGTGCCAGCCGGAGACCTGACCTAACCAAGGTCGACCCGAACAGGCCAGATGCCACTCCGATTTCGTTGAATCGCCGAGGGGGGCCATTACCATGCAGGGCAGCGCGCGAGTAGGTGAGCGTTCAATCCACAGCCAAGCTGTACACGCACGCTCCAACGCACAAACAGTTTGAAGTCGAGATTAAGGGTACAGCTCGTGAAAATGCAGCACCTGTTCCTATCTGCCGTTTCATCTTCGGGAGCTTGTTGGCCAAGGGGTACGCGTGCATGCATAGCATGGGTACGTACCGCGCCTGCAAGCGTATGCAGCATGCTTAAACGTATGTTAATATATGCATGTGCGTGCGCAGTGCGTGCATGTGTTGCGCAGTCTCGCGTGCGCGCATTGGGTTATGTGTACTTGCATTTTTGCTGTAGTGCGTGCGCGCGTGTATGCTAATGCGCGCAGGTTCTATGATGCATGACCAGGTTGTATGTCTCCACCCCTCGATGGTGAGAACAGGAACGCTATACGACCACACTGCAGACGAAGTTAGGCACGAAAAGGATGCCGACACTCAAGGCGCATGTCTAAGTTGAAGACAGGCTACCAGCGCCAGATTACCAGTGCGCCATGGATTGGGGCATGCCATGCGAAGTCCAGGGCGGCATTCAGCGCTACATTCAGGAGCGAGCGGAGTATCGTAAACAGGCATCGCTTTGTTGCCTATTGTGCTCAGGTGTGAGTGCCATGGCACAGACAGTTTGCAGATTTCCACGTGTGTGTATGTTACCGTGTGTGCATTTACGCAAATCAACGTTTGCATTATGTGGTTCATCATGTTCTGTCTGTCTTGTCTTCCTGATCTCTTTCCTGGTCTGGATCGTTCTCTGTCTCGCTCTCCCTCTCTCTCTATATATATATATATATATATATATATATATCTTCCCCTTTCTCCCTTAGAGCCACCCGGTGCCCAGGGACCCGCCAATACCATGCAGTGGTGATTGACGCGGGCTCGACAGGTGGCTGCGGTGTTTCGCCGTCTCTCTCTCTCTCTCTCTTCTCCATGCGCACCCTCCTCGCCCTCGTCCATTTCAAGTGCCACGTGCGCCCCTCGTTTTACCACTTCCCATCTCCGACGTCATGCATGCATGCCCTCCGCAGAGTCGTCATCATCGCCTTCCGACTCTGGTTGAGCCCCAGCCCGCCTCGTCGAGATGGGCCCCGCCGCATTCCAGGCAATCTACAGGGCAAGATGTCGTCCCGACCCACCTCGGGACCTCCTTGCGCCTTCGGCTCATTCGTCTCCAGACAATCTCTAGCAGATCGAGTTTTCCACCCCAGCGCTTGCCTCTTGTTTGAGCCCGTGCACATGTGTTCCCTTCTAGCCCCTCTCAGCGTGTGAGCGCACGCGGCCATCGATTGGGCAGCCGAACGGGCTCAAGGCCAAGTTGCTCGTGGGATTCTCGCCGCTCAGACGCCGAGTGGGCTCAGTAGCGCACCCTGGGTTGGGCGCCGTGTTCTCGGAGCGCGCTCTTGACGAGGCGAACTTGTGGGAAACCATCCCGAGGCGGGAGGACGATTCCGGAAAGCTTCTGGAAACGTCGCTTCCTCTCTTGGAGCAGCAGGATGTCCGCGTCGCAAGGCGCCCCCCCAGCGCCGCGGGAGCATGCCGCAACAGCGCACCCAGCGCACTCTCCAAACCAGCGACGTCGTGTTTGTTTGTTCACCATGTCGGCCCCCTAGGTCTTCGCCACAGGGGAGAGGGCTAGTTTGCTCACGGCCTCTCGCGATCCCGCTGCGGCTGCCAGGCGTGCGGGCGCACATCTTCGGGTGGGAGCCGCAGCCGTGCGCGTTCGACAAGCCATCCCCCGTGGTGGTCCGCCGCCGCGTTCTTCCCGCATCGACGGGCCCAACGACCTGATTTTCCCAATCCCGGCGTTCTGATAATTCTTTTGCACAGCTGTGTTCTAGAGCTCGGACCTCTTCGTTTTCGTTTGTCGTTCGCTCGTCGTTCGCCGTCCGCCCCCCCCCCCCCCTGGCCACGGAAGGAAACTCCTGGAGGAAGGAGGCGAGCGCGTCCTGTCCCTCGCAGTTCCTTGGTGCAAGAGCCATGGCACGCGTGCCGCCTGTGTTTCGGCCCACGGGGAACGCTGCTGGGTTCCGGGAACAATCAAACATGCATCCAGTACGCAAGCCTTGAGTCGGGCCTGTCCCTCGAAAGGAGGAAGATCAAAAGATAGTTAAAAACATCGGGGGCGATTGTTGGATTCTTGTTTGACCATTTGCGAGTTTTTTGTTGGTACTTTAGATTTTTCCGTCGAAATATGCCTGTATGGGGGACACGCCCGACCTAACGCAAGCCTACCTCCGGAGAGAGGTGGTCGGGCCGCGGATGGGAAACATCTGTGATCGCCGGGTGTCAGGAGGACGGGTGCCTCGCCTGCTTGGGCCCCCCCCCAGAGGCCCAGTCTCGGGCCCCTCAGTGGCCCAGGAGCGTCCGCAGCAGCTGCTCAGCATCACAGGCAGGTCCCCAGGTAGGGATCGAGAGGTGCTCTCGGTCGGGGGCGGCGGAGAGGGGGGGATGACTAGGGGGGGGGATCTCATGGCGGGGGCCATGCTGCTATCTCCCCAGGCTTCCTGGCGCCTCTCTTCTCATTTCAATGCGTCCCCAGCTCCCCCCCTTGCGCCGCGCACGTGCAGCCAGCCATGACGGATGCCCCCCCCCCGCCCTCATGGACGCCCCCCTCTTGGACGCCCCCGACTTGGGGGGGAGGGGCGCGGCCACCGCCCGCGGGCCCACTCTAGCGAGGAGGCCCACGATGCCGCCCCACGCTGGAGATTGGAGGCATCTCGAGCGGGACGCCGCAAGACAGGGGACCCCCCCCCCCCGGGATTCTCGGGCCGAACGAAAGGGGGGGATTGGGAAAGGGGGGGTTATGAAATTTGCTGCATGCAGCTGGTTTCGGCCCCGCCGAGGGGCCCATTCCTCGATACATGGCCGCCTCCCGGCGCCGGGAGCCGCTGGGAAAATCAGCTACGTGAGCTGATTCTCAAACCCCCCCTTTGCTATCCCCCCCTTTCGCCCGACCCGAGATTCGCCTCGGAACCAATTCGGCGTCTAAGTCCGTTCCACCGCCGAACGGGCTCAGGTCGACCTCCTTCGGCCGCCGAGCGTGCGAGATTCCCATCGTGGACTCGAGCCTGTGCGGCGGCCGGACGGACTCAAAACGCCGACGGGGCTCAGAGGGGCGCCGCCACGCCGACCCCTCGGGAGTCCTGGATACCCCGCTTCCGAGGGGCCGCGTCGTAGAGCCGTAGCAATAGTGCCGTGGCGCCCTTGTTGAGAAGCCCCGAGCCGTGCTCAAAAGGTGCCCCGTGGGGTCGTTTCGGGGCCTCGTTGGGGGGGGGGCCTCGATGGCGGCCTCGTGGGAGCCTCTTGGGGGGTGGGGTTGGGCTCACGGGGCCCCTTCGAGTCCCCCTCTAGGGCGACTCATGGGGGTCTCTCGGCGATATGTCAGGTAATTCTGGCGGTCTCTCGGGCAGCTTGCCCTCTTGGAGCCCTCTTTGGGGCGGCGCTGAAGGCCGAAGAGTCGAGCATGCCAAACATGGATACCTTTGTTTGTGGAAATCCAGAGCTGTTAGCTACCTCTGCGCCGTCATGAGGTGCTTCTGCGCCCTCTTGGTCAGGCGTCGGAGCCTTCGGAGCTTTGTTGGAGCTCTCTGGGACCCCCCTGGACCGATCTCGGGCCGACCCGGAGCACTCGAGGGCCCTCAAGCAGCTCTGTTGGGCAGTCGTGGCGTGCCTGGGAGCTTGGGGCCAGCTGGACCCGCATGCCTCCCTTGGGGAACCCTCCCCCCCTCTCCAAATCGGCCGTCCTGGGCTCCCGAGGGATTGGTTGTTTGGGGAGGGGCAGTTGTTGTTCCACGCGCCGAGGACGCCCCAGCGGGCAGGGTCCTGTCGACTCTTTTTTATACGAGGGTCGACGCTTGAGCAAGGAAGCTACTAAGCACGCACCCTCTTCAAGTGATAGCTCGAGCACCTGGAAGGCAGCAGCCAGGTGTGTCAGCACACGCGCGCCCGTTGTTTGTCATGGCGTGCGTGTGCGAATCACTTACCACCGAGAAGCCATGGGGGAGTTCTGGGAAGCGAGTGAGCAGGCGGGCAACTAGGTGGGCACACGAGGAAAGACACAGGTTAAGAAATACATCGATCGCAGGACGCTCGAGCAGTTCTTCTGCAAAGTCTTGCTTGCTCGTTGCGCCCAGGCCCCCACGCTTCATTGCTGCGTCCCCTCACCCCTTCTCCATCTCTCGGCTGCTCATCTCTAGGCCTTCCAGATGGGGTCGGAGTGGATGGGCTCGCAGGATCGCGCCGCATCGCCGATGCATCGACGATGCGGCTCGATGCGGAGCCCGTGCTTCCCACGCCGACGTCGCCGATGCACCGCCGACGTCGCCAATGCATCGCCAACGCATCGGCGATGTATCGCCGATGCATCGGCGATGCGGCGTGATCCTCGGACCCTATCTAGTCGGACCCCATCTAGGAGGCCTCTATCAACCGAGGTCCCCAGGATGATCGAGACGAAAAGCGTCCGTCCGGGCATCTCGTCCAGGAAGCCCGACTCCGTGAACCAGTCCCTCGCGCAGTTGGTGGACTTCGCGCAGAGCACCCTCGCCGGCCGCCGGGAGGACTCCGACGGGGCAAGCGCAGACATCAAGCAGTGGCGAAGCGTCCTGGCTCGCTTAGAGGCCTGCCAAAGAATGTTCTAAGAACCTTTTGTGGTTTCAGGAAATGTTCTTAGAACACATTTGGCTGTGACTTATTTGTTTTAACACATCGGGATTACGCTCGAAGAACATTGGTTTTGCTCTTAGAACATTTCTGGGTTCTAAGAACATGCCGTGGTAGGCCTACAGGAATGGCGGGACGGTCGGTCCCTGCTCAAAGACAGGTTCCGGGGGTCCGAGTGAATGTCAATTGAGTCGACGCTGGACCCCCATCGCCACAGCCCTCCTCCCTCGGACGGGGCCAGGACGCGGAGAAGTCTGTTTCAGAGCGTTCTGGAACGCTCTCAGAGCTCTCCGGAACGCTCTGAGAAGGCCTCGGCGCGCCCGAGACAGCCTCCAGAACCGACGGATCTATCAGAGATTCTCCATTTTTATCCGCACCCGAGTTCACCCTTGTGCTGGCTTCGACCTAGCAGACAGTTCCGGGGGTCCGCGCGGATTTCAATTGAGACGTCGCTGGGCCCCCCTCGCCACACCCCTGTTCCCTTGGACGGGGCCAGGACGAGGATAAGTCAGTTCCAGAGCGTCCTGGAACGCTCTCAGAGCTTTCCGGAACGCTCTGAGGGGAAGGCCGCGGCGCCCGAGACGTCCTCCAGAGCCGTCGGATCTCGGAGATTCTTGGCTTTTACCTGCACCCGAGTTTACCCTCGTGCTGGCTTCGTCCTAGCAGACAGTTTCGGGGGTCCGCGCGGGTTTGAGTGGAGACGGCGCTGGACACCCTCGCCACCCCCCTTTCCCTGAACGCGGAGCGTGCGCAGGTGCAAGGCCGAAGGCGCCGCCCAGCGGTGGCGGGGAGACCCGGGGGGCCGGTGCCCACCCGAGATTTTTGCGCGGATCTACGAGGAGTTGCGTTTGCATTCGGGTCTGTTTCGTGCAGACCGTCCGAGGTACATCTAAGATCGAGGGCGGTTCGGGGAGGGTACCTAAGGTTCTTCGTGCTTGTTGGGTGCTCTTGGACATCCTGGGGAGGGTACATGTGGATGTTCTGTGCGTTTTGGCCGGCGGAGGGTATAGTGTTTTTGAGAGATGCTCTTCTGGCCTAGGTTTGACTGTAGGCCTGCCCTGCAAAATTGAGGATGCCACCTGTGCTATGTGCATCGCGTTTTGCGACGTCTTCGTGTCTGGAGCATGGGGGATTTGCCCAACCTTCAGTCCCCATCTCAGGGGCTGCCCTGTCCCCCTACCGCCTCCATGGTGCAGCTTTGCTGTCAGCGCCGCGACAAAACAAGAGTGCCTGGAACACGGCTTGCCCCGAGAAGAGACCCGTGCACTTCCCGGTGTCTTCTGCAGTCAGTCTCGACAGCATGGTGCTCTGGACACCCCAGGACTGGGACCACTTCCCGATCTACCTCATGGCCACTGCGGGCCTCCGACGCGAGCGCCCAGAGCACAGGGACAAGCTGCTGCTCGACATCCGGGACGTCCTGCGGGGGTCGCAGTTCCACTTCCAGGACCCTCGGCGGCGCGCCGGAAGCCCCCCCAGAGACCTCCGAGGGACTCGCTCTCTCGATCCCGCAGTCTGCTTCCTCCGTTTGGGCCTCCAGTGCGCTGTCCTGTTGGCGTTGGCCAGCGGGGGCGTGCAGAGTCAGGGTTGGCCGTCTGGCTTAGCCACTCAGTGCAGCCTGCATCCCCCTCCTCTGCAGGCTGTCTCCCTGAACGTCAGGGTCTGGAGGCGGCGTCGTGGACGTCAAGAAAATCTGCATGCGGGGAGTCTGGCCACATCATCGGTGGGCCGCGGAAGGGAGCCAGCTGCGCAGAAGAGTGACTCTGCGTTTGCGTGACCTCTGGTGCGGTCACAAGGGGCCACCCACCCAGCACTGGCTTGCGCGCTTGGATTGACTGATCTGGTGGTGCGTGCCGGGTCTGGCAAAAGCTTCCAACGTTCGCTGTAACGTCTTGCCAATGATGCTGCTGTGTCTGGCAGTCATGAGTCGGTTCGAATTTTCCGCACGGGCTGACGCCGCCGAGGGAATTCATGCATCGTGTGTGTGTGTGTTTTTGGTTCCTTGATGGTTCGTCGTAGAACACTGGCTTACGCGCTTGGATTTGGCCCCTCCGCGGGCCAGGCAAGACTCTTGCCCAGGGCCCCTTCCTCTTGCACGCAGCAGAGAGAAGCGCTGCCCTTGAGAAAGGGATCGGCCCCCCCTGAGGCCCACGGGCTTGCAGAGAACACGCCGGCGGATGTCTGGAAAAGGGGTGGCTCGAGAGAGGAGTAGCCCTGTGCCCCTGATATCAAACTCTTGGGGATGATAAAGTTCGGGGTTCACCTGGATAATAAACGTGATCTGGTAGATCGCAGCATAATGATGATGAGTATGATGATGATGATGCTGCTGGTGTTGATGACGGTTAGTATGATGATGCTGATGATTATGATGATGACGATGCTGTTGACGCTGATGATGATGCTGATGATGATGATCCTGGGCGCCTTTTCTAGATCCTCGTTATGATGGTCCTTGGCGGGTTCTCATGAGCCAGCACGCCTTCCAGGAAGGTTCCTTGTAGAGTCCTCGGTGCGCTTCGAGCAATGCCTCCTCCTGCTTTCCCGGAAGGCCGCGCCCCCCGCCTCCGACTGCACTTGCCTGTCCTCCGATTGCCCTGCTGCTGTTACCCGCCGGTCGTTGAAAGTACGTATTTTTGGAGCCCCAGATTCCAATCTACTTTAGGCGCCTTTCGACTTCAATCATCGATTGGTGTCACCTGTTCCGTCCTCCTTAGGGGGCGGGAGGACACCCAATCTGCTTTCAACGCCTTCCTACTTCATGCTTCTACCTACTTCTTCCGACTGCTGGGTAGTTGCACGGGCGCTCAGGGATCTCGACCCCCTCCCTGGGGCCAGCAGTTCGCGCTGAACCGCTCCTGATAGTCCTGGGGCCCAGGGAACCGCCCCCTTCAGGGGCGGCGGCAGCGCATAAAACGTCCGTGGTTTCGATGCGGCGTCCGGGCCTTAGGGATTCGCGCGCCGCAACAGGACGACTTCGTGCGGATCCTGAGCGGCGAGGAGGAGTTGGAGGGAGCAGAAACGACACCACCCCTACCAGCGGGCCACCTCGAGAGGTGGCCCACAGTGCCTCCCGCGGTTGGAGACTAGAGATATTGCCCGTGCGGGACGCCGCATAACAGGGGGACCACACCACCGGGAGGACCCTCTCGCTCCTCAAGAAGGTGGTGGTGGTGCATGATCTCGTTCTGTCCCAAAGGGAGGGAGGGACCATGCTTCCGATGTCTTGTTTTTTCGCTGCGGGGTCTCTGGAAGTCCCGACCCCTCCCACCAGGCCAGTTTCTCGCACTGGGGCCCGAAAGCAGTGGCATGGGACAAAACTGCGACGTCGGATGTCCTGAGGAGGGAGCCTTCGGCTGGCTCGCCCTGAACGCCGTCCTGGGGAACCTCGGGAGCCCGCTTGACTCGGTCGGGATGCTCGACCTCGGAGGGGCGTCCTTCCAGATCACGTTCGTGCCCCAGGCGCGAGGGAACCCTCAAAGACAGCAGGCAGCCCAGAGGAGCAGGAGAGGTCGTCTGGAGGCGTGTGCACGCCTCCCTCGCCTGGAGGCTGTTTTCGGACCCTGGGGACGTCAATTCCTTGCTCATCCATCTCTTCCCTCTTGATTTTTGACGTTGAACGGACAGGAAGAACGGTGTTTGTCGCGTCCTCCTTTTCCCTCCTCCTCCTCCACCTATTCCCCCTCCTCCTGCTAGCTGCCCCTTTCGATCGAGAGATCCCAGGCAGCTCTAGCGGACAGACTACCCACAGGTCCCCTCCAGCTTTCGAAACATGACAGCATGAACGGGCCATGGAGGAGAGCGGCGGCGGTTGGCGATGCTCGTGGGCGCTAGTGTACAACCCGCTCACCCTCTCCGCGCCCGCCAGAGCTACATGATGTATTTGCAGAGTACAAGGCCGCGAAAATTCTTGACCATCCAAGGTACCACGATCAGGAGCTGGGTGAGGTGGTCAGGCAGTTACCCAATAGATCATGTTTTCATGCATCCGGGGTTCGGCAAGTTGAGCAACTAGGCTTATGGAGAGGCTGTCGCACCACACAGACATACAACGCTGGAGTGAGTTCGAGGCTTGGGGGCACGATGGAGACGTGGATTCGCTGATTTCTGAAGTGATGCAAGTGCTGCAAGAACCTCGGACACACTTAGGGAGGCACCAACATACATTGAGAAGAAGGAGGACACGCTGGTACAAATTGAGCAATTGAAGGAGCTACTGGCTGCACGCCGCTAAGCGAAGTCAACAGATCAACTGCTTTCTGGCGACATGCATTCGTTGGTTTGCAGATTGAGTCGGCAAACTGAAGAAGTGCACGCAGCATTTTATCAAACCACTTACGAAGACACGCGTCGAAGGATTGCGGGGGCGCCTGGAGATCGAGACGTTTATATGATGCACACACGATAGCGACATTGTTAGCGCGTGCGTGTCGAGGACCAAGAGGAAGGACGCACAACGGAGTACCCGCGACGAGAGCCGCAGCATCAGGCTGGATTTCCAAATTCCAGCAACCTGGACCACAAGGAGGAGCACAGGCACAGTTATTGGTGCAGAGTGAGGAGCACAGGGAGACCGTTTGTTTCCGGCTTGTTTCTTTCACTCGCTACGGAGGCCTGGACCGCGCAGCAAATCATCAACCGTCGCGCCTGGAATGGATTAGCCCGCAGCAAGAGGAACACATCAGAATTTCATCGTCGTTCATGAGGACGCGCTGGTGGCAGTTGAGAAACTACGCAAGTCGCCCAAGAAGCTGCCGCCGTGGAGAGCACTGTCAAAATGGTCTGCCCCAGGAGACGCGCTGAGAGCTATAGCCACGCCGAACTGGCACTACCGACCGCGTCGAGGAGGAGGGCTGGGACATCGGCAGGAAGAGGCAGAGTTGCAGCCACCAGAGTTCGTCAGGGATACTTACTCATTGTGCAGGGCGATACGCACGGTGGCCAGGGCCCCCGCGTCGCGGCACCAGGCGGCTCGCTGCAGGCTGGCCATGCGCAGCGACAGGCTAGGCGCGGCAGGACGGCGACCCATCATGGTGTTCTGCGGGAACTGGCAGATCCTTCTTCAGATCAATGATGAAAAAGAACGTCCGGAGTTTCCCTGCACGGCTCACAGGGGGAATACCTCATCGGAGGAGAGAGGGCGCAATGCTCGTACAATAGCTTGGCTCAGCGCGATTGAGGAGAGCAGGAGTGGCGCGCATCACGCGGCGCCGTGGCGCCAGCAACGCGTTCTATTGTGTCCAGAAAGACATGGTGGAAGAAGCTATCGTTGAACTGGTGCTGGAGGTGTTGGGAGATCTATGTTTACAGAGGGTATACAACAGTGCCTTCATTGTCGCAGATGGACAGGAGAGTGCTCGCATGGCGAACGGGACAGGCGCACTGTCAGGGGACCATGCTGCCACGAAGCTCTTCGCCAAGACGCGCGGGCGTGGCGCCGGGCGCGCGCGCGGGGCATTCGACGGGGGCCCGTGGCAGAGGGCGTTGCACGCGACGATGCCTGCTGCCATCCAGTCCCAGCATGACGCGAGCGCGGTCGACCTGGCCGCCTCAGCTTTCGTCGACGACGCGGCGAGAAACATCGCGGTGTATGATCGACATCGCGCACAGGAGGTTGCGGAATGCGAGAGCAGAGTTTGTGATTTCGGGCTGGGGCAGATCGGGCGAGTTCAGCACAGGGGAAAACAAGACGATCTGGTGCAAGGAGCTGGGGTTCAGGCAGCGAAGTTCAACCGCGAGTTTCGTAGAGGGCGTCTTGGGCCAGAGGGCGCGACAGTCTCGGCGGCTAGGTATCTCGGGTGCCAGCATCGCATCAACGCAGGGTTCTCGGCCGAAAAAAAAAACACGCACGCATCAGGATGCAAACAGCCAAAACAGCGCGGCACAGAATGGCAAATTCTGGTCAACGTCGCAGGTCTCGGTCCGGTTCAAAGGGATCGCGTTCGCGTGGCGGTTAACGCGGCCATGTCGGGCCCGGGGTCGCGCGTCGCCAGCGTGACCAAACCCATCGCCAGCCAGTGCCTCGAGTCCCTCCAGCAGAAAGTATTCAAGAGCGCGAGAGTGGTCCTCCTGGGTGATCGCACCATGCGTCAAGACAGAAAGTACGCGCGCCCAGTCATATAGAAGTCTTGCGCACCGTGATTCCGGAGGTTTGGCAGTCTATTCGTGGAGCGCATGAGTTGCTGGCTGGAATGGCAGGACACGGTGGCGAAACACAATGGCCATCGACAGGTCATCGCTGCGCTGACCAGGCAGGCGCAATGCGAGATCTCGAGCGAGGGCGAGTTTCTTCCCGCGGTGCACGCGTGCAACGAACTGTTCTGGCGCGAGCTGGAGCCCGGGCTGGAGGGCAAGGTTTTTGTTGTGCTTCTTGGGTTTTTTTTTTGTTTGTTGTTGTTGTTTTTTTTTTTTCCTTCCGGGTGGAACTCGACCGATTTTTTCCGAAAATCGATGTTTCACAATTCGGGCCCAGAGAGCTCTCGGGCGCCACCCCGTTGGCCCCCCCCCCCAGGGGTTGGAGCTAGGAATGCCCCCGGCTTCCTCGCAGGGAGGGCGCGGGGAAATCGTTCGTTCAGTTTGCGACGGGAGCTTTAAGAGCAACAAGGCGCTCATAGTACGCATGAATCGAGTCTGCGCAAGAGTGGGCAGTGCAAGAGGATCCCTGCTCGCACCTGCTCGCAAGACCGAATTTCGCGCCGCGCGCTGTCGCGCTTTCCAATTACTGCCTGCTTTGCCAAAGAACGTTTGCGGATATAGAAACAGCCCGCTGGCACCTAGCAGCAACAATTAAACACACATGTTGCATCACGGATTTCAATGCGCGCGACCCTGCGCGCGTGGAGCGCATGTGCGCGCAGTGTACACTTTGCAATTGTCCTGCTCAGTCGCCTGCGTTCCTAGGCCAGCATTGCCCGCGCGTGCACGCACGAGAGTACTTGGACACGCATGCGCGCGCGTTCGATGTTGAAGCGGTTGAAAGCTGCGCAAGACGTCCAGCCGCCAGCGAGGAAATCAGACACCAAGATATATATATATATATATATATATATATATATAAGCACAAGGTAGCGGTCATCAGTTGGGCAGCCAGCACCTGCGCGCATTCGCCAGCCTCGCCGGGTTTCTCGCGGCTACCAACCTGGACGGCACATCGGAGGACACAGCGGTACTGTTTCGGGGGCTCAAGCGCCCGCGCAAGCAGCGCGTCGAAGAGAGCGAGTCGCCGGAGATGGGAGATTTTGCCCACGGCTGCAGGGCGAGCAATTATTTCACGAAGCAGGGGGCCCAACCGCCGACCCGCGGCTGGGGAGAATTCTAAAGCTTGTCCCCGGACCGACCCGCGGCTGGGGAGAATTCAAAAGATTGCTCCCGGGCCGGCCCACGGCTGGGGAGAATTTAAGAGCTTGTCCCCGGGCCGGCCCACAGCTGGGCAGAATTCTTCTCGGTGGTAGGGCGCGGGCCAGTGGGTCAGACCGCAGCGCAAGAGGACGAGCTGGACACGATCCAATCGCACCCGCAGGAGATAGATCGCAACAGCAGGTTCGCACACATCGCGGTCGGCAGGCCCCTCTCTCTGTGCATGAGGGCGGCAGGGATGACGAAGATGCCAGGAGGGGCTCCAGTAGGTGGGCCCCGCCCTCCGCCCCTGACCTCGCGCGGGGCCAGAGACTTGCGGCGCTTCGCAGGAGAATTCTGTTGACGGAACCCAGAGGCCGCAGACAGAGTTCCAGCACCCCCGCGCCGCGATGGTCATGCCAGTGCCAAGCCGGCGCAGAGAGCAGCGCCACCTTGGCCCAGCGCTCTCTTTTGTGTTTAAGGCCCCCAGGTGTTCCCGCATCGCTGTGAAGGCACAGATTATATAGCATTCGGGCTCTGCGGTGAATTAGAGTTGAGTCAGACCTATTTCGGCATTGATGCAGGTTCAATCAGTCAGTCAGTCTCCTCCTTCCTCTCCGCGTCCTCCTCCTCATTACCCTGGGGCTGAGGAGGCTGTCTGGCTGCGTTGGCGCACTTGCGTTATGGTAGGTGCGGCACGGCAAACTCTGCATTGGTGCCGTGGTGGCCAGCCTCTGTCGCGCGTTGCCAGGGAGTGCGTGTGCGTCTCGAAAGCTTCGAGGGCCCTGGAAACGACAGGGTTGTTTTTTTACCGGTTCCGTTTCGCAGATTGATCACTGGTTCCGTCCCACTTGTTTTGCCAGTTCCGTCGCCGTTTTTCTTTAATATTGGATCCACGTTTGTTGCCGTTTCCGGTCGCCGCTTGGTTGCCGTTGTCATTTTCAAGAGTCCTGCCATCTGGGTCCAACCAAGCCCGAGAGTTGTCGAGGTCGTCTCGTCACTCGTGCCCCTCCTCCTTCTCCCGTCAAGGGCTTATATGTATGGATTTCTTGCGCGTTGATATCTATGGGTTTACTTGGATCTGCACAGATATACATGGATTTGCCGTGATATATCGGCATCTGCCTGGATTTAGCTGGTGCGAGCAGGTCGATTGGCGAAAAATCATCGATCCTTTTTTTTCAAGGTATTCTCCCAGGTTGTTGCGCTGGCAAAAGCAAGGTTCGCGTGGCGCCGATGCGGCCACAACCCCTCCTCCTCCTCCTCCTCCTCCTCCTCCTCCTCCTCCTCCTCCTCCTCTTCCTGCTCGTCCTCCTCCTCGTCTTCCTGCTCCTCATCCTCCTCCTCGGCCTCCTCCTCCTCCTCCTCCACGTCCTCCTCGGCCTCCTTCCCTTCTCGGCCTCCCCGGGTGCGGGCGTTTTCGGGGCGCCTTGCTGCCCGTGGCCTGCAAGAGGTCAGCCACCACACCGAGGACGCCCCTGCACCGTCGGAGGGACGCGGTCGCTCCAGAGGGAAAGACCCCCTGCGGTGGCATCGCTCGGACTGTGTGTGTGTGTGTGTTTGTGTGTGTGTGTGTGTGCGTGTGTGCGGTGCGTGCGTGCGCAAGCGTGCGTGCGTGCGTGCGTGCGTGCGTGCGTGCGCGCGCGCGCGCGTGTGTGTGTGTGTGTGTGTGTGTGTGTGTGTGTGTGTGTGTGTGTGTGTGTGTGTGTCAGCGTGTGTGTGTGTGTGAGAGAGAGAGAGTGTGTTTTTGTTCGGCGAGGACCATCGAAGAGCATCCTGGATCACCGAGCAACAGCTAAACAATACCACGCACGGAGCCGAACGCATACACGGGGTATGGGCGTCCGAACGATATCAATAACACGCACGGAACCGACAACTGCAAGGGGCATGGGCGTCCGAACGATGGCAAGACCCCCGCGGTGCCAGACCACCGGGGAGGGGGAGGAGGAGGAGGAGGAGGAGGAGGAGGAGGAGGAGGAGGAGGAGGAGGAGGAGGAGGAGGAGGAGGAGGAGGAGGGGGAGAAGGGAGGAGGAGGAGGAGGGAGGAGGAGTGAGGAGGACGAGGAGGAGGAGGAGCAGGAGAGGAGGAGGAGGAGAGAGGAGGAGAGAAGCAGGAGGACGGAGGAGGAGAAGGAGTGGAGGAGAGGAGGCAGGGGGTAGGAGGGAGGAGGAGGAGGATGGGGGAGTCATTAGGTCAGTGAGGGACGAGGGACGAGGAGGAGAGGAGAGGAGGAGGAGGAGGAGGAGGAGTGGGTGGAGGAGGAGGATGAGGAGGAGGAGGAGGCGAGCAGGAGGAGGAGGAGGAGGAGAGGAGGAGAAGGAGGGTGAGGGGCAGGAGAGGAGGAGGAGGAGGCAGGAGGAGGGGAGGAGGTGGAAGAGATGAGGAGGAGGAGGAGGAGGAGGAGAAGGAGAGGAGGAGGAAGGAGGGAGAAGAGAAGGATGATCGGAGGGGGAGGTGGAGGAGGGGGATTTCGAGAGGAGTTCGAGGAGGAGGAGCAGGAGGAGGAGGGAGGAGGAGGAGGAGAAGGAGGAGGGAGGAGGAGGAGGAGGGGAGGAGGAGGAGGAGGATGGGGAGGAGGAGGAGGAGGAGGAGGAGGAGGAGGAGGAGGAGGAGGAGGAGGAGGAGGAGGAGGAGGAGGAGGAGGAGGTTGGAGGAGGAGGAGGAGGAGGAGGAGGAGGAGGAGGAGGAGGAGGAGGAGGAGGAGGAGGAGGGAGGAGGACGACACGCGGGGTGACTGCGAGAGGACAGGGGCCTACGACAGCCGCTGCACGCCCCCGGGGGCTCGGCCCCGCCGCGGGGCGCTTGTTTCCTCGGCACCTGGGCGCCTGCGGTGCCGGGAAGACGCCAGCTGCGGGAGCAGATTTTGGTACCCCCCCTCTTCTTCTCCTCCTCACCCCGAGCGGCGACGGATTACGGCCTGGGCCAGGGGTGGCAGGGGACCTGCAATGTGCGTGCGTGAGTGCGGCCCCGCCCTGAGCCCAGGAAGCGACGCGGACCGCGACGGCATGTGCATGGCCAGCACCAGGGGTGGCAGGGGACCTGCAAGTGCCGACCGTGTGTGCGGCCCCGCCCTGAGTGCTGGCAGAGTTGCGGTGGCTCGGCCTGAGCCAGCGCAGCCGAGGCGCAGCGTCGCGCCCAGGCTTGAGCTGCAGGTCGCTGGATGGGCGCGGTACTGGACCCAGGCTCCCGAGGTCGGCGAGACGATGGAGTGCCACAGCGAGTGGCTCGACCACTGCGTCGGCTACGTCACGCAGATCCTGTCCCAGCCGCGCTTCGCCACCAGGCTGCGGGCGCGTGGGAGGACGGCCGAGGAGATGGCCGAGGAGATCTGCGAGCGGGCCTGGGGGACTGGCATGCCCGCGAGGCGGGCCTACTACAGGTGGCGCCACACGCTGACGCGGTCGCAGAGGATCGTGTCGGACTGCATGCGGCGCTACGACTACGTGTGCCTGCGGACGTGGCTGGCCGAGCTGCGGCGGGAAGGGCAGCCACCGCCCATTGGCCCGCTCAGAGCGCCTTCGGTGCCGTGGAATGCGGGACGCAGGAGGCGACGGAGAAGTGGTTGAGGGTCGGCCTCTCCTGGCACGGGCAGCCGCTGCGTGGCGTTCTGGCCCCAGCGGCTCGCCGCACGGCGCTGCGCGGCGGTCTGGCCCCAGCGCGCCGCCCTTCGCGTCCGTCGACGTGATCGGCATCACTGGCCTCCCCTGAGGCTGCGGCCCCCTGGCCGCCTGTGCTGCGTCTAGTTGGCCTGGCCGACGCGACGTCCTGCCGCTGCTCTCCGCTGCTTCTCCTCCTCTTCCTTCTCCTCCTTCTCCTCCTCCTCCTCCTCCTCCTCCTCCTCCTCCTCCTCCTCCTCCTCCTCCTCCCCTCCTCCTCCTCCTCCTCCTTCCTCCTCCTCTCCTCCCCTTCCTCCTCCTCTCCTCCTCCTCCTCCCCTCCTCCTCCTCCTCCTCCTCCTCCTCCTCCTCCTCCTCCTCCTCCTCCTCCTCCTCCTCCTCCTCCCTCCCCCTCCCCCTACAGCCAACCCGCATAGTAAGGATGTGCAACCTTCCCCAGGGGGCCCTTGCATCCTTGCCTCCTCGGTCCATCCTTGGCCACTCTGGGATGGCCGCGCCCCGCTCGAGGAGCCTCGAAGTGAGCGTCCGAGGCCCTTGCATCCTTCCCGCGCGTCCTCATGCTACGGGCCGGCTGCAGCTATACCTCGCTTTCGTCCGCGGGAAGCTGGAGGAGGCTGAGCGCCGCGGCCGGGCCCGCGAACTCGCTTCCTTCTCCCCCCCCCCTCCCTTCGATCCCTCCTCCCCGCCCACCCCGTGCATTGCCCGACACATCTTCCTCTGATGGTGTACCCTCCCCAAGTTTTGTTTTTTGGGGCTGGACCCTTCCACCTTGGACGTTTCCCAGGTGTCGTCTCATCTCATCTCATCTCACCTCCTCCCCTCCCTCAGCGGCTTTGCGAAAGCGCCAGACCGCGTGAACTTGAGCATTGCCTTTGCCTCGCTTCCGTCCGACCCGGCATGCTCTCTGAGGCAGGCGAGGTCCTGGGGAGCTCTTACCCCCTGCTGTTGGGCGGCACGCAGACGAACCTGTACTCCCAGTCGTACCTGCAGTACGGCTACAAGGTGTGAGTGGTAACGACCTGTGCAACCACAGATTTCTGGAGGTCCGCGCGGAGTTCTTGGACCGGTACTGGAGCCCTCTGGCGGCTCCTCCGGTGCCGCCCCGGGCGCGAGCCAGCGGAGGGGGTCCAACGACTATCCGAGAAATCCGCGCGGATCTCCCGAAATCTATGTTCACGGAGACTTTAAATGTTCTCAATTCCCCAAACAGTGCTTGCACCTGGGGATCCTTCCTACTCGTCTACTTGGATCGCCGCGGGGGTTTCTGAGAGGATAGGGGGATACAAGTGGATGCCAAGGTGGGTTCTATCCAGCCTCACCCAGCTTGGCAGTGGGTTGCACGTGCCCTAAGTGGCTGAAGGGCGCACGGATCCGGGCAAAGTGGGCGGGAGCTCACGTAGCGGAGTTGTCTCATCACCCTAAGCCACCGAGGGCACGTGCAACCCGCTTAAAGCTGAGGATGGGGCCCAGCTGGGCATCTGCTTCTAACCCTCCCCCATTCCCTCAGCAGCCCCCGCGGCGATCCAAGTGGGGAGCCGGGCGCGTGCGCGGCCCCGGTAGCCCTGTTCCCAGCCGTCGCTGCACGCGTCTTCCCGAGGCGAGGCCCGCGTGCGGGCCGGGCGGCCCCGTTCCCGTTCCCGTCCGTCGCCGCCCCGTGGCACCCGTCCCTCCCGTTGCACAGCAGCCGCGTTGCTGCGCAGTCGCATTGCTCTGCGGTGCCGTCGCATTGCATTGCAATGGCGGCGCTTTGCAGCGCTCTGCATGGCCTTGCCATGCTCTGCAGCGCGACCTTGCATCGCTTTGCACCGCTCTGGACTGCTTTGTGGCTGCACATGGGTCGGCATCGCGGTTCGCTGCTTTGCGTTGTTCTGCACCGCGTTTCGTTGCGTCGCATTGCTTTGCCTGGCTTTGCACTGTTTTGTCGTGCGTGGCATGCTTTGTGATGTTTTGCAATAATTTGCGTTGCTCTGCTTTCGGGCCACTTGGATTGTACCACATGGATTGCACCACCTGGATTGCACCACATTGATTGCGCACCTCTGTTGCGCCTAGCAGGCTGAGAGATATCACCGTTTAGGGTCCCCGCTGGCGAACATCCAAGGTGGCACAGCGCCTGCTGACTCGCAGGCTCATCGCGCAGAACCTCGTGGGCGAGATCTCGTCCGTCCTCGAGCACCCCTGCTTCCCCAGGGGCCTTAACCACACCGAGCTCCTGATCGGCAGCGAGGACGACGAGGGGGCCGACGGGAACGAGACCCCGCCGCTGAGGGCCGTATGGCACGGGGTTGGAGATCCGAGGTCGCTCGCGCGCATCTCCGCCGGGACTGCGCCTTTTCCTCCTCCTCCTCCTCCTCCTCCTCCTCCTCCTCCGCCTCCTCCATCTCCTCCTTCTCCTCCTTCTCCACCTCCTCCTGCTCCTCCTCCTCCTCCACCTCCTCCTCCTCCTCCACCTCCTCCTTCTCCTCCTCAGGGCGACGGAAGCAGAACGAGACCGCCTCCGCCGGCGGAAGCTGGCGGAGGCGGCCTCGTTCTGCTGCCGCCGCCAGCGGAGGCCGGCGGAAGCCGGCGGACGCGGAAGATTCGGCGGCGAGCGAGGGGGGTAAATGAGAAGGCAAAGGCCTTCGGCGGTGGCGAGGCGAGGGGGGGAAATGAGGCGGCGGGACTTCTCAGAAACCTTTTTTTGCGCCTTCTGAGAGGTTTGTTTGCGTCTTCGGGGAAGGCTCAGAACATGTGTCAGAAGATCGGGGAACTTCTGAGCCTTCTGAGAAGGCGCGCCGCTTCTCACTTCCCCCCCGGGCCCGCCGCAGAAAGTTGCGCCCCGAGAGATGGAAACGCTTTTGGGTTCAGGGTCGCCGGAACCAGCCACGGGTTTTCGCTTACTCCTGCGAGGCTTCCCTGCTCATCCCTATTCCCTGGGATGACGTGCAGCCATGCTCGCATGCCCTGGTAACCCCTACGACCGATGCCCCGCACGGAGTCGGCGCTGCCCCCCCCCCCTCCCACGGCTCTCGCTCCCTGCGCAAGCGGGAGGTAACATGCCGGCTGTCCTGCCAGGTGTGGCGAGTCCTAAGAGTGCAGGGGGCCGTTCTTCGGCACCCGGAGCCCTGCGGCCCGAGTGCGCAGGGATCGAGCCTCGGGGGTCAGATTTCGTCGCTCCTGGCGGGGTGCCGTGGGGTCGGCGGACTACGTCGAATGCGCCTCGCAGGTGGAGAAGCTCTTTCCAAAGGGTGGGTCGTGCTACAATCCTCCGTGCACTTTTGGAGGGCGCTATCAGCCGAGGCTGCTGGATCGCCAGTTCATTGCCTTTTCCACATTCGGATTCATTGCCCGTGTCCTCGCACTTCCGAGCGACACCAAGCTCGAAGACATCGAGGGAGCCGCGCAGTACATTTGTAAAGTGGACTGGTCCACGCTGAGGGAGAGGCTGCGCGACTACCCCGAAGACGTCGTGCGCACGCTCTGTTTTTCTGCCACTTACATCGTGGCACTCCTGCACGTGGGCCTTGGCTTCGACAAGAAGAAGATAGGGGAACGAAAAACTACATAAACATAAAAACTCGGAGGTCCGCTCGGATTTCTTGGATCCGCGCTGGAGCCCTCTCCCTGGCTCACGGAGCGCGCGAGGGGCGGCGCCGGAGGCGCCCCCAGGGGGGTCCAGCCCGGATCCGAGAAATCCGCGCGGACCTCGGAGTTCTTATGTTTATGTCATTGTTCGTGGCCCTAGAAGAGCCAGATCGAGTTCCGGGAGGACCTGGCGGCCTCGCCGAACATCACCTGGGCCGCCGGCGCTATCATTTGGGAGACGAACCTCCGCTTCAACAGCAAGCAGCCCCTGTGTCTGCAGCCCGCCAGGGGCCACGGCGAGGTGTGCTCCAGCGATGGCTCGCCCGCCCCTCCGCCCGCTTCGGGCCCCTGACCGCCCAGGCGCGCGCGCCCAGCGCTCGTGCTCCCTCCTCCGCTCGCACCCTCTCTCAAACAAAACATGTAGGCCAGCGTCGGCCTTCGCACCAGTGCGCCCGAGCCTCCTCAGGAGAGGAAGAAACACACAGACACAATTAATCCTTGACTCCCCAGAACATCTGGGGAACTATGGGAAGTGGGGGGGGAAGACAGAAACCCAGAAAATATAGGAAAATATGGTGATTAATTTTAATTGTGTGTATTGATTTGTGTGTCCTGGGGCCCCTTCATATCTCCGCCTGTGGAGCGCAAATCGCGGGTTCCGCAGGGGGGCTTGGCAGTCTGGGCGCGCCCACGGCGCGGTATCCCCCACGGTGCCGTGGGAGCTGCTGGCCGCGGCGTGCAGTGGGTTACGGCACTGTGGACGTGTACTCCAGACTTCGTAATAAAAGGGAGGGGGTCTGGACCCTCCAAGACAAGCCATTTCAGACCTCCCCCGTGGGAGAGCCCTCCAAAACATCGTCCCCAGACCCCCCAGGCCCTCCAAGATAGCCTGGAAGAGACCCCCCCCCGAAATGAGACCCCCCTCCCTTTATTACGAAATCTGGAGTAATTGGTGTGTTCGCGCCTCGTCGAACTCTTCGACGTCTGAGCGTCCCTCCTTCCGCTCGGCCGCCCCCCCCCCATTCTTTGCTCGCCGGCCAGTTCGCGTGTGAGTGTCCCTATATTCCAGCTTCTCGCGGGAGCGGAGTTCTTCGCCGCCTCGCCGCTGACGAGCAAAAAGGATCACCGGTGTGCTGCAACGGCGTCTCTGCGGTCGCCTCCGGCACAGCGAGCACGCCTCCTCGGGACGCGACCTGCAGCCTCCGCAGAGGGGGGGAGGAGGAGGGGGAGGGGGAGGAGGAGGAGGAGGAGGAGGTGGAGGAGGAGGAGGAGGAGAAGAAGGAGGAGGCAGCGGGCAGGAGCACGGCGGGTCCTCGGGACGCCCCCACCGGGCGGCAGCGGGCGGCAGCGGGCCAGAGCGCGGGGAGTCTCCTGGGCCTGCCCCGCGGGCGGCAGCAGCGGCCGGCCGCGGGCTGGAGCGTGGCGAGAGCCCCGCAGCAGGCGAGAGCGTGGCGAAGTCTCGGGGCACGCATCCAAAGAAGATTGGGAACCCCCAATCCGGGTGGTGAGATACCAGGTGGCGACCGGGAATCCCCAAAAAGGTCACCGCTGGGTTTGGGGACGCAGGGTCACCACCGGGTTTTGTGACTCCTGGACCCACCAGTGTCCGGGACATCCTCGGAAAACCGCACGAGTCCCCAAACCGGGTGATGACACCAAATCGCCCGAGACTCACCGCCAGGTGTTGTCACCACCACGTTTGGGGACTACCAAAGGAGAGTCCGAAGCGTGCAGGCAGTGCTGGGGGCGCCAGCAGTCAGTCACACGGACGGAGGGCGGGCCGTTTGCAAGATTGCGTTGGAGATCTCGTCAGCTGCAAGGCGTGTCTTCCATAGCGAAGTGCGACAGCTACACGGATGAGGATCAGTTCCTTTGATGTTCCGCTTGCCGTTCTCACCAGAAGTTTCGGATTGCGCAACACACGGGCGAAGGGTGGTTCCTTTTCAAATCGAGGGGTTGTTTGTGGGCGCGTCGTTTGATTGTATGGTCCCACCTTGCCGCAGCCATTCTAGCTTCTTTCGAAAAGAAGCTACCGCCTGAAATGCGTGCACACGCATGATCAGGGGGGGTCCTTTCGCGCAGTGGCAGTGAACGCTTGAAGTAACGAGGAGGGGACTTGGGACAGGAGGGCGTACTGAGGCATTGTTGGCACATTTGGCTTTACTCTTGCCCATGTTTCTTTCTCCTCCTGGCGAGCGATACAAGCCACCGCACTAGGGGAGGAGCAGAGTCAGTGTCTCGCTGAGTCGATGCTCTGGTACGCGTGCATTAAGCCCAGGCGCCGAATTCGTACGGGCGGTGAGAGTTTTCCACTGTACAGTGATCAACCGTTGTGTTGGCACGGCCCTGGCATACAGAAAGGTTCCCACCCACCCTCGCCCTCCAGGAGAGCGACAGGGAGGACGGGGATAGGGATCAGCCGCGATGCTGGCGTGGCCCCGGTATACACATTGTGCTTGGCAGCACAACCCAGACATGCGGCGTCCTGTTCTTTTTCAGTTCGGGGTCCCCAGAAGTCCTGACCCTTTCCCAGGGGCCGGTTTTTTTCATCCTGAGCTCTTCGTGTTGACGCCCCCGAGGGCTCAGCGACAGGGCCCCGAGAGGCCGAAAATACTATTCAGAGAGCGCCCGTTTTTTTTATTTTGTGTCTTTTCCACGGCGAGAACATGGCTGGGAAGGTCTGCCTTCCAGACTGGCCTGGCCCAGGGCTGCGCGCAGGCGCTCCCCACGACGGCAGCCCTGGCCAGCCCTGGGCATGCCCTCCACGGGCGCGGCCTCGGGGTGCCGGCGCTTCGCTTCTTGTTGCTCCGGTCTCCTCCTTCCCTCAAGGCAGAGATGGGGGGCCCCCGAACGGGGCGGTGACCTCACCGTGTGGCGAGTCGGTGGGGGCTCGGGGTCACCGCACAGTTTTGGGACTCGGGTCGTTCTCCGAGGGACGCTCGGGCGACTGGGGCCTCCGAAGTCCCAGGACCGTGAGTTGATGGGCCGTGCGGGGAGGTCTTGGGGGATTTCGAGGTCACCGCACGGTCTGTCACCGCACCGTCTCGGGACTCCAAAAAAGACAGCAACAGAAGTGCCCAACCTGAGCGCTGCGATGAGCCCTCGTCGGCCCAGGTCGTTGGAGGAGGAGAGGCTCGAGGAGGAGTGCGGCGAGGAGGAGGCGGAGCAGAAGCAGCAGCACGAATGCCACACACACACACACGCACACACTTTTTGGCGTCGTGGCCCTGCGCGCAGCGACAGGGCGGAGCAGGTAAAAAGCGGCAAACGCGCGCGCGGCAAGTGTCCCCGAGCCATCAGAGACCGCTTAGGGCCATTAGGAACACACACGCACACACACACACACACACGCACACGCACACGCACACGCACACACACACACACACACACACACACACACGCGCGCGCACACACACACACATACACAGACACACACACACACGCACACACACACATTCAATAAGCATGACGCTTTCCGCCATCGCCCTCTCTCCTCCTCAGGGCTCCGCTCTGTCTTTGGTGTGGCCAGGGTACCTTTGTCACTGGTTTCCCGTGCTTCTTAGCTTGTTGTGTCTTCTCCGCGCCGGCTCAGCTTGGCTCCCCAGCCTAGAGTATCAGTTTGATTCCTCGATCTTATGGTTCCTTCGAAGATGGCACATGCACGGTGAGCAAAACGGAACGCGCAGAATCCCGACAAGCCCTCTAGCAAAAGTGTTTCTGGATTTGCTGGTGAGGTCGACGAGGCAGGTCAAGTGAACGCAATGTAGAGTGAATGTCGCCGGGACAAGCCGGAGTAGTGCAAGTAAAGAACAAGCGATCGCAGTCGAAGGCAAGGGTGGGCACGTCGCAATGAGTACGTATTGCAGTGCAGGGCACGACAGGGTACTTAGATAAGGCAGACGCAAAAAATGCATGACGACGCAGGGCGAGGCGAGGCACAGCAAGCCACATCGGGAAAAGGCAGGGGCATATTTCGTTGCGAGCAAGCCTGGGCACAGCAAGGCCGTGTCTCTCCATGAAGACACGGGCATCGGGAGGCCAGGCAACTGAAGACAAGGCAGTCGAAGTTCGGCGGCGCTGCCCAATGCTAAGAGTATAAGACAACATCATGCAATGGAGGCTGCGCTGCTCCAGCTCACGGCAGGGCACAGCCAGGGCGAGGCAGAGCGATGCGGCACGATGTTCGACCGAGGCCTCGCGAGCACGCTGAAATGAGCGCCTACTTTGGACAGGGAACCGCAACAATCGGCAGGCCACCCGCCAGCGACACGACAATCTACAGCTTACCCCTGCCTTGCCTCTGTATCATTGCCAAGGCCCTACGGCCGGCGCCGCCGACCCTTAAGACGACGACGACGAAGCGAAGACGAAGAGGACGACGGACACGAGAATGAAGATCATGAGGAGTATGAGGACGCGGAGGACGCTGTGTAGCAGCAGGAGGAGGAGGTGGTGAGGGAGGAGGATGCGGAGGAGGATGAGGAGGGGAAGCGGGGGCAGGGGGGGAGGACGGGGGGGGGATGAACAGCAGGAGGACGAGGAGAATGGGAGGCGGGGAAGCAGGACAATCAGGACGACCGGGAGGAGGGTGACGAGGAGGTTGACGAGGAGGTGCGACGACGACGACGACGACGACGACGACGACGGAGACGACGACGACGACGACGACGACGACGACGACAACGACGACAACGACGACGACGAAGATGACGAGGACGACGACAAGGGCGACGACGAGGACGATGGCGCTCAAAAGGAATCCAAGAAGTCGCCGGATGGGTTTGGAGAGCGTGGGGATGGCGAAGAGCGTCCCGAGTGGCCTGGGAATGAATTTCCCTGAAAGCTCTTCGTGGAGCCCGAGAAGACGTGTGGAATCCGTGGAGGCGTATGAGTGCCGAGAGCTTCTATAATTGTTGGAGCACGTAGAATGCCCCTCACAACGACATGGTATGAGTGTGACGCGGAATAACAGGAGGTGGACAGTGATGCCTTGTTGAGAGCATCTTGGAAGCCTCTTGGGAGGTTCATGGGAGCCTCCTGTGGCTTCCTGGGGCCCTGTTGGGGGCCTCTTGGGGTCGCCGGGACGTCTCTTGGGGGCTGTTGGGGGCCTCCTGGTGGGGGACGGAACGCGCGGCCAGAAAGCTCTCGGCGACGCTCTGGGAGGCCTCTGGGGGTGAGTTTGGGGGCCTTGTGGGAGCATCTTGGGAGCGTCTTTGGGGCTGCTCGGGAGGCTCTTGTGGCTTCCTGGGGGGCCCCTTGGGGCCTGAAGCTTTGTGGAGTCTCCTGAGGCCTCCTGGGAGTAGATCGGCGCCGAGGGCTGGACATGTCCGTTGGGCTTCCTCGTCGGGATGATCCATGGAGCCGTCTTGGAGCCGTCTGGGGCCGTCTTCGGGCCCTTGTAGACGATTTCGGGAGCCTCGTAAATTCTCCTAGGGGCGATCTTGGGGGCCTCTTGTGCCTTGTTGGAAGTCGGGAGGCGGGAAAGGCGAGAATGCCGAAATCTTCAGAAAGAACGATGCGGAACTGAATACATTTTTCCTCTCGAGTCTCTCTTGGGAGTGCTCATCCATGTCTCTTGGGGCGTTTTGCAGGCTTCTAGTGCCGTCCGGGGGCTGTCAAAACGTTTTCGACCGATCGTTCAGCGATTCGGGAACCTCTTGGAAGGTCTTGGGCGCCTCTGGGGGCACTCCTGGCTCGTCTGCGGACTTTCTTGAGGCCGGCCCCCATCCCCGGGGGATGGTATTCCGACCCGGGACCCCCCAGCGACCCCCCCCGAGACACCCCCCCCAGGATCATTCCCTGGACCCCCCCAACCTTGGCGTGGAAGGGATAGCAGGGAAGGGGCTTCCCTTCGAATCAATGACGTCGTAGTTGAATTTCGCTTTCGTTTTGGCATTTCGCTTTCGCATTGGCTGTCGCGCTTGAGGAGGAGGACCGAGAAACATGGGGGAGGGAGCGACGACGACGACGACGGCGACGGCGACGGCGACGGCGATGACGACGACGACGACGAGTCAAACGGAACAGCGTCAACAGCCTCTTCGGGAAAGGAGGGAAAGCAGCGACGACGACGGGGACAGCCTCTTCCACACGCCGACAGGGTCGGCGGATTTTGAAGCTGTGCGTCCTCGGCCACCCTTGGTGTGATGTTCTGGCTTGCCTGGCGGTCTGCGCTTTTACCTCGTAGTGTCATGTCAGCGGTGGTTTCGATGGGGTCACAATTTCCTCTGGATGTGGTCGCGCTCACGTGCGCGATAGTCTCCTTCGCTGCTGGCTGATGGCTGGTGGCTATTCGCGCACGCCACTAGCCTCGTGATGGGGTCCTGTCTAGTCCACGCTGGGACCCACGAGTAGAGAGTTTTTGTTTCCCTCTGGGCCACAGCCCGCGTTATGCTGCCCCCCCCCCCCCCACGCTGCCGCAGTGCGTCTGGCACCACAGCATGTGGTGCTGCGGGGGGGGGGGGGGGGGCGTTACGTTGTGCCACCCCCCCGCCCACCCCAACCCTGAGATACGATGTCACGAATACAACATCGCAAAAAACACGACCGGAGCCCCGGACCCCATCTTTCCGTGCCATTCTTCGAGCCGGATCGATCCGTGAGGGCCCCGCGGGGCCCAAACGTGGCGAAACCGCCCGTCGTGAAGAAGTTGCAGCTCCCAGGACCTTAGGGCATGCCTCCGCGAATAAAACCGTGCTCTCGGCCCAGACCCCCGAGTTCATGATTTTGTGATAACGTCGGTCTCGACCCATTCCCCAGGACTGGCCCCGAGTCGTTTGTTCACGGCCCGGAGACCCGGAAAGGGCCCCCAGAAACCGAAAACGACAAAAATCCTACCGTCAGGTTTTTTTTGCTCCTCCTCCTCCTTCTCCTTCTTTTTCCTCCGCCAGGGGGAGGAGGAGGAGGAGGAGGAGGAGGAGGAGGAGGAGGAGGAAGGGGAGGAGGAGGAGGAGGAGGAGGAGGAGGAGGAGGGGAAGGAGGAGGAGCAGGAGGAGGAGGAGGAGGACGAGGAGCAGGAGCGAGGAGGGCGAGGAGGGGGAGGAGGGCGAGGAGGAGCAGGGCGATCGCGTGCGCGCGCACCGGCCCTGCCGCTCGGCATGGGGCGCCCGGCGGCCAGCGCGGCCCCCGGGCGGCGGCCCTCGCGCCTCGCGGGGCCGGGCTCGCCATGCCGCGCGCCCCGGCCGCCCCACCGCCGCCCGAGCGCGGGCGGTCGGGGACGGAAAAGAGGGGGGTGATGACTAGGGGGGGGGGGGATATCATGGCGGGGGCCATGATATTTCCCCAGATGTCATGGCGCCTTTTCTTATTTCATTACGTCCCTGGCCCCCCCAGGGCCGCGCACATGCCGCCGGTCATGATTTGCACCCCCTCCTCTTGGACACCCCCCTCTTTGCCGCCCCCGAGGCGGGCGCCGGCGGCGGGCCGGGCCTGGGGCGACGCCGCCGCGGGCCGCGGCGCTGCAGGCTCCAGCCGATGCTCGCGTGGTGAAAGCAGTCAGGACGGGTGTGTGTTGTCGCCGTTGTCGGCCTCCATGGGGGCCCTTTTGCCGGGCCTCGGGAGCGTCAGAGAACGAATCGGGCTGAAGCACCGGTCCCGGGGAAGGGTTCCGGACCTCAGGGGGTCGACGTTGTGAAAAAGTCAAGACATCGGGTGTTTGGGTCCAGCCGGTGCCTCATAGAACCCGTGGGCAGGATATACTGGGATCACCGCAGGGGGGGCTAAGATGATAGGGGGATACAAGTGCGGAGGCTGAGGTGAGTTCTAGCCGGCCTGACCCAGCTCAGAAGTGGGTTGCACGTCTCGGTTAAAGGCGTGCAGATCCGGGTTAAGGGGATTGTCAACGTCATACCGGCGGATGTCTTGATGGTGTGGAAGCCCATGCCAAGATACACCCTGCTTGCCTCCAGGGACCCTGGTGTTCTTGGGTTTCGATGGTTCTGTTGTGGAGAGCGTGACGTTCCCACACCGAGAAACAAGGGACGTCCTGGTGTCTCAGGGCTGGGTTTCCTGTGGAAGGTGTCTTGTGCTTGGATCGCCGCGGTGGTTGCTAAGGGGATGGGGGGGGCTTAGAAGTGGATGCTAGAGTGGGTTATATCTGGCCTAACCCAACCTTGTAAGTGGATCACAGGTGCCCTATGTGGCTTCGCCCACTTTGCCCAGATCTGTGGGCCCTTCTGCCACCCGGGGCACGTGCAACCCACTTGTGAGCTGGGTTAGGGTGGCCTTAACCCACCTTCCCAGACATCCGGCTGCTCCAAATTTTTCGGTGCGTGGGCCCCAGAGGTCCGGACCCGTTCCCCAGGACCGGTTTTTGGTCCCGAGTCGTTTTTTTGACGCTCCCGAGGCCCGGCGAGGGCCCCCAGAGGCCGACAATTGCGAAAAACCGCCCGCCCAACAATTTTTTTGTAGCGTCGGACCTCTGGGTCGGCATCCACTTGCGTCCCCCTGTCTGCGGGCAGTACTTGTATCCATATCCAGAGCGTCGTGGACTTTTTGGGAAGAGGTGCCGCAACGCCGAGGCGCGCTGGACATGGATAACATCAAGCCTCCTGGGGCCAGATCTTTAGCCACATCCAGTGCGTCTACGGCTTCTGGGGACGAGAGCCCGAGAATCCAAGACGCACTGGATGTGGATATAATTATTGCCCGCACTGTCCTCTCGGCAGCCCCGCGGCGGTCCTCCGGTGGTCGAGGTGCCCTGCTGTGGCCGAGGGGGCCAGCCGGGCGGCGCTCCCACACGGGCGCCTCGGCCTGCGCTCGGCCTGCCGCCCGCCCCAATATTTGTTGTTGTAGCGTCGGATCTCTGGGTCGGCATCCACTTGTGTCCCCCTTGTCCTCTCCGCAGCCCCCGCGGCGGTCCTCGGGTGGTCGAGGTGCCCTGCCGTGGCCGAGGGGGGCCAGCCAGGGCGGCACTCCCACACGGGCGCCTCGGCCTGCGCTCCCCCTGGAGAATCCTCCTCCTCCTCCTCCTCCTCCTCCTCCTCCTCCTCCTCCTCCTCCTCCTCCTTCTGCTCCTCCTCCTTCTGCTCTCCCTCCTCCTCCTCCTCCTCCTCCTCCTCCTCCTCCTCCTCCTCCTCCTCCTCTCCGCTCCCTCCTCCCTCCTCCCTCCTCCCTCCTCCCTCCTGGAGAAAAAAACACTCCGGCACGCGTGTCGGGCGCCCGGGCCCAGGCTTGCGTCGGGCGTGTCCCCCGACAGGAGCAATCTTCACAAAAATAGTCAGCAGATCAAGGGCTCCCAGGAGGGCGCGGAGTTCCTCGCGCTTCGCGGTCCTCGTGCCTTCTCCCCTTCCTCCTCGTCCTCCTTTTCTCCCTTTTGGGGGGGCGGCGCGAGAGCGCGAAGTTATTCGCGCTTCGCGGAGCGCGAAGCGCGAAGTTGGGAGCCCTAGAAAATAGTCTGGGGACGATGCTTGATTGTTGTTGGTTATTTTGGAGTGTGTGTTGACTCTTTGTCACTTTTCCTCCAAAATCCGCCTGTAGGGGGACATGCCCGACCTCAAGCCCAGACCGCGGACCCTGACATTCCAGAGTGCGAAGCAGTAGCCTTCCAGACCTGCAGACCTATCTGGACGGCCCAAAACCTCGACAGGAATTCGGAGGTCGAGGTCCTCGCGCCATTTGTTTTTTATATAAAACACATTCTGGAAGGTTTTGGTACCCATAATTCCATAGCTCGGTAGCAAAGCATGGGAGACTTGCGTACCCTCGAGATTCTGGCCTTAGGTGGCACTAGCGTCGATGTGGAAGTCTGGTAGTCGTTGAGATAGCGCCGATTTATCGTCAACTAGCGTCGATTAGCTTTGATCTAGCGCCATCCAGCGTCGATTCGTGCCGATTCGATTCGTAGAAGCCAACAGGATGGCATGTGAGGCCCCCATGAGTTGCCACCAGAACCGTGGCCCGCGCAGTTGTGGATCAGAGTGAGGGGGCGGCGGGGTCGCCGGCGGTCTGCGAGGCTCTGAAGAAGCCCGCCGCGGGCCCCGATCTGCTCACACACCTTACTCGTATGGCGCTCTCAAGCCCGTGCCTTTTCAGTACGCGTGTCAACGTTTCGCCCCTTCGTTGAACCCGGGTTTTTGTTGCAATCCTTCGTTGAACCCGGGTTTTTGTTGCAATCCTTCGTTCAAGGGTTTTTGTTGCAATCCTTCGTTCAAGGGTTTTTGTTGCAATCCTTCGTTCAAGGGTTTTTTTGCAATCCTTCGTTCAAGGGTTTTTATTGCAATCCTTCGTTCAAGGGTTTTTGTTGCAATCCTTCGGTCAAGGTTTTTTTTTGCAATCCTGGGTTTTTTTTTGCAATCCTTCGTTCAAGTGAGGGCGGGGGGGGCACACCCACGGGCCCGCCGAGGGCACCCCGTGCGCTCGTCCGAGCAGCGTGGGCGGGAGGGCCCCCGCAGAGGGCCCGCTGGAGGCTCGCGGCGTGGAAGAGCTCCCTTTCCTGGGCAGCCACAGCTCCAGCGCAGTGGCGTGGGGTCGTTTTTGGGGGACCGCACTCCCCTCCTCCTCCTCCTCCTCCTCCTCCTCCTCCTCCTCCTCCTCCTCCTCCTCCTCCTCCTCTTCCTCCTCCTCCTCCTCCTCCTCCTCCTCCTCCGCACCCTGATTCTCCTTCTCCTCCTCCTCCTCCTCCTCCGCCCTGTCTCCTCCCGCTCCCCCTCCCCCTTTCCCCTGACCGAAGTGGAGACCCCTCCCCCCCTTCCCCTGACTGCGTCGGAGACAGCACTGGATCGTCCTCCGTCGGCGCCGGCTTCGCTGTGCCTCGGTGTCCGCCCCAGCGCCAGGACCACTGGTCCGCGCAGCGTGAGAGAGAGAGGAGAGCTCTCCGGGGAGTCGAGCAGCGAGGCGAGCCGCGAGCCGTGCCACCCGCCTCCCCCCTCCCCCTTCTGGGGCCGAGCGCACGGCGCCCCCCGCACCCTGACCTTCTCCAGAGCGCGACACAATTTAGCCCTCCAGACCTCTGGACTTCGGTCGGGTCTGTCCCTCTACAGAGGGAATATTCAAAAATAGTTTTACACAAATAGTATCGGGACTATGTTTTAGAATGTGTTGACTGTTTTCGAATATCGTTTGGCTATGTTCACTTTTTTCTCGAAAATCGGCATGTAGGGGGACAGGCCCGACCTAACTCTAGACCTACCTGCGCCCCCTGAGACCTCGACAGGGGACTTCGGACGTCGAAATCCAGGTGTTTTTTTCTTCTCGCCCTCCTGGAAGGTCAGGGCATGGGGGGCCACTGCGTCCAGACCCTCTCCTCCGTCGGCGTCGTCCTCGTCGTCGGCGTCGGCGGCGTCCTCGTCCTCGGCCCCGGCCTCGGCGTCCTCGGCCTCGGCCTCGGCGTCCTCGGCCTCGCCCTCGGCCTCGGCGGCGACGGCGGCGTCGGCGTCCTCGTCCTCGGCGTCGGCCTCGGCGTCCTCGGCCTCGTCCTCGGCGTCGGCGGCGGCGGCGTCCTCGTCCTCGGCGTCGTCCTCGGCCTCGGCCTCGGCCTTGGCGTCGGCGGCGGCGACGGCGTCGGCGTCCTCGGCGTCCTCGGCGTCGGCCTCGGCGTCCTCGGCCTCGGCGGCGGCGTCGGCCTCGGTGCCCTCGGCCTCGGCCTGGGCCTCCCCGCCGCCGCGGGGCCTGCGCCGCGGAGGCCCGGCTGCCGCGGCGCCGCGGGGCGCCGCCGCCACGGGTTCGGTCGGGCACGTCCTCCACCCGGCGGAGCTCGAAGGAAACAGTACAAGAGGCCAAAACATGGTCAACCACATGTTTTCATTTCAAATGTTCAGATTCCGCGGATGTTCCAAATGTAAAGGTAAATTCTCATGGTCATTTTCAATGTTCATTGCCAATGTTCAGTTTCATTTCAAATATGTTTTTCGTGGTACATTTTAAGGTTCAAATGTTCCAGCATGTTCAGCGGATGTTAAAGGACAAAGTTTTAAAACATATTCAACCATATGTATCAAATCATAGTTAAGGAGAAATCGTCCCCAGGCGGTTTTCTTTTTTGTGCTATGTTTGATGATTCCCCCCGTGGAGGGACGTGCCCGACTTCAGACCAAGGGCGGCCCGCGTGGCGCGCCGCGCCCGCGGCGGCCGCACCTGTGCCGCCAGCGCGGCGGGGGCGGCGGCTCGCGGCGCTGGGCTGTGCCGGCCTCGCAGGGCTGTCGGCGCGGGGGCGGAGGCACTCGCCGCCGTCGGCGTCAAGCAGTCGGGAGCAGCAGTATTGGTACCTTCTCGTCGGGCATCGTCTGATTCGGTGCAACGTTTTCATAGCGGGCGTCTGCGCAACGTCTCGGGCCTGGGGACCCTCACAAATCGATCGCGCTCGAAAAGTGACGCAGAAAGATGGGCTCCGGGGCTCCAATTGTGATTTTTGCGATGTTGCAATTTTTTCGCAACGTCGGAACTCAGGGGGTACCAATGCCAATACCGATGCTCGTCGTGGAAAGTTCTCCTCAGGATGCTGGTCAGAACGCAATCCAGGACACGTCTGGGGAGCAGCAGTATCGGTACCTTTTCGTCGGGCGTCGTCTGATTCGGTGGCGATTCCGGCCGGCTCAGCCCGATTCGCTTCCGATGCGCCGGCGGTGCGACGTGGCTCGGCGAGTGCACGGCGCCGTTGTACATCCTGGCGCGGCCGATCCGATTCGTCCTCGGCTGCGTTCCGATGCAGGCCGATCCGACGCACACTCCGATTCGACCCGGCTTCCCGATTCGGTGCTGACTGCTGTTGTCGCCGTCTCCGCCGTCGTCGTCCCTGCTCGGGCCGAACGAGAGGGGGGGAATAGGGAAAGGGGGGGTTACGAAGTCTGCTGCATGCAGCTGGATTCGGCCCCGCCGCCGGGGGGCACTCCTCGACACATGGGCGCCTCCCGGCGCCGGGAGGCGCCGAGAACATCAGCCACGTGTGCTGATTCTCTACCGTACCCTTTGCTAGCCCCCCCCGTCGTTCCCCCTCGAGTCACTGCCGCCACCGTGGCCGCAGTCTTCGCCGCCGCCGCCGCCGTCGTCAGGGAGGGCGGCGGCGGCGGCGGCGCGTCGTCGCCGCCGTCACCGCCCGCGGCCGTCGGTCGGTGGCCACGGCCCCAGGCCTCCCACGGAGCGAGGCAGCGGTGCGGGCCTGGTGAGCAGTGTCGGGCCGCTGCGGCCCCGCGCCAGGCCCCGGGGCTTGCGTCGGGCCTGTCCCTCAGTAGGGGGAAGAGTAGAAGAAAAGAGTCCAGCAACAACTGGTTGAGCCATTGTTGTCAGCATGTTTAGCTATCTTCAATTTCTTCGTCCAGAATGCGCCTGTAAGGGGGACACGCCCGACCTGACTCTGGGCGGCCCCCCCAACAAAAAGGGCTCGGGGCGAACAGCGGGCCCTGCGGGCAACGGGTCGAGACTTCGGGATGCAAAGATGAACGGATCGGGGCGAACAGCGGGCCCTGCGGGAAACGGGTCGAGACTTCGAGAGGCATAGATGATGGCATCGGGGGTCTGGGTGCGCCGCCGAGCACTTGCGGTCGCCCTCGGCAGAGATCATCATTCCCCGGAGGCAAGAGATGCGAGAGGACCGGGATCGAGCACCGAGGGTCGTGAATTGCGGGGCTGTGGGCGCGAAGGCGGAGGCCCTTATCGTCGTTGTCGTCGTCGTCGCCGTCGCCCGTCGTCGTCATCGCCGTCGCCGCCGTTGTCGTCGTCGCCGCAGTTGCCGTCGTCACAATCGTCGTCGTCGTCGCGGTCGCAGCTCTCACCGCCGCAGGCGCCCCCGCCGCGTCGCGTGGCTGTCGCCGCGAAAGTGGGAGTCCTCATCGTCGTCGAGGTTCGAGCATCCAGGATCTAATTCTTGATCGCTTCCAAAGTCTCGCCGTCGTCGTCGTCGTCGCTGTCGCCGTCGTCGTCTTTGTCGTCGCTGTCGCCATCGCCGCTGTCGTCGCCGCCGTCTTCGTCGTCGTCGTCGCCATCATTGCGGTCGGCGTCCTCGCCCTTGCCGTCGGTCGCCGTTGTTGCCGTCGCAGTCGCCCTCGTCCCGCGGTTCAGAGAGACAGTTATGGGGTTGGGAGGACAGGGCTGGGAGAAACGGTCATCATCAACGTCACCGCGGATGTCGAAGGTGCTCATGACATAGCCGCACCCTGTATCCTCCCAACCCCTTCCTCCCAACACGATACTTGTCTTTCTCACCAGTGCTCCTCCGCCAGCGCGCGCGTCGCCCCCTCCGACTGGCCCCCCCTCGCCCGCGGAGGGCGCCCGGTGCCCGGCGTGAGCGGCGGCTGCGCGCCCGCGGCGGGCAGCTCTCGGAGGATCGAGCCGGCGCCGCCTCTCTAGCGCGGACGAGCGAACAGCGCACTTTTTGTGTCGGCGGCTGGGCAGAGGGACAACGCTGGCGAGTGAAGCGAAACGGGGTGCGCTGGGCGAATTGGGCCACCCTGCAGATCGGAGGGAGGTGAAGGACAAGTCGCTTGCCTGGGAGGGAGACCAAGAGGAGCTGGGCCCGCCGGCGACGAACAACACACACACGCACCCATACCCACAGTGGGGACGGACGAGGCGATGGCTGCGTGTTGTCGGATGGTCTGGGGCTCCCAGATGGGGTCGGAGCAGATGGGGTGGGAGGATCCGGCCGCATCGCCGATGCATCGCCGATGCATCGCGGCTCGATGTGGGGCCTAGTTTTTTTCGCGCTGGCGTCGCTGATGCACCACCGAAGGTCGCCGATGCATCGACGATGCGGCGCGATCCTCGGACCCCAGTTAGGAAGCCTCTAGATTCACCTGTACCAATAGGGGGGACGGACGTGGCTATGGGTGCGCGTTGTCGGAGTAGGGTCCCCGCTCGAACGGGAGCCTCCCCAGGGGTCCGACAACGTGCACCCACACACATAGGCAGTCCTCCTCTGACCGCCCTGTGGATATGCGCGTGTGTTGTTTATTCGTTACGGCACCGCAGCCGGCCCAGACTGGCCGGGTCGCAAGCCCAGAGCTCCCTTGAGATTTGGCGTTCGACAAAAATCCCAGACGGTTTTTTTTGTTCACAGTGTTGGCTCATCGGGGCCACTACTGGGCCTCGGGACCGTCAGAAAGAGCCGGAATGAAAAGCAGGTCCCGAAAAAGTGGTCGAGAGGTCCGGGGACCACACAGTCGGAAGACGGGCAAGGGCCGCGAAATCCGTGGCTGCTAGCATCGACCTCCGGGGAAGTTGTCTTCGTCCTTTCGGGAAGAAGCCCGTTGACTGTTTCGCGTGCCGCGCCTCATTCCGGGAAGTTTTAGCGGCCACGGTTTTAGCAGCCCTCGCCCAGCTTCCGGCACAGCTCCCCTGAGGTCTGGGCGCTGCAACCTTTCCGCCACTGGCGTTTCTGCAGGGCGTCAGGCCCTGGGGCCCTCACATATCGATCGGGCTCGAGAGATTGCGCGGGGCGATGAGGTGTGTAGGGCTCAGGGCTCAGGTCTTGGTCGTCCACGATGTTGCAGCTTGTTCGCAACGTCGGATCTTGGGGTCGACGGCATCCGCCACGAGTTGGAAGGTGGCGAGTCGAGACATCGGCCTTCGGGGGGCCCAAGATCGGCCCAAGAGCGCTCCAAGAGGCGCTGATGATGGCCCGAGATCGTTCTGTTACGGCTGGCCGCAGCTTGGAAAGACGGGAGAGGTCCGGGTGCCGAATCTGAGCTGCCATTTGGATCGCCGCGGTGGTTGCTAAGGGGATGGGGGGGTTAGAAGTGGATGCTAAGGTTTTTTTGTCTGGCCTAACTCACCTTGTAAGTGGGTTTCAAGTGCCCTCTGTGGCTTAGGATGATGAGGTAACTCCGCTAAGGGGGCACTGCCCACGGAGCCAGTATCTGTACGCCCTTCAGCCACATAGGACACGTGCGACCCACCTCTAAGCGGGGTCAGGCTGGGATAGAGCCCACCTGAGCATCCACTTGTATCCACCTGAGCATCCACTTGTGTCCTGACCTCAGCAACCCCCGCGGCGCTCCAAGCGTTGTCTGAACCCGCCGTGCTCCGAAGCCGGCAGCCCGGTCTGGCGGGGCACGGGCCCCCCGAGGCCTTTCTCGGCAGGCTCCGCCTTTGCAAGCGCCGCTGCCAGCCCAGGCCGGCCGGTCTGGGCCGCAGGCCCGGAGCTCCGACGGTGCAGCATCGGCACGTTGTGCAGCGTGTGTTTTGTTCGTTGGCGCTGTCTGGTCACGGTCGTCACCCGCGCGGTCGTTCTCCTGGGGGGGGGGCCCAGCCCCGACCTTCCAGGAGGGCCAGAAAGCAGCACCAGGACCTCGACATCTGAGTTCCTGCCGGGGTTTTTAAGGCAGTCCAGGTAGGCCTATAGTTAAGTCGGGCCTGTCCCTCTACAGGGGGAATGTTCAAAAATAGTCCAGAAATAGTCTGGGGACGATGTTTGGCCATTTTTGATAATTATCTTTTAGTTTTCGCCCAACATCCCCCTGTAAGGGGACAGGCCCGACCTGAGCCTGTAGGTCTGGAGGGCTATCTCTCAGCACTCTGGAAGGTCAGGGAGGCAGGGGCAGCGCGTGGCACCCGGGGCGGGGCACGCGGTGGCGCGAGGGGGGGGGGCGAGGCGATCGCCACAGGTCCGCGCGCGAGCACCAGCATGTGGGGGAGGAGGAGTCCGGGCCTCAGTAGGCCCTGGAAACGACAGGGCCGTTTTTGTTACCGGTTCCGTTTTGCCGTTGTTTTGCCGGTTCCGTCGCCGTTCTTGTGCGGGTTCCCGCTCCGGTTCCACTCCTGGAGCCTGTCGCAGTGTCCGGTCGCCGTTTTTTTGCCGTTTCCATTTTCAAGGGACACTTTTTCGGAAACGGTGGAAAAACGGCCCTGCCGTTTCTGGGGCCCACTAAGGTCCAGGCCTCCCCCTGCCTACGATCGTTCCTGGTGCCTGGGAGCTGGGCCTGCCCCTCTACAGGAGGAACATTCCACAAGATCAAAAGATAGTTTGGGGACGATGTTAGAATAGTTGTTTGGCCCATCTTTGACCACTTGTGGGGTATCTTTGATTTTTCGTGCAAGCTCCGCCTGTATGGGGGCATGCCCGACCTAACGTTACAACAAGAACAGGCATCCGACGCCTTCACAAAATTCGAGGTGGCGGGGCTTCTTCGTAGTGTTCTGCCTCTTGGGGTCCTCGCCAGGTCCCCTGGACAGTCAAGGAACGACTCGGGGTGAGGAGAGCGTCCTGGGACCCCGTACTTGGATCGCCGCGGTGGTTGCTAAAGGGATGGGGGGATAAACAAAAATGCTAAATCAAGTCTTATCTGGCCTTACCCAACTTATAAATAAATTACAAGTGCCCCATGTAGCTGAGGATGATGGGTTAACTCCGATAAGTGCGTTCCGCCCACTGAGCCCATGTTTGTACGCCCTTCAGCCACCTAGGGCATGTGCAACCCACTTCCAAGCTGGGTTAGGCTGGGCAGAACCCACTTTAGCATCCACTTGTACCCCCCATACTCTTATCAACCTCGCGGTGATCCAAGGAGCATCGGATGTTTGTACGTGTGACACCCATGTGTGGCTTTCCAGGAGGGGCCTCGTCTCTGGCGCATCGTTGCCCTCGGCGGTGGCCAGCGGAAGGCCGGCGGAAGCTTGCAGACACAGAGCGGCGGCGGGTCCGTTGGCATGAGTTTGGGGGAAGGCGGTGGAAGTCGAGGCAAGACGTCGTCAGTTTGGGATTACGGGTTGCTGCAGACTGCCATGTGGCACGTCATGGGTTGCGCGAGACATGGGTTCAGCCACGGCTGGCCATCCGTGGGTCTGGTTGGAATCGCCCGTGTGTTGCGATGTAGGTCGCGCCATACATGGGTCGCGGCGCTGGTTGCACTGAGGGGTGCAGTAGCTGCGCCCTCGGCGGTCGAAACTGACAAACGGTCGCAAGACGGGCGCGACCAGAGCACCTCGTGAAACAAGCAAATTCGGCCTGCGTGCGCTCAAACAGCCGCTGGGAGGTTGGCGCTTGGGGCTCACGGTGGGGAAGCTCATTCGAGCACTAGGGCCGCTCATTCGAGCTCTAGGGCTGGGAAGTTCTTCGTGGCCGAGCCTTGTCTTCCTTTTGGGGGCGACCGTGAACTTTCGGAGGTTCGCGCGGGTTTCTTCAGCTGGCTTTGGACCCCCCCCCACCGCTGACGCATCCGTTGCTGCCCCCAGCGCCGCTCCGGCCCCGCCCATGGCGGCGCCTCCGGCGTCACTGTTTTCGTTGATGACTCTACCACTGTCGTCGCCTCCGCCGTCGCTGCCGCCCCAGGCGTTGGCAGGCGGTGTTCGTTTGGCGCGCTGCATGTGTTCCCGTGCCTCGGGGCGTCATGGCCCCGGGGCGAAGCAGAGTCCCCGTGGGAAAGGGGTCCATTCATCCGGAGGATTGGGGCCGCCGCCGTCGACGTCGATCGAGGGCCGAGGGATGGGGGCCCGAAGGCTCGAGGGTCGGGGATCGAAGTTTCGAGGCTTGCAGGTTGCATGGACGAGGCTCGAGGCAATTTGGTGCGCGCCCCCGCCGCCGCCGCCGTCGTTCTCGTCGCCGCCGCTGCCGCCGCCGTCGGCGACTGCCGATCTCCGGCCGTCGTCGTCGCCGTCTTTGGAAGGCGAGGGCCTCCTCCGGAAGGAAGTGCAGTGGAGACCCCTGCCAGGAAGCACCTTGCCTGCCTCCAGGGTGCCCTGGGCTTCTTGGGTTTCGATGGTCCTGCTGTGGAAGGCGTGACGCTCTCACGCCAAGAGTCAATGGACGTCTTGGGGTCTCCGGGTGGGGTTTCCTGCGGAAGGCTTCTTGTGGACGGGCCTCCACTGTGTGCGGCTGCCTCGAGAGGCCGTGAGCAGCCTGCAGCCTTCCTGGGAGGCCTTCGGCGGCTCAGGCAGCGGCGCAGAGGAGGGACTGCGGCCCGTCGGTGGTTGCGTCGTCGTCCTCTGGAGGCTCGAGGCTCGAGTTCTTCGGCTCTACTGCTGGTGCCTCGTTAGGGGAACGAAGCAATGGCATAAACATAAAAAACTCGGAGGTCCGAGCGGATTTCTCGGACCCACGCTGGGCCCCCCTGGCGGCGCCTCCGGCGCCGCCCCTGGCGCGCTCCGCGCGCCAGGGGAGGGTGGTCGAGCGCCGATCCGAGAAATCCGCGCGGATCTCCGAGTTGTTGTGTTCATGTCATTGTTTGTTTCGCTATCCTCCCCCCTTCCCACACCTCGTGGCCACAGTGATCCATAAAGCCATGAGTGATCGTTTTGGGCGATGTTGTTCGCCTGATCTTTCAACCAAAGGTCAGGTTTTGCTAGGGCTGTCTTGTGTTTGGCATAGCTGTCCTGTAAGTTATGGGTTCCTTTTTATGTTTGTTTATATCATTGCTCGTTCCCCTAATTGCTGGTGCTTCTTGGGCATCCTGCATTCGCCTCGTCGCCACAGCGAGAAGTCCGAGTGGTGTGGTCTTCGCCGTCGTTGTCGTCCTTCTCTCATCATCTCTCCCCATCCTCCTCGTCCTCCCTGCCCAAGCACCTCCATTCCCATCCCTTCTCCTCCTCCCTACCTCACATTCTCTCCTGCCTCCGCCTAGTCCTTCTCCTGATCCTCCTCCCAATGTTCGTACTCATCCAGTCTTCCCCCCGTCCTCCCCCATCCACCCTCACCCCCTTCTGCTCCTCCATCCCCTCCTCCCTCCTCCTCTCCTCCGCTTCACCTCCCCAGATTCGTCCCCTCGCGTCCTAGTCCTTCTCCCCGTTTCTCCCTTCTCCTCTCTCTCTCTCTCTCTTCTCGTCTCCCTCCTCCCCTGCCTCCTCCCTGGCCTCCGCCCCCTCCCCTCCTCTCGTGCTCAATCCCATGGTTTCACACCCCCAAAGAAACAGCCGCAGCTGCAGTGCAGTAGCAGGAGAAAGGATGAGGGGAGGGGATGGGGCGGCGAATGGACGACGGGCGGAAAAGGAGTGAGGCGGTAGGCGGAGGGAGGAGGAGGAGGAGGAGAAGGAGGAGGAGGAGGAGGAGGAGGAGGAGGAGGAAAAGGGGCAGGATGGAGCAGTATGGGGCAGGAAAACCGCAAAGGCGTCCAAAACAGGAGGGAGGTGGAATACAGTGGCGAGGTGGAGGGAGGATGATTAGTCAGGAGCGGGAGGAGGGGGAGAGGAGGAGGAGCAAGGAGGTGAGGTGGAGGGGAAGGTGGATGTGGAGGAGGACGAACATGACCGGCGATGAGCTGGAAAAGCACGAGGAATAATCAGAGGAGGCGAAGGACAATGAGAAGGCGAGGAGGAATGGATGACGATGAAACGGACGAGTAGCAGAGGGAGCTCCGGGGGGGATCACCTGTGGGGGGGGGCCGGTCCCTGCTGGGAGCCCTTGGACCCTGGGGTCGTGATGGGCGGAGGACGCGGAGGACGTGCAGGCGGAGGACGATGAGGAGAAGGAGGAGGAGAAGGAGGAGGAGGAAGAGGAGGAGGAGGAGGAGGATGAGGAGAGGGAGAAGGAACATGAGAACGAGGAGGAGGAGGAGGAGGACGAGGAGGACGAGGAGGACGTGCAGGCGGAGGACGATGAGGAGAAGGAGAAGGAGAGGGAGGAGGAGAAGAGGAGAGGAGGAGGAGGAGGAGGAGGGAGGAGGCGGGAGGGCGCGCAGGAGGCGCGAGGGGGCCGCCCGCTGCGGCCTTCCCCGGCGCGCCCTGCGAGCCCAGAGTCGCAGGGCCGCCGCTGCCGCTGCCGCCCTGCCGAGTAGCTCACGCCTCCCTTGTGGCCCCTGCATGGCTGCTACAACTCCTCCTCCAGCTGCTCCTCCTCCTCCTCCTCCTCCTCCTCCTCCTCCTCCTCTTCCTCCTCCTCTTTCTCCTCCTCCTCCTCCTCCTCCTCCTCCTCATCCTCCTCCTCCTGTTGCCCTGCAGGAGCAGGAGGCCGAGAGGCTGGAGGGGGACTTCGCCGACGGCGCCTCCCTGGACCGCCTGCGCGCGAGCGCGCCGTCTCCCTTCCCCCCTCCTCCCCTGCTCCTCCCCAGAAGGGGCGCCCGTCGCGTCTGCCCTGGCTCGGCCAGGGCCGAGGCCACGCCAGTATGCCCGACGCCCTGGGGCGGGGCCCCCTCGCCATCCCTGTGGACCCACGCACCATCAGTGGTCCAACGAACCCAGACATGATCGCGTCGCCCAAAGAAAATCATGACGGCAAGTTCTTCATTATTTTCGGCCCTGCTCGGGCCCTCGCCAGGCCAAGGGACCGTCAAAGAGACTCAGGGTGAAAAACCGGCCCCGGGGAAAGGGCCTGGAGTTCTGGGGACGCCGCACTGAAAAAATCAGGTCGCATGTCTGGGAACCCCTCCCACGTTCCGGCACGACGCGCTGCCCAGCTCCAGGCCCTTGGGCGTCAACGCCTAGGCTCCCGCTCTTCTCCGAGCCTCCTGCACCGCGAGGCGGGGCGACACGCTGCGTAATCGCCCGCAGGGCACAGCGTGTCGCTGGGAGGCGCCACGGCGACACGCTGAGCTGAAGAGCTCCCGACCGCAGCAGGGCAGAAATCAGGCGCCACCAACAGGGGGGTCCACCGGCTCTCGGAAACCCGAGTCGTCGGGGCCCGGTGATGGTCCGGGGTAGCTGCAGATTCGCGCCTCGGGGGCCCCAACCGGATTTACCCCGGACCGGAGCTGTCCCAGATCACTCGGGCGTCCAAGCCGCCCGAAGCATCGGGGCTGGGGTCGGTCAGTGGTATAATAAGCTGCGGGTTCGCGCCACGCGGGCCCGAGCCCGAGTTTCCCTGGATCCTGCAGCGATCCCGATCACTCGGCCGTCCGAAGTTCCTCCGGGCGATCGAGGTTCCAGGGTCGAAGCCGGCGGACGCGTCGAGGCCCGGCGCGCCGCCCTGCGCGCGCGCCTGCAGGCCCGGCCCGGGCCGCCGGATTGCGTAGTTCATTCGGTGCATCTCCCCTCCCTCCCCCCCTCCTCCCTCTCTCCTCAGCTAGGGGGGCGCCCCGATCGCATGGTACGAGTGCCTGGGCGTCTGGGGTCCGCTCTGGCAGGCCTCTGGCGTGTGTCTTGTTGGGGGGGGGGGCCCGCTGCCTCGCGATGGGTGTGCCTCCCGCGCGTTGCTCTGGAGGGTCGCCCCACTGCGGCGAGAGCCTCGCCCTCTCGGCGGAGGGCGGCGGCGGGGCCCGAAGCGGCGACGGGTCCACGGGCGGAGGGGCGGCGGAGGGTGGGCGGAAGGAGAGGCGCAGCGCCAGCACTCCTGGATATCCGGGGTTTCAGGAGGAGGAGGAGGAGGAGGAGGGAGAGGAGGAGGCCCTCCTCCTTCCTCCTCCTCCTCCTCCTCCTCCTCCTCCTCCTCCTCCTCCTCCTCCTCCTCCTCCTCCTCCTCCCCTTCCCCCCCCTCCCCCTCCTCCTCATGTTCGCTGTGGCTCCCGCGCGGCCGCGTGTCTGCTCGTCGTCGCCGTGGTCGCGTTCGCCCGACGTCGGATGTGTCTGTGGCCATCGTGGCCCAGAGTGGCCTGTGTGCCTCGTGACTGCCCGCGGCTCCCCCCTCCGTCCGAGACAGCACCTTTGCGCTCCATGTGCGGCCTGGCCGGCCGCCTCGCGCTGGCGGCCCTCGCGGCGGCGCTGCCGGCCGAGGGCCTGCGCCTGGACGCCGCTGGCGCCAGTCGTCAGAGGGATCGCCGCACGAGGCGCAGCGCCGGGGCCCCGCCCGCAGAGGGCGGCCTCGAGAAGGACGGCCGCACCCTGGACCAGAGGAGGGCGGCCCACCTGCAGGCGTACGAGAGGGACTTCACCGTGGAGCTGGACATGACGGGTCCCCAGGTGCGTGGCAAGGCCTTGGGCGTGCTGCTGGATGCAGACACGGATTTCACGCCCGTCTCGGTCACCAAGATCCGGAAGAGCGGCCTGCTGGAGGATTGGAACAGAGCCCATCCGGACATGGCGGTGCACGTGGGCGACGAAATCATGAAGGTCAACGATATCCTCTGGCACCACAACTCGCAGACATTTGTAGAGCGCATCAAGGGCCAGTTCCTTGCCGCCAAGGCGCACAAGGAGGGCGCCAAGCGCGTGCTGACCCTGGCCATCCAGCGCCCGAGGCGCCAGCGGGAGGTCCGCTACGAGTCGCAGAGGCAGGACTTGCACCGTCAGCTATACACGAGAGAGTTCCTCGCCAACATCTCTGTGGTGCGAGGGCACGAGATGGGCTGGGAGCTGAACGCCACCGTCGACTGGGAGCCGGTGTCAATCCGCAAGCTCAGCAGTACGGGCCTCGTGGCCTTCTGGAACCAAGAGCACCCAGAGCATCGGATCTACCCCGGCGACGAGGTCCTGAAGGCGAACCACGTCGCGTGGCACCACAACTCCAAGGCGTTCGAGGGCCGCATCGGCACGCTGGTGCGGCACGCCGATCAGGGCGGCACCGCCTCCAGCCCGACCCTGTCCCTGCACATCAGGAGGCCCAGGTCCGTGGTCGAGGAGCTCGAGAACAGGACGTTCCAGAAGATGTTCTCCGTGACCCTGCCCTGGACTGGCGGGCTGCGCCCGCTCGGCTGGACCCTGCAGACCAACACCACGGATCCCGTCAGCATCGCGTCCATCAGCGGCGACAGCGTCCTCAGCGCCTGGAACGAGGCGAACCCCGCGCAGCGGCTGGCCGTCGGCGACCGCATCCTCAAGGCTGGCCGCGCGCAGTGGCACCACAACAAGACGAACTTCGCGAGCAACCTGCTCAAGATCGTGGACGCGGCTCAGCCCCACGTGGGCGGCCCGCCAGAGCCGCACAACCTCACGCTGCTCGTGCAGCGCCGTGCAACGTTTTCGTACAGCAGGGGCTGGCTGGTGGAGATCCCCGCGCGCGTCGGCCAGAGCCTGGGCTTACAGACAGAAGCCACCGACGACGAGCTGCCGGTCACGGTGCGCAAGATTCGGGCGCTCGGGGCGGTGGCGGTCTTCAACGAGGACAACAGTGAGGAAGCCCTGACCGCGGGGGACCAGATCTTCAAGGTCAACGAGATCCTGTGGCGGAGCGACTCGCGCGAATTCCAGAGGCGCCTGGACGAGCAGTTCGCAGAGTCCCGGCGGACGGGCACAATGCGCCTGTGGGTCCAGAGGCCCGTGGGCGTCGAGCCGGACGACGTGCCGAACAAGGATTACTTGGAGTTCTCCGTCCAGCTGGCCGTCCCTCGGTCCATGGAGCCCATGGGCTGGGAGTTCAACCTCACGGACAAGCAGGCTCCAGTCTCCATCGGCAGGGTGCTGGAGCGCGGCGCCGTGAGCGAGTGGAACAGGATGAACCCGCTGAAGGACATCCAGGCAGGGGACCAGATCATGCAGGTCAACGAGAACGCCTGGCACAACGACACGCGACGCTTCATGCAGCGCTTCGACCAGCAGCTGGCGGCCGCCGCCGAGGGCAGCGCCACCGTGGGGAGTGGGACCCTCTCCATCCTGCTTCGCAGGAGCTACCCTCGCGTCACCGGCGACGAGCCCCCAGAGACAGTGCGGGTCGGAGAAGGCGACGTGGCGGGCGCCGAAGAGTGAGCTCTGGCCTCCTGCGGTCCACCGCCCCCCTCGCCGACCTCGTCGTCATCTTCTCGTGCCCCTCCTCTGCTCCCTCCCCCTCAGCGCCTTCTGCTCCTCCCCCAGTCTTCCTCCCAGGGGAACGAGCAGTGGCATAAACATGAAGACTCGGAGGTCGGCGCGCATTTCTCTCAGATTGGCGCTGGGGCCACCTGGCGGCGCCTCCGGCGCCTCCCCTGGCGCGCTCCGCGCGCCAGGGAGGGGTGGTCCAGCGCCGATCCGAGCAGTCCGCGCGGACCTCCGAGTTGGTATGTTTATGTTATGGTTTGTTTCTCTATCCTCCACCCTTCCCACACCTCGTGGCCACAGTGGTCCATAAAGCCGCGAGTGATCGTTTTGAGCGGTGTTGTTCGTCTGATCTTCAAACGGAAGGTCACATTTTGCTAGGACTGTCTTGTGTTTGGCATAGCTGTCCTGTAAGTCATGTGCTCTTTTTATTTTTCAAATTCTCGCCCCTGCTCTTTCACTCTCTATCAATCGTGAGGGCTTGGACAGATGCGATGCTCACAAGCGCGGCCTGGCTCGATTTGGGACAGGAAGTTCTGACCTCGCCCTGCAGTCAAGACGATCAAATAATGGACCAGGCTCTTCTTCAGGAGGGGCTCGTTGTTTTTTCTGGCCCTTTCTTAGGTCTAGGTTGGGGATCCTACATTCGAGACCGGCGCCTGGGATGGGTAACCTTTCCAAGTGTGCCCCTGCATCCTTGCCTCCTCGGTCCATCCTTCGCAACTTTCGATTGCCCGCCGCGCTCGGAAAAGCTTCAACACGGGCATCCAAGGGGCTTGCGTCCTGATCGCGCATCCTGATTACTGTCGAAACCCATGCCAAGGAACACCCTGCTTGCCTCCAGGGTGCCCTGGTTTTCTTGGGTGTCGATGGTGTTGCTATGGCGTTCACATACCAAGAATCAACGGACGTCCTGGGGTCTCAGGGCTGGGTTTTCTGTGGAGGGTATCTTGTGCTTGGATCGCCGCAGTGGTTGCTAAGGGGATGGGGGGAGGTAGATCTACAATGGGTTATACCTGGCCTAACCCAACTTCGAAGTGGGTTACAATTGCCCCATGTGGCTTGGGATAGTGAGGTAACTTCGCTAAGTGGACTCCGACCACCTAGCTGTCGAGCTGCTACTGTATCAGCCTTGACGGTATTCGTGGCCGAGGCTCGCCGTGGCCACAGCAGTCTCTCCGTTCCTGCTTCTGTGCTCTTCTTGTGGTAGCACGGCGACCGCATGGCCTCCGAAACTACAGCAAACCCGCGAACTCCAGAAACAACTTTCGTACTTCTACCGAACAGTTCCCCGAACAGGAACCGAACACCCCCCCGAACAGGAACCGAACAAACCCCCGAACCGGAGCCGAACAAACCTCCGGATTTCTACCGAACAAACCTCCGGACTTCCCTGGAGAGGCCTTCCGAGGCCGCCTGGAGGCCTTCCGGGGCTCGAAGGGCCCCCCCCCCGCTTTCGGAGGGCCCGAAGGCGCTCCCCAAACGATCCAGGAGGCCTCCGAGACGGTCCAAGAGTGCGCCAAGACGCCCAAGATGGCTTCTAGACGGCCCGAGAGGCCCCCCAAACCCCCCACGAGGGCTCCAATAAGACACCTATGAGGGCCGCAAGATACAAACATCGCCCCAATGTTCTGGGGAAACGTATATTTTTAGCATCTTTTCCTTTTTGGTATGAACAGCGTCCACGACGGCATCAGAGAACCCCAAGATCGCCCCAGGACATCCCACGATGGCTCCAAGACGGCCCAATAGGCCCTCAAGATCGCACCAAGACGTCCCACAAGGGGCCCCAGACCCCCCAGAGGCCCCCAAGCTGGCCAAGAGGCTCCCAAAGCGACCCAGGTTGTCTGGAAAATGGCTGAAGAGCGCACTGAGATGGCCTCCAGACGGCCCACGAGCGCTCGAACGCAGCCCAAGGCTGCTCCCAGACGGCCACGAAGGCCTTCAAGACGGTCCATGAGGCCGTTGAAAAGGCCCCCCAAGAGCTGGGAGGCCCCCAGGAAGTCCAAAACAGTGCCCAAACTAGTCTCCAAGAGACCCCGTAGCCCCCCCCGCAAGACTTCCAACGAGACACAAGATACGTCCATGAGGCCCCTGGCCCTCAACCCAGGCGTATTCCCATGATCGGCCCCAAACCACCGTCAAGGCTGCTCCAGAGAACCCCGGATCGCCCCCAAGACGGTTTCGAGGAGTCTCCGAAGGCCCCAAGAAATCTGGGAATTTTCGGTTTGGTTTAGATGATCATTCACGCAAGACTCAGGACAAAGAATTCATGTTTGAATCAAGCATGTCCATCTCTCGTTCAAGTGCCGTGTGGGATGAATAATGCTGGGTTTTTTCGTTGCGTGGCACTGCAGCCCAGGGTAGCAGCGCCTTTCACGCAGCAGTATCCAGCCTGCTGCAGCCCAAGGCAGCAGCTCATGTACAATGCTGGCCGCTGCATCCCCGGCACCTTCTGCTGAGAGCAAGCGAGGCGGCAGAGCTATCATAGAGAATCAACATGGCGGGCGGACGGACGACGGACGTCGGACGACGGACGAAGACGACGGGACCGCCCATGGGGGAGGGGACCTGGGGTGGCCCTGGGGCGGGCCACTTTTTCCCAATTCCCCCCGTCGCAACCCAATTGGCCCCCCCTTGGCTCCGGGATCCGCTTTGGGGTCTTTGGGTGACTCTTTCGGCCTGAAGAGGGTTCCGAGCTGGTTCAGGAGGACGCCCGCTGGCCACCAAGATGGCCCCTTAGTGGTCCAAGACGTTCCAAGATGTTTCAAGGCGGCCCCAAGGGGCCACAAGATGCCCCAGTGGAGCTCCCAAAGGCCCTCCAAAATGACCCCGGAGAGCCATACACGCAAAACCGTTCAGGGTTCTCCATGTTCAGTAAATCTCACGCTCGTCTCCTTCGGATGGCTCCGGGAGATCTTCACATGGCGCCGAGGCTCGAGACGGCCCCACAACTTCGAAGAAGAGCCCAAGAGGGCCCCAAGCGGGCCCCAAGGCTTTCAAGGCAGCCCAAACAGGAATCTCACAAGGGACCAGTACACTTCAAGCCAGCTCACTTCATATTCAATGTTTCCCCACGCCGGCCTTGAACAGCTCGAAGCCCCCGCGTAAAAACAAGCAAGAGGAGGCCGTCGATAAGAACGAGAAACGAAAAGCGAGGACAACCGAGAGAGACTGAGAGACTGCCGGGTTAACGAGGAAGGACGTATAAGGAATATTGGAGGACGAGGTAAGGCAAGGCATGGAATGAGCCGTTCTGAAAAGCACGCACAGCTAACAACGCCATGGCATGCGCTAGAACCCAAGCGCGCGCGAAGCGCGCGCGCGCGGTTCTAGTTGAGGACGGGGGGGAGTTGGAGGGGGAGGTGGAGGCCATTTCGAGAAACTCCCTCGTAGCCTGCAGGCTGGCCGCGAGGGAGTTTCTCGAGCATCGCCGCGGGGGAGGGGGTCCAAGATGTGGTTCGCCAGGTACTCAGGCCCGTTTCGCCTAAGACATCCTTCGAAACCCGGGCTACTGCGAGATGCCCTGAATTGAAGTGTTTTGGCCCGTTTCGCTTGAGTCGTTATCACTAATCTTGGTCCCAAGACGTAGTCCGCGATGTGCTCAGGTCCGTTTCGCCTGAGACATCCTCGGAGTCCCTGGCTCCGAGAAGCCGTGACTTGAGGTGACCAGCGTTTTGTCGATGCACGGTCGTTTCGGCCGTCGCAGCGTTCTCGAGCCGACAGAGGCTTCTCCCGTTTATCGCAATACATGGGTTTCGTCCCCACGTTCGCGGGCGTTTTAACTCACAGACGCGAGTTTGGAGGCTATGCGTGAAGTGATCCGTCTTCTTTAAACATGTATTCGTGGTGAGTGCATTCTCTAATGCAGGGAGAGGTCTCAATTAGTTTTTAGTTTAGCAACATTAAAGCAACAATTCATCGAGCAACCGTGATGTACTTATTGTTTGGGAAACATGTATCGTTTCAGGTACTTACTTTTGTGTGTTGCCCTCTAGCATTGCGAAGAGAAAGCGGCAGGAACAGTAGTTGAGCGAGTCGTCTTAGTATTCAGTGACGTTTCGTCGTTGACAAGGATCGCCTTGAATTGTTGTGCGGATCGGTTGCAGTGCGCGTATGTGTTGCCGTTCGCTGGTTTATTTCAGGTTCCAGATGTATCATTGCAAGTTAAGTTTTCTGTTTGGTTGGGAGGTTGTTCGGCACATCTTCGCGGGCTTGCTTGCGGTGGAAACTTCAAATATTGGTTATTCATTTGTTCAGGAAGTTGTTCGGCACAAGTTCGCGGGTTCGCTCGCGGTCAAAAGTTCGATGCTTCGTTTTTTTTCGTTTCGTCTGGAAGTTGTTCGGCAGAAGTTTTGCGGGTTTGCCGCATAGTCGGAGGAGGAGAGTAGGAGGAGGACGAGGAGGAGGAGGACGAGGAGGAGGAGGACGAGGAGGAGGAGGACGAGGAGGAGGAGGAGGAGGAGGAGAAACACACAGAGAAAAACACAGCAGGAGGGAGGCGCAGGTGGAGCAGCAGGACGAGGAGGGGCCACGAGGAGCAGAGGCGCACCAGGCAGCCGGGTGCCCCCGGCCCTCGGAGAGGACGCCACGATCCTGGGCCTCGCGCTCCCGTCCCTCGTCACACTCTGTGCGGAGCCGGCGCCGCCATCTTCCTCCTCCTCCTCCTCCTCCTCCTCCTCCTCCTCCTCCTCCTCCTCCTCCTCCTCCTCCTCCTCCTCCAGGGGTGATCCCCTCCTCCTCCTCCTCCTCCTCCTCCTCCTCCTCCTCCTCCTCCTCCTCATCCTTCCTCCTCTTCCGCCATCGACCAGGGGTGATTCCCTCCTCCTCCTCCTCCTCCTCCTCCTCCTCCTCCTCCTCCTGCCTCTGGGCCTCTTGGCTGGGGTCCGAGCATCTGCACGCACGGAAGGGGGTACTGAAAGAATGGGTACAATGCCCAACAGCGGATCTTGTTCATTTTGAACAGGGCTCGCTGTCCGCGCCGCCGCGGCCTGCGTCCACTCGAGGCAGGAGGCCGCCTGCCCAACAGCGGCTGCTGTTGGTTTGGGACAACATTTGTTGTTGGGCATTGTACCCATTCTTTCGGTACCCATTTCGGGTGTCCAAAACCAGGGGTGATCCCGTGCCTCTGGGCCTCTTGGCTGGGGTCCGGGCGGATGGGGTCGGGGGCTCGTGCCGCATCGCCATGCGATCCTCCGATCCCGTCTGCTCGGATCCCATGTGGGAGGCGGCCTCTGGCGTCGCCAGAGGCAGCAGGACGGGAAGAGGGGGGGGGGGGGGGGGGGGGAACGGGGACGGGAGGGGAGGGGGGAGGGGGTCTCTGCCCTCGGGGGCCCCCAATCACAACATTCTGGCGAAGGGCCCGACCACATGCAGGTGCGAGTACCGCGGTGCAGGCGAGAAGATGGAGGGGGGCAGCAAAAGTATGCGGCGTGGACGGAGGGAGGAGCGGGCATGGGCGAGCGGAGAGGCGTCTGTGTTTCACGCGAGCCCCGGGCGCCGCGGTTTCGCGCCAGTGTCCTTGCCAGTTCTCCCTCCCCTCCGCTTGTTTTCGTTGTGCGTGGCGCTCCCGCCTGGCCCGCGATGGCCCGAGACCTGGGCGCCGCCGTTTCGTCTCCATCGCCGTCCTTCTTTCATCTTGCTCCGCTATTTGTCCCTCCGCCCTGGCGCGTGCCTCTGCAGAGCGCTGCGCTGAGTCCCACCGACGCGCGCGGGTCGTCCGCGGCACAGAGCAGAGCGAAACAGGGCGGCTGATAGCGGGCGAGGCGTGGGGCAGAGCGCGTGGGAAACGGGCAGCTCCTTGAGGCAGAGCGCAGGGGAGCCCCCCCCGACGCGCGCCTGTCAACATGATTCCAGCGACGTGCGCGGGTCGTCCGCGGCGCGAGGTCATACAAATGGACGGTCGACAGAAGGCGAGGTTCGGGCGGGCCACGATGCAGCCACGAAGCCAAAGCGCGCGAGGTGTATGCGGTGGGCTGCTAGCCGCGTGCAAACCATGCAATTGGAGCCTTCCGGGGGGCTCCCACGAGACATGCGGGGGGTGTGCCGAGATGGACATGCTGTCGGCGGGGAACCGCACGCGGACCCTGCCACTGGGGTCTTCGATGGGGCTCCTTGTGGGGTCGCGAGACGTGCGAAGGGTGTGCCGACGTGGGCATGCGGTGGGCGGGGGGACGCGCGCGAACCTTGCCATGGGGGCCTTCCGTGGAACTCCATGTCGGGCTACGAAACGTGTGAGGGTCGTACCGCGATGGGCCTGCGGTGGGCGGGGAGCCGCACGCGAACCTTGCCACTGCAGCCATGGGTGAGCTCCCTATGGGGCCACGAAGCACGCGAGGGATGTGTGTGTGTGTGTCTAAATTGACATGCGGTGGGCGGGGACACGCATACGAACCAACCTCGCAGCCGGGGCCATCGGCGGATAATCCCCTGAATAGGCCACGAAGCGCGTGAAGGGTGTGCTGTTGTGGACATGCGGAGGGCACTGGCAAGGACGGGAGGATGATGCGGGAGGGAGGGGGGTGAGGTGACGCGGTGCGGGGCCTCTTTGATATGACGACCCAGCGCCACAGGATGGTCGGGAACAGGTCAGCCTCCGAGCAGAGGAAGGAGGGCGAGGCAGAAGGCCCACGCCGCGAAGCTGGGGGAACCGAGTGCAGCCCCATTCGCGGGCGCTCCGCCCGCGGGGTGCGCGAGCAGAAGTGATTTCGGACGGGATGCCGCGCATGCTCTGTGAAGTTGCGCTGCGCGCGGCGGGGGGAGGGGGGGGCAAAGTGAGCGCGGCGGACGCGCGAGGCGGCGGAGCGGAACAGACCAATTGCAACGCATGTTCTGCTCCCTGTCGTGCCGCGCGGCCGCCGATCGCTGCGTGTCTGGAGCTCGGGCGTGCCCCTGGCGGTGCTGCACCGATGGGTTCCCGATCGATCTTCGGCCCCGTCGGCACGGCACCGCGAGAGTCCGAAAAGTGGGCAACGCCATTTCGCAGAGCTGGATGGTCGCGAAGCGCTCCGCTCCGCGCTGACCCCCCCCTCGGCGGTAGCGCCAGCCGCCTCTTGTCGGCCAGACGCGGGGTCAGACGCCCCCGAATGGTTCCCAGACGGCGATCCGCGGCAACGTCCTCCTCCTCCTCCTGCTCCCCCTCCTCCTCCTCCTCCTCCTCCTCCTCCTCCGCCTCCTCCTCCTACTCCTCCTCCTGCTCTTTCTCGTTCTCTTCCTCCTTCTCCTCCTCCTTCCTTTTCCCCCTCGTCCATCCTCCTCCCTCCTCCTGCTTCTGCTCCTCCTCCTCTTCCTCATCCTCCTCATCCCTCTCTTCCTGCTCCTGCTCCTCCTCCTCCTCCTCCTCTTCCTCCTCCTGCTCCTCCTCCAGCAGCATCATCAGCATCATCCTCACCCATCATCCCCAATCACCCTCCGCCGCCTCCTCCTCCTCCTTCTCCTCCTCCCTCTTCTCCTCCTCCTCCTCCTTCTCCTGACTTATCCTTCTCCTCTTCCTGCTTCTCCTCCCCCTCCTCCATGTGTCCTCTCCTCCACCCCCTCCTCCTCCTTATGCTCCTTCTTCTTATTATCCGTATTATTATTCTTCTTCTTATTATTTTTTATAATTATTATTCTTAGTAGTATTATTATTCTTATTATTATCCTCCTCCTCCTCCTCCTCCTCCTCCTCCTCCTCCTCCTCCTCCTCCTCCTCCTCCTCCTCCTCTCCTCCTCCACCTGCTCCTCCTCCTCCTCCTCATCCTCCGCCTCCTCCTCCTCTTCCTCCTCCTCATCTCATCATCCTCATCCTCTCGTCCCTCCTCATCCTCCCCCTCCTACTTCACCTCCTCCTCCCCCTCCTCCCGCTCCTCCTCCTCCTCCTCCCCTTTCTCCTCCTCCTCCTCCTCCTGCTCCTCCTCGTCCTCCTCCTTCTCCTCCTCCTCATCACCCTGATCCTCCTCCTCCTCCATCGTCCTCCTTCTCTTCCCCTCCCCTCCTTCTGCTCGTTTGTTGTTCTGACGGGCCGAGCGCCTGCGAGGGGCTTCCAAGCCAATGGCTCCCCCCGGGCGGTACGGTCGGACCTGTGCCGGAAAAACACCTTTCAAGAACATGAATAAGGGACCACACGCGAACCCTAGTCTCCCCCTCCTCCTCTTCCTCCTCCTCCTCCTCCTCCTCCTCCTCCTCCTCCATATTCTCCTCCTCCTCATCGTC
>CAUYUJ010002991.1:248095-338095 GCA_963575745.1 Prorocentrum cordatum
TCCTCCTCCCCCTTCTCCTCCTCCTCCTCCACCTGCTCCTCTTCCTCCTCCTCCTCCTCCTCGCAGCGTGTGTCGACTGACAAAAGGTCGCCGATGGCTGCCGCGTCCCCCACCAGGCGAGCTGTGCCTTGACCGCCTTGGCGAGGTTCACTTCCGTGGCTCGCGCATCTGCGGGCGCAGGGCCGGCCTCCGTGGAGCCGCACAGCCAGGGCGCCGAGGAGAGGACGGCCGTGCTGCACCAGCATCGATGGCGCTGCCACTGCCCCTCCTTTCAAAAATCGACCTGGCGCGCTCCAGGGACCTCCAGGAATGGGGCATCGGAGAGCGCTACCAGTCCCTCGTTTTCCTCTTTTGGGGGTCTCCTGGGAGGCCCTTGTCGCCACGGCTGGATTCGCCTCGAAATCTTAGTCAGAACGCATCCCAGGAGAGGCCCACTGCGTTGCGGTATCCGTACCTTTCGGTTTCCCCAGGGCAGGGAGCATCCGCGGGTCGCACAACTCCCGTCTCCACGTTGGACCCACAGTCTTGCTGCAGCCCTGCGCGCGGCATGGGGTCCATATGCTATTCTGCCTCCCGAAGAAGAAAACACGGCATAACCGTAAATGCCTGGCACTCCGCTGGGATTTCTTGGATCCGCGTTGTGCCCCCCCCCTGGCGGCGCCTCCGACGCCGCCCTTGGCGCGCTCCGCGCGCCAGGGAGGGGTGCCCAGCGCGGGCGCAAGAACTGCGCGTGGAGCGCCAAAGGTTCATGCGTATGCCGTTTCGTCTTCTCCTCCTCTTCTTCCAGCCCCCCACGTCTGCGACTGCCGCTGGATGGCAGGCCAGCTCGGACTGTGGCGCCACAGCCAAGACATTCGCCTGGACGTCGACGCGGCGTGCGGCCGTGCGTCACCGTGCGCCCTGCGGCTTGGTCGGAACTCCGCCCGCAGTCGCAGCCACGAGCCCGACGCGGCAGCGCCGCGAGCCGGCCGGCCTCCTCCTCCTCCTCCTCCGCCTCCGCCTCCTCCTCCTCCTCCTCCGCCTCCTCGTCACGGCCGGCCGCTTGGAGTTCTGCCAGCCGTTCTTGCAGATCGAGTTTCCCCTCCATTGAAGCAGTGGCGAAGCGTCCCAGCTTGCCTATGGGCCCACCAGGGAATGTTCTAAGAACCTTTTTGTTGTCTGCACGAGATGTTCTTAGAATCTTTCTGGCTGGGAATATGTCGTTTTAACACATCGGGCTTATGTTCCTAGAACATTTCTTCTGATAAGATTTCGTGGTAGGCCTATAGAAATGCCGGGACGGTCGGTCTCGGCTCAATCCATGATCCTTTTCACGAGGGTGTCCGCCGACTCCACTCGTGAGCGAAACACGTGTTCGCGTCCGCGGTCCGGCTGGCCCCCATGGACCGCGACCCTGCGGATACGGGGACGATTTTTCGGGGATGCTCCTCGCGGAGCACATCCGTGCGACCGCATATCCGCGGGATCGCGCCCAGAATGCTGACCGCGAGGGCGCGGATACAGATATGTGCGTCGCTCGTAATCCATTGCCCGTGCTTCCGACCGCGCTCCAGGGGCAAGCCCCGATGCCATGCGTCATTTCAAACGTGCATCCGACATCTGGCGCCATGGGCGGGCACGCAGAGCCAAGCTGCTGGGCAAAGCAGATGGGGCTAACATGGCTACAGAGCAAAAGGACAAAAAGGCAGGACAGATGAATGTGCAGGGGGTAGAAGAGGAAAAGAGGAGCGGAGGAGGAACAGAGGGCGGAGGGAAGGAGGAGAGAGGAGGGAAACGAGGGCTGGGCCAGGAGAGCGATGGGAGGAGGGAAGGACGAAGTGAATGCTAGAAGGAGATGCGGTGGGCTGCGCTCGCGCGATCCGCTTACGTATAAATCATTATTGCGGAGGTGTGGGTACCGCGTTGTGGGTACCGGTTTCGGTTGAGCGCCGAGTTGGATGGGACGGGCGCATGCGATCCCTGCCACTGAGGCCTTCGGAGGATTTTTTCCTAGGGCCACGAAGCGTAATATGAGTTTGTCCCAATGGCGCGGGGGGACGCACGCGAACCCTATAGCTGGGACCCACGGTGGAGTTTCCTATGGGGCCATGGAGCCTGTGAGGGGTGTGCCGAAATTGTGCGGGGGGGCGCATGCGAACCTTGCCACGGATGCCTCCGGAGGAGCTCCCGATGGGGCCGCCGCAATGGGTGGGGCCGGCATATGCGAATCCTGTCACTGGGGCCTTCGAAGGAACTCCTCAGGGGTCCGCAATGCCAAGGCAATGCGATTGCGATGCTGGGGGAGGGGGAGGGGGGTGGACAGGGCCTTCCCCCCCCCCCCCTCAGTGCTGGTGCTGTTGGGGGGGGGGGGGAGGCATTTTTGGGGGGCCGGAAAAGACTTATTCAAACCATGTATATTTTCCTTTCTTTGCCTGCCCGCGCCCCTGAAGAGACAGCACCAGCAGTAAAGGGGGGATGGTGCGACCCTTTTTGAGTGATCACGAACCAGATTCTGCCAAATCCGCACACTCGAAAGTGTGAGCAGCGGCGCGGCGACACGCCTCTCTCGACGTTACTCGCCGAAGCCACAGGCCCACCCCTGGCCATACCAAGCAAAGCACGAGCAGACGGAGTCGATTCGGACCAGGAGGTCGACTCTCCCCCGCAAAAAAAATTGTAAACAGCAACAGCTGAATAAAAAACAAATCCTTTAAAACGCAGAGGGGGCGATTTGGCTGTGGAGCACTGGACTCCACGCCATGCCACTCGACTCCACGCGTGCGAACTCTGCTGCGATTCTGTTAGCCTCCTCCTCCTCCTCCTCCTCCTCCTCCTCCGGGTGTTCCTCCTCCTCCTCCTCCTCCTCCTCCTCCTCCTCCTCCTCTTCATCCTTTTCCTACTCCTACTTCGAGCTCGAATCTCGCAAATGGAGGGGGAGGAGCAGGCGGAGGAGAAGGAGACCAGGAGGAGCATGGCGAGCAGGAGGCCGTCGTCGCCGCGGGCGCTTCGACAGGTGCTGTCCATCGTCGACACCGGCTTCGTGGGTCGCCTGCCGGACCCCGCGCGGGCCCTTGGCGGTCTTGGCGTGGCCACGACGGTCTCCTTCCCCGTCGTCTCGCGATCGCCGCCGCGGTCGTCGCCACCGCCGTTGTCGAGGCTCGAGGTTTGAGGTTCCTCGGTCGAGGTTTGAGGAGGTTTCGAGGGCCGAGGTCGAGGTCTGAGGTGCCTCGGTGGCCTTTTGAGGATTCGAGGGCCGAGGGTCGCCGCTGTCGAGGATCGGGGTTTGAGGGTCTCGGTCGATCGTTGTTGAGTATCGAGGTCGAGATTTGAGGTTTCTCGGCGGCCTCGAGCCCTCCTGGACCTCCTCGAGCGCCCTCGTCGCCACGGCCGCATGCTTCCCGGGGAGCACTATTTGGTTTAAATCGTTGAGCTGTCCTCGAACAGCGCTTGCACTGAGAGGTGGTCGCGTAGCTTTCGTGAGCAGTTGGATGGATTTCTCAGGTTTCCGCCACGCTGGCGCCCGTGTCCGCTCATGGCACTGGGAGCGACAGCGCCCCTAACCCCAGTAGCACGAGGAAGACGCAGCCTCACAGAGGGCCTGGTATACAACATCAGGGCGGCTTGTTTCGCTGCACCTGCAGACAACAAACAAAAGGCCCTTCATGTAGAGAAGAAAAACCCTGTCCCCAATGCTCCTGGCCCTCCTGACTCAGGTCCTCTCCCAGAGGGTTCGGGCTCTTCTTGTCTGCCTGGTCATCATGGGCGCCGTGTGGGCGCCCCGTGCGCCGGGTGATGCTCTCGAGGCCTCGCCCCGTGGGCGCCCCGTGGCCTCGCCTCGCGGGCGCCCCGCGGCCGCTCCCCCCCTGTGCTGGGCGGGTGCCCCGAGGACCCTCCGCGCGGGCGCCCCGTGCCCGCCCTGCGCGCGCCCCGTGGGCGCCCCGTGCGCGTCGGGTGGGTTTTGCCGAGGACTTGCCGCGCTGCCGCCCGCACGCGAGCCGTTCTTCATGCGCTGTCTTGCCGATCGGCGCGAGCCCCTCCGCCCCCCTCCCCCCCCCCCCTGGAGCAGATCTTGGCTGTTTCTGGCGCCTGCTTCGAGCAGGTGGGGTCTCCCCCCCCCCCCACAGGGCGCGCTGCTGCAGGCAGTCGCGTCAGGCAGAGGTCCGGGGCCAGACCCCCCCAATCCCCCACCCCGGCTGGCTCGGGACCTCAGGCGATCGCAAACATGGATCAACGGGGCGTGGATTAGCGACGGGTCCCGTGTTCGTGGGAACTCGCGGATTTCCGCCGCCGAGCGAGGCGGCACCCGCCGCATTTTGGGGAGGGCACCTCCCCCGAGCCATGGATTTGGCGACCGCGCGCCAAATCCATGGATCGCTAATCCATGTCTGCGCGCCATTGGGCGGAAGGGGTGGGGGAGGGGGTGGCGTCTGGCTCCGGACTTCTGCTCGACCCGACTGTTTGCAGCAGCGCGTCCTGTGGGCGGAGACTCCACCTGCTGGACGCAGGCGCCAGAAACAGCCAAGATCTGCTCCAAGGGGGGGGGAGGGGGGGAGGGGGCGCGAGGGCCCGCGCCGATCGGCAAGACAGTGAACAAGAGAACGACCACCACCCGCTCGTGGCTGCCCCGTGGGCGCTCCCCGTGCGTTTGGGTGTTTTTTTTCCCGGTTTTCGCCACGCCGGCGCCCGTGCCCGCTCGTGGCTGCCGCGTGGGCGCGCTGTGCGTTGTGTGGGCTTCCCCGGGCTGTCGGGGGCGCCCCTGCACCGTTGACGCCCCGTGCGCTCACGCCACATGGCTTCCACAACACAGCCTGCAACACCAAACGTGCACTACAGAGGTTGGAACACAGAACTCACACCTCAGAGCCCCGAATCATCAGGGGTAACTCGGGTCAGGGATGAGTCGGGTTCGTTTTTCGGGAACCCAAACCCGAGTTATCCCGGACCCGAGTTACCCCGGATATTTCGGGCGTCCAGGGCCCCGAATCATCAGGGGTAACTCGGGTCAGGGTTAAGTCGGGTTCCTTTTTCGGGAACCCAAACCCGAGTTACCCCGGACCCGAGTTACCCCGGATAACTCGGGCGTCTAACACACCACAGATGTCGCACCACGCAGCTTGCACACCATGGCTTATGCAACCTAGCTCAAACTGTTTCCTCGTTCAGCACGTAGCTCACGCCGCGCAGCGTACACGACATATCTTGCACCGCGTAGTTCACAAGGTCTAGCTTTCGCAGCATGGCTCACAAATGGCACACCATGGCGAACTAGCGCACAACCGATAGCTCTCACAACATAGCGTACAACACATAGTTTGCACACCATAGCTCACGTCATGTAGTTCACACCATAGAGCTTACACAGCATAACATACAACACGGCTTACACGACATGTGTTGCACCGCATTGCTCAGATCGCGAAGCTTTCACAACATACCGTACAGCACATAGCTTGATCAACGTGCATGTCACCTTCCATAGTGCAACCGCTCACTGTTGGAGGCCCACGCTGGCGAGCATTGCCTGGTTGTATGTGCATTTCTCGAGGTTCTCATGTGCGCCCCTCCGTGAGAGTAGAGCTCAGAGCTTAGTGGGCCCTGGAAACGACAAGGCCGTTTTGTTACTGGTTCCGTTTTGCCGTTTTCTTGCCGGTTCCGACGCCGTTTTTTTACCGGTTCCGTCGCCGTTTGTTGACCGGTTCCAGCTCTGGGTCCAATCCTGGAGCCGTTTTCTTGCAGTTTCCGGTCGCCGTTTTTTTGCCGTTTCCATTTTCAAGGGACATGTTTGGTGAAAAGGTGAAAAAACGGCCCTGCCGTTTCCGGGGCCCACAAAGGCTCAGAGGTGTTTCGTAGTGCGAGTCTCGGGGTGAGTGTTGGCAGCTTCGCGTGGGGAGACCTTCGGCATTCTGAGCAGCTGGGCGCGCCCTTCGTGCAGGTCGCGGCATCACGGCTCAGCTGAACAAACATATTGCGACATGTTGGTTCGAGATATTTTGAAGTACGTTCACACATACCATGGTTTTCAATGGTTCTGCTGTTACATTACCATCAGGAGACATATGTTGCTTTGCTTCTGCAGGTTATGTTCAGCATGCCTGCTCGACGCATGGCAAGCAATGGTGTTCAACGACCCCTGGTTGTCACCACCTCAGGGTGTCTATTTTGTTCGGCTAGTTCGTACGCATTGTTTTACGCGGACTGGTTCGAAAAAAATGAACAGCCATATGCATCCAGCCTGAGGAGGCAGCTGAACAATCTGCATCCACGGGCGCTGCAGGCCGCAGGGACAAGGCGGACGTACAAAGACAGGCGGGGCGCACCAGACTGCCAGGGCAGCGCACCCGCGACTAGTTCCCCCGTGGCTCCCCCGAAATGTTAGAGGCCCTGCGGTTGTCCACAGGAGTAGTTGGGAAGAGAAGTGGAGCAACGAGTCACCAAGGCACCTAGTTATATTTGCATCTGCGGTGGGCTTTCCATTATCTCCGTCTCTCCTCCTCGTCGCTTGTATTTGCCTCCTCACCGCTCGCATTTGCGTAGTTCATGTTTGATTCGATAGGCTTACGCCACATCCGCCGACCCCTCTATAAACTACTGCGCCTCCAGGTCTGTTTTGGGGCTTCTTTTGGGTTTCTTGGGGGCTCCTTGGGGCCTCTTGGGTGCCTCATGGGGGCCTCTTGGGGCCGCTTGGGGGCCTCTTGGGTCCTCCGGAGAGCTTCGTTGGGCGGAGAGTTGGAATTCGCGGTTCGTGGTCACTCTCTTGGGCCCTTTTTGGGGCCGTCTTGGAGCTCTCTTGGGCAGTCCAGGGCGCCTCTTGGGCCACGTTAGAGTCTATTGTGTTGGCTTTGGGGCCTCCTGGGAGCCTCGTGGGCCGTCTTGGGGTGGTCCTGGGGGCCTCGTGGGGGCCTCGTGGACGGCAACGCCGTGAAGGCTAACAAGTTGGATATGCTGAAAATGCACGTTGTCCCAAGGGAATTTCAAGATTTTGGTATCTTGGGGGCTGCTTGAGGCCTCTTGGAGGCTTCGTGGGGTGTCTTGGCGGCCTCTTGGGCCGTTTTGAGCTCATCTTGGGCGTCTTGGAACGATCTTTCGGCGACTTTGGGTTCTCATGGACCGTCTTGGCGGCTTTTTGGGAGGCGTCAAGTGCTGTCGTGCAGCTCAAGTGCGAGCCCAGGGAGCCCAGACCGCCCCAGGTGAGGTCAGTCCGGGGCCAAGCTGGGCCAGGGGGGGGGTCAAAATCCTGGTTTGGGGTCCCCGGGGGGGATTATGGGGGGGAACAATCTCACACGCCTGGAGACCCACAAGGGGTCGGCGGATTATGCTCGCGTCGTCTTTGCTCCCGTCTGTCAGGCGCTTCACGCATGAGGCCATTGCTTTTTCATACATATGAAACAACAGAAACACGACCGAACTGACATCGTTTTGGCCTTCGTGCGCCTTCAGGCGCATGTGCGAATTCTTTGTCTTCTTGAGCGTTCGTCGACAATCTCCAATGGGAAGCGATCAATCACATAGTTCTGCGGTGGCGAGCCAATGACGCTCGGGATCCGGGAGGCGCATGATGTGTTCAAATCTCTTACGCAGTCCCACCGAATTCCTGTGACATGCATGTTTGTTCAGCTCAGTTTCGCACCGCGTTCGCACACACATCGGTGGCGCATGTCGACTGTCCAACTTTCGAGCGCATTCGCAACTCTAGTTATCGCACCCCCTGCACGATGTGTATGAGCTTGGGCACTCGTATACGATCGCGCATAAGCTTTCTTTTCAGTGTCACCATTCTGCCACTCTTGGTGATTTCTCCTGCCATGTCCCCACTGGACAGGTATTCGATTTTATCTTCCGCTGCTACAACTTCCTCTGCGTGGTCACGGTCCCCTTGGTGGCGCAGGCCGTCGTGGCGCAGCAGCGCGGCGACGAGGGCGCCATGAAGCCCGCGCAGATCACAGGCTGCCGCGCCGCCACCACACGGGCCAGCATGGGAAGGTCGTGGTTTTCGGGCCCCGGGGACCTCACAGATCGACCGGGCTTGAGACGGGCCGGAGAAAGATTGGGTCTTGGGCTCCAGTTGTATGCACGCTATTGCTATTTCGGGGGCATCTCAGGGTCCCGCAGCGTAAGGGCGTTAGGTCGTCAGTGGTGTCGTGCCGAGAGCCAGGCGTCTTGAGGAACCGAAATTGTGCTTCGCCGAGCGGCTCGGATCTCCCAAGCCCTTCGGGGAACCAGTCCTGCTGCAAGGCAACGCTCTGCCAGATTTCTTGAGGGCAGGCCCACGCTGAGCACCAAGAAATCCTTCAAGCCCGCAAGGGTGAGCCATAAGCATAGGTGACGTGCGCGGAATAGTTACGGACTCGCGCGCAATGTATTCTTTTCCCACGACCGACATTTGCCAGCTTACAACCAGCCAGCGAGCCCGATGTGCAGCCAAACAAAGCATACTCGGTTTGTGTGTCTGTATGTTTGTGTGTGTGTGGCTTGCAGCCTAGACCAGCCAGGCCCAGGAATCAGTCGACCTGCCTTTTTTGTGGCTGTGCCTGGGCAGGGTCCTTTCCTGCATGGTCTTGCTCTTGATACGACGTATGTGCTACTGGCCACGACGTGCGGCACTCGCTCTCGCACGACACCGCACTTGGATCAGCCCGTGGGGGCTCAGAGCACGTGTTGATCGTTCGGCGTACCATTCGCGCACCGACTGCTGAACAGGTCACTCGGTGCCCCCGTTCTGGCCCTCGGCGGCGCTCCTTCGCACCCTGTGCCGCACGCTGCAGCACGCAGCCCACCGATGCGGACCACTGGAACCACGGCGCGAGGAGCCACCCCTTGCAGGAGGGCTAGGTTGAGTGGTCGACGCCGCGGGGCCATTTGCGTGGCTCCGAGGGGAGCGTCTGCGCCTTGCAAGCCGACTCGGTCTGCGCGCGAGATTGCGGCACGGCAGGCACGCCCACAGTGAGCGCAGACAAGATGCGCGAGCGCCAAGGACGCTGCAGCGGAGGCCCATGCCAACAGATACCCCGCTTGCCTCCAGGGTGCCCTTGGTTTCTTCTTGGGTTTCGATGGTTGTTCTCTGGGAAGAGTGACGTTCCCACACCAAAAAATCAATGGACGTCCTGTGGTCTCAGGGTCGGGTATCTTGTGGAAGGTTTCTTGCGGACTGGCCTCCGCTGGAGAATCTGGCGGTCCAGGCGGGGAATGCGCGGAGAAGGGGCGCGGGAGTCGGAGAGCGTGGGGAGGACAAGGGGTTGGGGGGTTGAGGGAGGGTGGCGCCCTGGGGAGGCGGAAGGGGGGAGGACGCACCACGCTAACGCACCACGCTAACCACGCTCCTTCTCCTCTTCCTCCTCTTCCTCCTCCTCCTCCTCCTCCTCCATGTCCTCTTCCTGCTCATCCTCCTGATCCTCCTCCTCCTCCTCCTCCTCTTCCTCCTCCTCCTCCTCCTCCTCCTCCTCCTCCTCCTCCCTCTCGAGCCGACGTGCTCGCGATGCAGGTCTTGAAGCGAAATCTGACAGTGCAGCGGGAGGGGCGAGAACGCACCACGCCGACCGTCGAAACGAAGCGAAGGCAGTCAGACGGCAGGCGTGCCCTGGCTCTCTTGCGGGGGACAGGAAGAGGATCCTCCTCCTCCTCTTTCTCCACAATTGCACGGGGGACAGGAGGAGGATCCTCCTCCTCCTCCCCTTTCCGCCTCCTCATCCTCCTCACCTCTTCCTCCTCCTCCTTTCCTCCTCCTCCTCCTCCTCCTCCTCCTCCTCCTCCTCCCCTTTCCTCCTCCTCGTCGTCCTCCTCATCCTCCTCCTTCTCCACAGCTACGCAATATGAATACTACTCTCCTCTTTCCCTTGGTGACGTCCAGGGATTATCGAGCTCCACAGTTACACATAATATAAAAACTACTCTCCTCTCTCCCCTGGTGACGTCCGGGGAATATCCGGCCCCCCTCCGCGCACTGGCTTTGTACACACAGGATTCCCCCGACACGGGTTTTCGCTGAGGTTTTTGTTCCGAAATGCTGTTCTCGCCGAAACGCTGGCTTCATTTTCGGGCTACCGCTCGTTCCGAATCGTGCCCCCGCTGCAGCGCTGGCCTCATTTCCGCGCTTCCTCTCGTTCCGAATCGTGTTCCCGCTGCAGCGTTGGCGTCAATATTCCGTGCGGCATGCCGCGGCATGATTTTCGGTCCTTCCAAATAAGCTCCAAAATCCATAACATTGCCCCCCGAAAAAAAACATCGGAAGTCCCCTTCGTCGGGTCCCGCGGGGACCTCAAGAACAGGTCCGGCTGTAAAACGCCGATCCCACTGTGGACCCCGTGAGGGGTGCAAGGGCCCAGTCGCTCAGTATGAGCCGATTGTTCAAGGAAGCCATCGAGCCTGGCAGCCCGCCGTACTATTCCCTGACATCCGTCCTCGCCCGCCGCAGCTTCCCCCGCCGCCGCCGCCGTCGTCGTCTGCGTTGTTGTCGCCGTCGGCAATGTCTACGCGTTCCCTGGAGCTTCCGGAAGTCTTCGGGCCATCCGCCACGCCTCGTGCAGAGTTGCCCGGGGAACCCAGGGAGACTTGGAAGGGAGCTCGGGGAACGCAAGGCAGCGTGTCGAAAGGAGGGGGGGCTCCTTACATTATCACAGTGCCCCTACCAGACGGCACTTGGCATTCGAAAGCGCCCAAATGGGACAGGCACAGTTGCGCTGGACATGGAGCCAGGATTCCAGACAGGCCTTCTTCTTTCGTACACGGGCCATTTACCCTCCAAGGCATCCGGTGCCATGCACTGCTACACTACGCAAGGCATATTTGCGATTTTGCGTTTTGTGATGCAGTGCTACACTACGAAATCTCCAGCCATGCTGTGACATGCTCCGCTCTGCCGCGCTCTTCTACACCATGCTATGCCGTGCTTTACCATGCATCGCAAACCCTCCAGGATCATTGCCTTGCTAGACATCGGTCTGTGCGAATATTGTAAAGAGGAGATCTGCGCCAGGGTAAGGGCTGGGTGGGAGGGGTACGATGACAGAAATGACGCGAACGCACCTAGTTTGTCCTCCTCCCCCTCCTCCTCCTCCTCCTCCTCCTCCTCCTCCTCCTCCTCCTCCTTCTCCCCTTCTTCCTCCTTCTCCTCCTCCTCCTCCTCCTGCACCTCCTCCCATGAGGGAGCGGAGAGGTGGGAGTCTTTTGGTCCTCAAGGTCATTCGGGGGGCCATCTCGGGGCCCTGTCCATCTTGGAGCTGGGTAACATGGCCTCGGGGCGGGCGTACCGGGGCCTTCTTGGGGTGGTCTTGGGGTGGTCGTGGAGCCACCCGGGGGTGGCTCGGGGAGCAGCGTGGCTTAGCTATCTTGGGGGCCGTCGCAGCCGTCTTGGGGACGTAGAGGTCCCTTTGACCCTCTTGGAAGCCCCTGGGGTGAGTCTCGCAGACATCTTGAGCGGGCGAGTCTCGCGGACATCTTGCCCCCAAACATGTGAGAGAAAGCCAGTCCCAAAATGGTGCCGGCGCCGGTGCCCTTTCATGTGAGGCGCTCCAGGCAGGGCCTCGCCCTCGCGGATCCGAACGAGGATGTTGCCGTGCCCTCCTCGGCGGAGAAGGCGGCGGCAGTACGACGAGGGCAGCCCTGCGGGCAGAAGCCGGCGAACGGCCAGCAGAGACGCCGGCCGAAGCCAAGGCGGCGCCCCCAAGGGATGCGAGCCTTCTTGGGCTCGGGCTTCCCGGTGCCCGCCACGTGCTCTCGACAATGAATTATAGCTGGCGCTCTGCTTGTGCCCCCCGAGGGGCGCACGCGGCCGCCTCGCGGCTGCCGCGTGCGCAGGCGTTGGCATGTCCTGGCTTCCGCCTGGCGCAGGCCCCGGGGGCGCTTCGTGAACGCTCCGAGCACTGAAACGGGCAGCCTCCCGTGCCTGTCGGCGCGGCCGCCCACTTCTCCGGGAGGTCGGGCTGTCGGCGCCTGGTGGCCGCCTGGTGGCCGCCCGGTGGCCGCCCCGTGCGGCGGCCGGCGCCTGCCGGATGCACGTGCAGCTTGCGCCGCTTTCCCCCAAGCCAGGGGGCCAGGAGGGGCTGGAGGCGGCCCCAGGGGCTCCCCAGAGGCCCCGAGGACAGCCCTAGGAGTCTGCGACCGACCGCGAGCCCCAAGTCGAGCACGTCCCTCTACAGGAGGAAGACTCAGAGATAGTCAAACAATAGTCTGGGAACGATATTGTGACTACCTTTGACTATCTTTGAACATTTTGGGGATATCTTTTATTTTTCGTCCAAAATCCGCTTGCAGGTGTTGCACACCTCAGCTGGGGTTCACGTGGCTGCAGACATCGCCGGAGTTCTGGGCCCCATCCGGCGTTTCAGAAGCCGGACTTGCAGGAGCGTTCGGTAATTAATGGGGGGGCGATCAAGGGGGGGCGTCGAGGGCTGCACGAAAGGGGCCCCAAAGGGGCCCTAATCGAGCCCCCTAGGGCCCCGAAGGGGTACGATAGGTGCACGGAAGGTGCACCTTACCCCCCCATCTATCGTCAAGTCGGGCGTGTCCCTCTACAGGAGGAATATTCAAAAATAGTACCAAAATAGTCGGTGTTCGATTTTTTGAATATTTTTGAATGTTTTTGAATCTTTTTAGTTCGACTATTTTTGATTTGTCGTCCAACATCCGCCTCTACGGGGACACGCTCGACCTATATCTGTCGCCACCCATCCGTGGACGCCCGACCTGCAGGGGTCGGGTTCACGCGTGGTTGCCTAAGGAGGGCTCCAAGCGAGACCCAGACCCGTTCCAGCAGCCCAAGGGCAAGCAGGGGCCAGCGGCCCTGGCGTTCCTCTGGTCCCACGACTGCGGCAGGAAGGCTCCCGAGAGGCCCCAGGAGGCCCCGAAGAGAGCTCCCAAACGGCCCCACGGGAGGAGGGTTGAACCTTTCCTCGAAGTGGGAGAAGGGGGTTGGGAGAGGAAGCGCCCTAAGCTACCTAGGCCCTCGAGGGCTAGTGGGATTTATGCTCGCTCACACTTCCTCCTCACCCTCGTCAGCACTATCTTTACCATCATCGCCAGCGACTTCCTTGCCGCCGTTACCATCATCGTCATCATCATCATCATCATCATCATCACCACCACCACCATCAGCATCATCATCGTCATCGTCATCGTCATCCTCATCCTCATTAATCATAATCATCAGCATCATCATCATTTTCCTCATCACCTTCGTCGTCATCATCATCACAACGGTCGTCATCATTGTCATGGTCGGTGTCATCGGCTGTGTAAGCATCGCCGCCACCATCACCCTCACCATCATCCTCGTCGTAGCACATCACACATCGCACACCCGCCAGAGTTATGGAGCTGCATGAGCAGCGTCCGCACGTCCATGCGCCATGAGAGACTCGCGAGCAATCAAAACCAATTGCCCTAGCCAACTCAACCTGCCAACCCAACCCAACCAGCTAGCCAACCTAACCAGCCACTCCCCACCCAGCCAAGCCTGCAATCTGCCACCCAGCCCAACCAACCATCCCGTCACCCAGCCAACTCCAACCCAACACAGCCAACCAGCCAGCCAGCCCAACCAGCCACCCTGCCACCCAGCCAACCCTTCAACCAGACAGCCACCTGGCCCAACCAATCACCCCGTAACCCAGCCAACCAGTCAGCCAAGCAGCCCAACCAGCTACCCCGTCCCCCCACCAACCCGCCCACCCCCGCCGCCCGCCCTCCGTCACGGTTGAAATAGGGAGGGACGTGTTCCTTACCATCGAAGAAATATGTACAAAAGGAAGGGGTCCGGCGGGACATCGAGGGGAGGGCAAGGCGCATCGTATATCCTGCGGGACCAGGCTCCGCGCCGCGGTATGTCTGGCACGGGGCCCCCTTGCTTTCTCGAGGTGTGGCTCACATCCTCGAAGGTTGCCTGGGCGACCCTGGGCGTTCTCGGGAGGCCACCAGAGATCCCAGACGGCCCAGGAGGGCCCAGGAGATCCCAGAAGGCTTTGTGTCGCAGGAGGCCAGGCCGAAAAAGGTCAAATGAGAGTCTAGGCCCCTGGAGATCCCCGGAGGCCTCCAGAATTCCCAGAAGGCCCCAGTTGATCCCATGATCGAAACCATTTGTCCTAGCCGGCTCAACTTGCCAACCCCGCCAGCCCAACCAGCCAACCAGCCCAACCAGCCACCCCGCCACCCAGCCAGCCCGTCAGCTCACCACCCCGCCACCCAGCCAACCCAGCAGCCCGCCAACCCCCGCCGCCTGCCCATTGTCACCGCCGAGAGGGGGGGGGGGGAGCGTTCCTTACATTCTCACAAGCGAGAGCGAGGGGAAGAAAAAACACCTTCGGGGGCCAGGCGGGACATCACATCGCACCCCACAGTGGGGGGCCAGGCGTTCCGCCGAGGGGTGCCAGGCACGGTTGGGGGCGTCAAGGGTGATACTGTCGTTCCTCTACTTCACATCCAAAGTGGGGTTCGTCTTGTCCCCCCTCACGCAGGAAGCCTCACCCCGCGCAGGAAGTCTCACCCCTCACCCTGCGCAGGAAGTCTCACCCGTCACCCACTCCCTCTCCTCTTCATCACCCAGCACCTCCCTACTCACACTCTCACTCACTCATCATCACATTCCTCCTCCTCCTCCTCATCATCATCATCAGCATAAACATCATTTTCGTCATCATCATAATCATACTTCATTCACTCATTCACTCACTCACACTCGCTCACACACCCACACTTGATGAAGTATCAGCCGGGGGCCTCGTCCGTGAGTGAATTGTGAGGAAGTCTCAGGCGGGAGCCCCCTCCCTATGGGGCCCGCAGATCATGTTACTAATCCGAGCGGGTCATCCTCGAACCTGTAATTGTCATCACTTTTGGGTTCCTGAGGCCAGCATATAGGGGGAAGTATCAGGCGGGAGCGTCGACTGTGAGTGAACTGTGAGGAAGTCTCAGGCGGGAGCCCCCTCCCTATGGGGCCCGCAGATCATGTTATTAATCCGAGCGTGCCATCTAAAGCATGATTTTTTGTCACTCTTGGGCCCCTGAGGCCAGAATATAGGGGCAAGTATCAGGCGGGAGCTTCGTTTGTGAGTGAACCGTGAGGAAGGCTCAGGCGGGAGCCCCCTCCCTATAGGGCCCGCAGATCATGTTACCAATCCGAGCGGGTCATCCTCGAACCTGTAATTGTCGTCACTTTTGGGTTCCTGACGCCAGAATATAGGTGGAAGTATCAGGCGGGAGCTTCGTTTGTGAGTGAACTTTGAGGAAGTCTCAGGCGGGAGCCCCCTCCCGATGGGGACCGCAGATCATGTCAACAATCCGAGCGGGTCATCCAGATCCTGTAGTTGTCGTCACTTTTGGGTTCTGGATTAGTAAATATGGCTGAAGTATCAGGCGGGAGCCTCGTCACTTTTGGGTTCCTTAGTAGTAGATGTGGCGGAAGTATCAGGCGGGAGCCTCGTCTGTGTATGAATTGCGAGGACGTCTCAGGCGGGAGCCCCCTCCCTATGGGGCCCACAGATCATGTTACCCATCCGAGCGGGTCATCCTCGAACCTGTAACTGTTGTCACTTTTGGGCTCCCGAGGCCAGGACATGGGAGAGGTATCAGGCGGGAGCGTCGTCTGTGAGTGAACTGAGAGGAGGTCTCAGGCGGGAGCTCCCTCCCTAGGGGGGCCGCAGATCATGTTAACAATCCGAGCGGGTCATCCGCGAACCTTTAACCGTCGTCAGTGTTGGGCTCCTGAGGCTTGAACAAATGGCAAGTATCAGGCGGGAGTCTCGCCTGTGAGTGAACCGTGAGGAAGGCTCAGGCGGGAGCCCCCTCCCTATGGGCCCCCGTGTGATGTTGGTAATCCGAGCGGGTCATTCTCGAACCTGTAATTGTCGTCACTTTTGGGCGTCTGAGGCCTGAATACGGGGTAAATATCATTTGTGAGTAAATTGTGAGGAAGTCTCAGGCGGGAGCCCCCTCCCTATGGGGCCCGCACTTCATTGGTAATCCCGGCGGGTCATCCTCGAACCTGTAACTATCGTCATTGAGGCCTGAAAACGGTGGAAGTGTCAGGCGGGAGCCTCGCCTTTGAGCCCGCATTTCATGTTGGTAATCCGAGTTATGGGGCCCGCACTTTGTGTTAGCAATCCGAGCGGGTCATCCTCGAACCTGTACCTGTCGTTTTTTTTGGGGTCCTGAGGCTTGAATATGGGGGAAGTATCAGGCGGGAGCCTCGTCTGTGAGTGAACTGTGAGGAAGGCTCAGGCGGGAGCCTCCGTCCCTATGGGGCCCGCACCTCTTGTGTTTCCTCCGGGTCGTCCTCCAGCGCGCGCTTCCTTTGGGATGTCTTCTGTCGCGTATCCGCCGGGACGCACGTTGTGCGTTTCCTCTGGGTTGTGTTCCGCACGAGGAGGAAGAAGGAGGAGGAAGGAGGATGCAGGACGAGAAAGAGAAGCAGGAGGAGGAGGAGAAGGAGGAGGAAAAGGAGCAAGCAGAGGGCGAGAAGGACGAGGAGGACATGGAGGAAGAGGAGTCCTAGGAGGCCCCATGATGTCCCAGGAGGCCTAGAAGGCTCCAGGAGGCCCCGAGAGGCCCCAAGAGTCCCCAGAAAGAGGCAGCAAGATTAAGACGGAGGTAGGAGGAGGAGGAGGCGGAGGAGGAGGGGGGGGAAGATGGAGACGAGGAGGAGGAGGAGGCGGAGGAGGGAGAGGGAGAATAGGAAGATGGAGAGGGGAGGCGGAGGACGAGAAGGAGGAGGAGGGAAAGAAGCAGGAGGAGGAGGACACAGTAGACAGGAGGAGCATGGGGAATGGGGGGAGGAGGCATAACTAAAAGGAGGAGGAGGAGGAAAAGGAGGAGGGTGAGGTGGTGGTGGATGAGGCAAGAGGAGGAGGCAAGGGTTGAGGCAGGAGGAAAAGGAGGAGGCAGGAGTAGGTGGGAGAAGCGCGGGGGCAGGAGGATATCTCCAGGCAAGCTAAACATATTCTCATGTGGGGTCCTACCGTCGGAGTAATTTTAGTTTTCGTCGCACCGAGCGAGTCCCACTGCTCGCAAAATGCCTACTCGCAAACGTCCGAACAACAATCACGTGTCTGCCTCGATGCAGGCGGATACAGGCCATTTGCGAGTAGTTACATTGCGAGTAGTGGAACGCTTGTCTATTCACCGCACCCCCTTTCTCAAAAGGGATTGTTCCCATCCTCGAACTTGTCGTCACATTTGAGGCCCCCCGCTGGGCTTCTTAAGAGGGCCCCCCCCAGAACGGTCCGAGCCAAATTGCACAGGCACGTGGGGGACCACTCCCTGAAGCGGGCTCTCTCGGGTGGCACTCGACAGCCTAGGCCCCAGGGGGTCCCAGGAAGCTCAGGAGGTCGCAGGAGGCCCTAGGAAGCCCCAGAGGCCTCAGGAGGCCCCGCGAGATTCAAGGAGGCCCTAGGAGATCCTTGCAGGCCGCAGAGGCACCCAGTTTGCCGCAGCGGAGAGGTTCCAGGAGGCCCCATGAGGACCCAGGAGGTTCCAGGAAACTCATGGAGGCCCCAGAAGGTCCGAGGAAGCCCCAGGGAGCCCCAGGAGGCCGCAGGAGGCACCACGAGGCCCCAGAAGGCCCAAGGAGACCCCAGAAGGCTTGAAAGTCCCAGTGAACCCCAGAAGGTCCCATGGTCCATCGCGCAGGAGGGAAGGGGGGGGAGGGGGAGGAAGAAGAGCAGGAACATGAATCGTAGTAATACTACGCAGCACCCCGCAATTGCGGATAAGAGTGAGGGGGCGGTCGAGGCGTGGGTCGCGGGTGTGGTGCGGGTTGGTCGCGGGTTGGGTCGTGAGGTGGGTCGCGGGGTGGGTCGCGGGGTTGGTCGCGGGGGGTTGCGGGGGTGTCGCGGGCGAGGACGACGACGACGGCGACGACGACCACCACCACAATAATAACAACAACAGCAACCACAACACTCAGTTCAAAACGGTTCGCTCTTACTGGCACGCGTGTCTTGCATTCCGTATACCCCAACCCTCGATACCCGCCCACGTCGTCTTCGATTTCACCCCCTTTCGGGTGACATCTCCTCCTTGCCGGCCACTGGCTGAAGTGCGAAGAAGTCTCGAGCGAGAGTACCGTTCCTGAGTTCGGGGACCTCTCTGACCAGGGGCTCTCGGAATACCTATGGAGAAATATCGAACGGGAGCCTTTGTCGCCGTGTAGAGGCCTCCACCAACTTGTCTGAATTACGGGAAAGTCTCGAGCGAGAGCGCCGTTCCTGAGTCCAGGGGCCTTCTTGGCCAGGGGCTCTCGGAGTAAGTCGTGAGGAAGTATCGAGCATGAGCCCTTGCCGTAGTGGCTGGGCCTCCGCCAACTTAATTGAATTGCGAGGAGGTCTCGAGCGAGAGCGCCGTTCCTGAGTTCGGCGGCCTCTCTGGCCAGGGTCTCTCGGAGTATATTGTGAAGTATCGAACGGGAGCCGTTGCTGTCGTAGCTGGGCCTCCAAGGGCCAACGTTCAGGCTCAAGCCAACGCTCGAGCGGGAGCATCGTTTTCAAAGAATAGTAGACGGCGTGGAGGCGAGAGCGCGCGGAACCGTTTCCAGCCGTCAGCAATATTTATTTGATAGAAATGATTATGCAACAACATCACCGACAAGCATAATCCGCGCCGTGGAATCCCAATTCAGCCACGCACCCAGGGACGACGTAAGACCATTCGGCTCTCACATTCGGAATTAAAAGAAGAAGACGAATGGTCATAAGAAAAATAACACGAAGACGAAACAGAAGACGACTTCAAATATTAAGAACACTAAGTCGCAACTCAATCAGAGTACGAAGACAAACCATATGATGTAAGCCGGATGCGCTTGACAATACGAATAATGACATTAGATTAGCAATAATCTGCCAAACATTTAGATGGATAAGGATAAGGCCAAATAAGACGATGCATAAGACGCACAATCATGCTAATACTAACAATACGGATGGGAATAACAAGAAAACTAAGCAGATAAGGAGTAACAGGAAAAGGAATGAACATCATGACCAGCCGGCAGAGGAGGAAGCGGAGCAGGAGGAGAAGGATGGAGGGAAGGAGGGAGGGACAGAGGGAGGGAAGGAGAGAGTGTGGGGGGGCGGAAGCGGGAGAAGACGAGGAGGAGAGGACGAGGAGCAGGAGGAGGAAGAGGAAGAAAAAGAAAGTGAGGCCAGTGAGGCGGATGAAGGGATTACGAAGTAGCAACGGCAGGAACATCTCAAGGACAAGAAGGTTCAGAAGCACGACGCATGAGCATAAATAGCACAGCGTGCGGAAGCAGGCGGGAAGATATGACGACCACAAAGGCGCTGACACCGCGAAACGGACGCCACGCCGGAGTCCTGGGGACGTCGTTCGGAGGCCGAACTTCAAGGAATCAAGTCTTCGGATTCTCCCTGGCACCTCTTGAACCTAGCGAGAGCCTTCTGAGACCTTCCGGGAGCCTCAGGGTTGGACTGTTGGAAGCCTTTTTGCCACCTCCATCGGCTTTTGGGCCGTGTACCTCCTGCGTCGCGTGCTTTGCAGCCCCAGCGTTTTTTTTCATTACGTCTGGCCTCCGTGGGTCGTCTTCGGACCCACCTGCGAAAAGACGCGAGAGGAGGAGGAGAGCATTTCGTTCCAAAGAGTATATGTTTTTGTTCTTTTATCTCCTGGAGGGGCGTTACAGCGTATTGGATTGATAACAGCACTCACGGCCTGCGTGAGGTTTGCCTTCAAGTTAGGGCTGGGTGGAGGGGATGTTTGCTCGGGTATGGGAGGTTGTCACGCGCGGATGCGGGGTCGTGTAGCTACATCACATAGATTCCACCACATTGTTCGCACACACAGTTCGTTGTACGACGCAGCCTGCACGACATAGAGTGCAAGCATGCGCAAGATAGATCGCACCACATACACAGCATCACACATCTTGCAGTCCGCATTTGCGCCGCATGCTTGTCACACTTCCACATGCACTACCCATCTTGTAGCACACAGACGACTCGCCATCAGAAAAGCGAGACTCGAACCCCCATGCCGAGGCCAGACTTCGCGCTCCGCCCTGGGTGTTGTTTTTCTCGCCATCTCATGTCCTGTATGACTGCTCACCCCAGATACCAAACGACACCATCCCGGGCAGGCCTGCATCTCCCCCCCGACGCCCACGCACTGCGCGGATCTCGGGCGACGAGAACTATGCACATGCACCGATCCTGGCAAGGCCCATCCTTGACCCAGGACCGGTGCATCTGTCTTCCCGGCCAGGGCAGGAGGGCGCACGCACCGATCACGGGCTCAGGATGGGCCTGGCCAGAATCGGTCCCTGTGTGTGTGTGTGCATAGCTCTCTTCCCTCCGTGATCCATCATCATCATCCCCCTCCTCCTCCTCCCCCTCCTCCTCCTCCTCCTCCTCCCTCCTCCTCTCCTCCTCCTCCTCCTCCTCCTCCTCCCTCCTCCCTCCTCCCTCCTCCTTCCTCCCTCCTCCCTCCTCCCTCCTCCCTCCTCGCTCCCTCGCTGGTGCAGGCAGGTCTGCCTCGCCGCCCCCCCCGCATCGGGCCGGCGCGCGCTTTTTTTGTGTTCCCGCCGGCGGCGAGGCAGACCTGCCTGCACTCGGGGGCGGAAAAGAGGGGGGTGATGACTAGGGGGGGGGGGGATATCATGGCGGGGGCCATGATTTTTCCCCAGATTTCATGGCGCCCCTTTTTATTTCATTACGTCCCTGGCCCCCCCGCTGGGCCGCGCACATGCCGCCGGTCATGATTTGCACACCCCCCTCTTGGACACCCCCCTCTTGGCCGCTCCCGATGCACCAGCGAGGGAGCGAGACTTCGGTCGGGCACGTCCCTTCTGCAGGAGGAAGACTCCAGAGGAGTCCCATAGTCTGCGGCCGCTGGTGCCAGAGTTGCTGGGCCATCCTGAAGTACTGTTCAAGCTCGTTTTGGAAAATGATCGAACATCGGCAGGTAGGGGGACATGCCCGGCCTGAAGCTTGACGGGGGCGCCGAAAAGCGAATTGGCCAGCGTGCACGAGATGGAAAAGGGGCAGGCGGGCGGCCGCAGGGGGAGGTCACTGAGGGGCGGACGAGGCTGCACCTGAGGAGGCTGGCGCGGCCAGCCCCGCCGGCGGGGACCGTGGCAGCTGCCGGGCCGCTGCGCCGGGGCATCCACGGGCGCAGACGGGGTCCATTGCGGGTATTGCAGAGCTGTGATGCCCCAGGCGAACACACAGCCACGCCCATCCAATGAGGTGTCAACCTAAGTCCGACCCATGAGGGGCAAGCATTGTTTGGGGACGAGCTGCATCAACATGGCACGTCTGAGGTCCGCGCGGATCCTTCGGATCGGCTCGGACCTCAAGAAGTATGCGTTCATGGTGTTGTTCGGTATCCCACGCCCCTCGGGATCCACTTTCCTTTATTTATTATGCTGCCAGTTTTGAACCCTACCCCATGGGTCCAACCGACGCTGAGGTATCGGACACCTCCGCCGGTGTTCACCTAGCTGCAGACATTCCTCAGAGTCCGAGACCTGCCAGTTTGTTGTTTGGAAGTTGGTCCTCAGGTGTAATGCTCATGTTCACATGGTGTTGCAGAATCGCGCTGAGAAACAAAGCAGAGACGACGTCACCACCGCCAGGGGGGCCACCTCCAGCGAGCTGTGAGCTGGGTACAAAGGGATGCCTCCCTGAGCTGGGGATAGGGAATCTCTCCAGCGAAAAGGGCGGGGGGGGGGGGGGCGGACACCACCAGGAGAACCCTCCCTGGCGCCTCGTGCTGGTGTTTGGTGTTTGTGATGTCGTCTTTCCTTGCGCCCGCCCTCCCCCACTGCCCAGCCGCCCGGGAGGTAGGATCATCGGCCTCGCAGCCTCCCTCGGCGCGCTGACGCTCGCCTTGCTGCTCCAGTTTATGCCGCTGGCACTGCAGCTGGGCGGGGCGGAGCTCTGGGCGGGGGCGCATGCTCTCTCTCGCTCTCTCTCCCTCTCTCTCTCTCTCTTTGCCCCGCTGCTCCCGTTATGTGGCTGACCGCTCCTTTTGCACCGCCTGCGACTGTGCCTCCTCCTCCTCCTCCTCCTCTTCCTCCTCCTTCTCCTCCTCCTCCTCCTCCTCCTCATCCTCCCCCTCATCCTTCTCCTCCCCCTCCTCATCGTCATCAATTTCCCAGACCCACCTGCTCTGCTACTGACCCCCTCCTGTGCAAGACGGGGTTCACTGCACAGGGCGGACGCTCGACAGGGCACGAGTCTCTTACCGACGGGCAGCCCATGCTCCTGGCATGCAGAGGGCGTGAAGCGCGATAGACAGGACATCATGGCACTCATGACGTGGCAGGGCCGACCTCTTATCGGACCCGTCTGCAATCGATCTCTTTACGTCATCTGCCGCCGATTATGTTTCTCCTCCTCGTCATCATCATCACCATCACAGTCACCATCATCATCATTAACATCAGCAGCTGCATACTCAGCATTATCAGCATCAGCATCATCATACTTTGCCTCATCTTCTTCTTCATCATCATCACCATCATCAACATCACCACCAGTACGCCCCCCCTCTTAGTCCTCCAGTAGCACTCCGCCTGCTATGTTGCTGGTCTCTCCTTCTCCACTGGCAAAGACTATTCCATCATCACCGTCGCCAGCTTTCTGACATCAGCATTGTCACCATCATCATCATCATCATCATCATCATCATCAGCAGCATCATCATCATCATCAGTTTCAGCATCACCATCATCAGAATCATCACCATTAGTTAGCATCACTATTATCACCATTATCATCGTCATCAGCAGCATTACCATAATCCGCGTGGTCGTCGTCCCCATCATCAACAGTATCATCATCATAATCATCATCATAGTCATCGACATCATCATCAGCATCACCATCAGCATCATCGTAAAGATCGTAATCATCGTACTGATCGTAATCATTTCAGCAGCAGCAGCACCATCAGCAGCACCGTCATCATCATCATCGTCATCATCAGCATCAGCTTCATCATCATCATCATCATCAGCAGCATCATCATCACCACCACCACCATCAGCATCAGCAGTGCCGTCATCATCATCGTCGTCATCAACATCACGTCATCATCACCACCACCATCATCACAAATCCTCACCACAACCATCACCACACTCCCAGCCCCACCCTGCCTCTCAGTACCGTCAGTACTTGTGCTCCTCCTGCCCCCCCCCCTGATGCTGCTGCGGTGCACTCCTCTCTTGGCCTCGCTCTCGCTGGGAGCCTCTGGGCCTAGCGGGGCCCAGCGGGGCCCTTCTTGCCAAGCAGCGGGCGGACGCCCGACAGGGCGCGAGTCGAAAGCTGGGCGAGGGCTGCTAAAACCGTGGCTGCTAAAACGGCCCTCCCGCAAGGAAAAACAACTTCCCGGAATGAGGCGCGGCACGCGAAGCAGTCAACGGGCTTCTTCCCGGGAGGACGAAGACAACTCCCCGGAGGTCGAAATTCCGCAGCCACGGTTTAGCAGCCCTTGCCTGGCTTTCGAGGGAGTCTTTTGCGGAGGTGCGGCGCATGCTCCGGGCACGCAGAGTACGCGAGGCGCGACAGACAGGAGACGAGGGCACCCGTGATGTGATAGGGCCGACCTCTTTATCGGACCCGTCCGTGATCGATGCTTCCTCCACCTCCACTGCCTCCAGCCCTGCGCCTTCCTCGTTTTCCTCGGCACTCCCCCCCGGCTCCCCCCCCTCCTGTTCCTCCTCCCGTCGCACGCCTCCTGCTGATGATGCTGATCCTCCTCCTCCTCCTCCTCCTCCTCCTCCTCCTCCGCCTCCTCCGCTGTCACCGACTCTGCTGCGTCCTTCTCTCATCATCATCATCACCATCATCACCACCATCAGCATCATCAGCGTCATCATCATCATCATCATCATCATCATCATCATCATCATCATCATCATCATCATCATCATCATCATCATTATCAGTATCATCATCAGTATCATCAGCATCATCATCAGCATCAGCATCATCATCGGCATCATCTTCAGCATCATCACCACCACCATCATCAACATCAGCATCATCAACATCATCATCATAAGTGTCGTCGTCATTCTCATCACCACCACTATCCCAGTCCCCTCTGTTTCGTCTTTCTCTTCTTCTTACTAATGGTTTGGTTTTTCCTCTTATTCGCCTTCTTCCCAGTTGTGTTGTTATCAGTTTGAACGATCGTGTTCCTCCTACTTGCCCCCGTTGCTGCTGCTGCCGTGCACTCCTCTCTTGGCATCGCTCTCGTCAGGAGACTCAGAACCTGGCAGGGCCCAGAGCGCATGGATGCAGGTGGACAAGGTGCGAAGAGCACTGGAAAGGAATCGCCCCGTCCTCGGGCCCCCTCGCCTGGACTGGAGCGCCAGCGCTTTTTTGTTACGCGGGCAGCCGTAGTCATTTGGGCTGCAAGCGGCCGCCGCGGGATCGACTGGTAGCGGCCATTCTGCGACCGCCCCGTCGAGCGCGTCCTACTCTGTGGCTCGTCCACCCGTCCTCTCTCTCTGCTGCGCTGGCCCATTCTCAGACCCCCGCGCGTGGTGAAAAAATCACGACGGGGGCCCTTGCCGGGCCCCTGGGCCGTCAAACTACGACTCAGGACGGAAAAGTTGCCCTGGGGAAGAAAACGAGGTACACAGGTGAAGGGGGAATAGGAGGGAGGAGGGCGGAGGAGGAGGAGGAGGAGGAGGAGGAGGTGGAGGAGGAGGAATAGGAGGAGGAGGAGGAGAAGGAGGAGGGGGAGGGAATAGGAGGAAGGAGGGGGAGGAGGAGGAGGAGGAGGAGGAGGAGGAGGAGGAGGAGGAGGAGGAGGAGGAGGAGGAGGAAAGGGAGGAGGAGGAGGAGGAGGAGGAGGAGGAGGAGGAGGAGGAGGAGGAGGAGGAGGAAGAGGAGGGCCAATAGGAGGAAGGAGGGAGGAGGAGGAGGAGGAGGAGAGTTCGACGTGGTGAGCAACAGATCACGACGTCGGGGATTTGGGCACCCCGCGCCCGCTGCCTCCCGGTGGGCGCAGCGCAGGGCCCGAGCATGGGCACGGAGCCGCAGAGGAGCCGCAGCCTGCTCCTCAGGTCGCCCACCTGGCCCGCGGACGTCGCGAGGCGCACCTCGAGCGAGGCGCCCTGCGGGCCCGAGGACGGGGAACGAACAATGCAGATTCAACAATCCTTATTCATCGACCCCCCCCCAAAAAGCGAGACCCCCCTCCAAAGGCGACCTAATATTCGGGACCCCCCTCTTCGATGGGGCGCCTGAATAAACCGGACCCCCTGAGCTCCAATCCAAAGGAAGCGCCCTGATTAACCGGACCCCCAACATTACAAAAAAGCGCCTTAAAAAACCGGACCCAGGGGACGATTAATAAGGGATTCGGGGTAAATCATGGCCTCCAGGGTCTGGGGGCCAGGCAGCACCCAGTCGGGAAATCGGAAAGAATCGAGCCGTGCCTCGAGCTGTGAGGCGGCCGGGGGGGGAGGGGGCTGCTCTGCGTGGGCGCGAGCAGCGCCAGTCAGGAGGGCAAAGAGGGCAAATCCGTTATGCAATGCCAATCCTAGGGGAACGAATAATGACGTAAATATAAAACCCGGAGGACCGCGCGGGTTTCTCAGATCCGCGCTGGACCCCCATGGCGGCGCCAGGGGCCGCGCCGCCCCTGGCGCGCTCGGGGGGTCCAGCGCCGATCCGAGAAATCCGCGCGGACCTCCAAGTTTTATGTTTACGTCATTCTTCGTTCCCCTGCGAGGACGCGGCGGAGGACGGCCCAGGCCGGGCCCTCCGAGAGGAGCAGTGGAAGGAGGTAGGGGACTTGGTCGGGGTCCTCCACCTCTTCAAGAACCTCGCGCAGCTCCTCGAGGAGGAGCTGTCCCCAGAGGCCGTGCAGGAGCTCACGGGGCTGCAGAGGAGCTTCTGGAGGGAGCCGTGCCAGAAGTGCGCGGCGGCGACCAGCGGGGCGGCGCTGGGGCGCGCCTGGGGCGGCCCCGCGGGCTCGTGGCAGGTCGTGGGGGAGCTGCCCGCGGCCACGCCGCTCGGGCGGCTCGTCGAGCCGCCGTTCCGCCGCCGCGAGCTGCTCCTGCACTCCGGGGCCCGGGCCCGCGGAGGCGGGGGCCTCCAGAGGCTGAGCTCCTGCGGCGTCGCCGCCGTCACCATGAAGGGGAAGAAGGGCCGGAGCGACCTCAGCCTCGGGCAGGACAACCTCAGCGTCTCGCGGCTCGCCAGCGGCTGGCAGTGCATCTGCGTCGCGGACGGCCACGGCCCCGACGGCCACTGGGTGGCCACCCGGGCCGCGCGAACCATCCCCTTCTTCCTGATGCAGGCGGAGTGCGACGCCCTGCTGCGGGACGGCAGGGCGGAGGAGGCTCTCCGGAGGGCGTTCCACAGAGCGGAGGCGGACCTCGAGCAGCACGGCCACGAGGAGCAGGTGCGGCTTTACATGTCGGGCTGCGCGGCCACCTGCGTCCTCAGGAGCCCCGGCGCCCGCCGCGCCTGGGCGGCGTGCGCGGGGGACTCCCGCGCCGCGCTGCTGGCAGCGGGGGCCTCCCCGCTTCAGGAGACGAGGGATCACCACCCGAGGGTGGAGTCGGAGCTGGCCAGGTGCGTGGAGATGGGCTGCGAGCTCGGCGTGGAGGAGCACGAGGACGGCTACGTGGAGCGGCGCATCTTCGTCAAGGGCAAGGGCTACCCGGGGCTCCTGATGACCCGATCGCTGGGAGACCTGTCAGTGAAAGGCCACGGCGTCGTCTCCACTCCTGAGGTCGTCGAGTGGCCAACGCCGCAGGGTGCCTTGCTCATAGTTGCATCGGACGGCGTGTGGGAGGTGATGTCAACGCAAAAGGCATCGGAGATAATCTTCGAGGCCCTGGGGAACGGGAAGTCTCGGCAGCAGGCTGTGGAGGTTCTCGCGTCCGCGGCAAGGGCCAGGTGGGCCGAGGAGGACGAGGACTACTGCGATGACATCACGGTGGTCCTGGCTCCGGCGGATGAGGACTGGCCTGCCCTCGGGAGCAGGTCGGTGGCCTGCCCTTGTGGTGCAGGGCTGAGCCGGGGCCCGTGCACGTTGCAGTGATTGGGCCATTGCGCGCGGGCTCGGTCGGTTTGCATACAGGCTGCGGCCGAAGTCTGGCTGCGGGACGCTCCGCCTGGCTCCCGGGGCCCCGTGAGAGATGCGCTAGGGCACTACGAGCAATATTCTGTTCACACAGCCATAAGAGCGTGATCTCCCCCTTCGCGTGATTGCGCTTCGAGGGCTTCGACAGAAGAGAGAGCTCTCTAGCCCTCGAAGCGCGGCGCCGAGCGCGATAGTGTATATATATATATATATATATCCCATCCAGTTATCATGCCTGGAGTGCCCAGGGCTCCAGTTGTCTTCGCCACTGCCCAGCGTCCCACATCTTAGGACGCACCCCCGGGAGGTCAAATTCGGCATCGGCTTTGGTATCTTCGTAGTCGAGAGCAGTCCTAAGGTGACACAATCCAGTCTAAATCTAATCTGGCTTGATGCCTTATTGATCCGGCTTGTTCACCCTTTGTCGTTCTTACGGTGGCCTCCCAGAAGTTGCCGCCTTACTCAAGGGTCACATAAGAACATAAGCATACATTGTCGGAGGTCCGCGGTGATTGCCTGGATCAGTGGCTCCGCGCGCCAGGGGCGACGCCAGGGACGCCGCCAGGGGGCGCGGGCACCGACCCGATAAATGCTCGCAGATATCGGACAGTTCATGCTTCTGTTATTCCAGTCGGGCGACGTCGGTTCGGGGAGGGTACCTTGTTGTTCTTCGTGTGTGTTGGATGCTCTTGTGCATCCCGAGGAGGGTATGCCCTTGGGTGTTCTGTGCGTTGTGGCCAGTGGAGGGTCTCGTGTTCTTCAGGTAGGGAAGCGACGCTAGAATTGATTTACCCCAGAATTGGTTTTGTCGTCGAATCTACAGGAATACGTGGAAATAGCTACGAGCGTTGTACGAATGCTTCGCACCTTCGACGAACAAATGAATTTTGAGGCAGCCAATTCTGTAGTCGATCCCCTACTCAAGTTCTTGAGGGATGGCCTTCTGGCCTACTTGGATCGCCGCGAAGGTAGAAGTGCTTGCTAAAAGTGGGCTTGATCTAGCTAAACCCACCGCATAAGAGGGTTACAAGTCCCCTGTGTGGCTTAGGATGATGAGGTACCTCAGATAAGCGGGCTCCGCCCACTTCTCCCAGATCTGTAAGCCCCTTGAGCCACTTCGGGCACGTGCAAGCCACTGCTGAACTGCATGAGGCTGGATAGAACCCACCTTCGCATCCACTGGTGTCCCCCTCTCCTCTCGGCAGCCCCCGCGGCGATCCCAGCAGGTCCGACCGTGCCGACGCCTCCTCCCCCGCTTCCAGGGCCGCTCGCAGCCCTCTGCGCCTGCCCTCGGCCCGGCATCCCACCGCGCGCGCGCCCTGACCTCGCCGGCGGCGGCGCGGCCTCGTCCGACGGCAGGTGCTGGGCCCCCTCGTCTTCGGGGCCCCCGATGCCCGTGCCTTGGCAGTCGCTCGGGCGCGTGCCGGCTCTTCTCGGCGAGGTCCAGCGCAGGGCACCCCGGGAGCGGTCAGCAGACATGCAGGCAGGAGATCGGAGCGAGGAGCATCCCGGATCACTTGGCAGAGCAGTGCACGCGCGAAGTCGGAGCATGAGCACGAGGAGTGGACGCTCGCGAGCGATGGCAGATCCCTCCCCTCCAGGCAGGAACCGTTTCTGTGCGATCGATCCGATTCGAGGGCGGCGTCGGCCATTTTGATTCAGCTCGATCCGGAGGTTACGTCGATCCGTCGCGCTCGATGCTTACATTACAGTACATGACATTGTTGTGCGTCATCGCGCACCCGATCCAATTCGATTCCGATCCCATGCCGATGCGGCCGGCCCGATTCGATGCAAGTCCCGATCCGATCCGATGTCGTCGACTCGATGCTGGCCGCTCCTGCTTCCAGAGATCCCGTCCGCTCGCTTGTCGTGCGTGGCAGGGAGCTGTGGTCCAAGGGTTTCTTCCCCCGCGCGTTGGCACCTCTGTCAGCTCTTCCGTCATAGGAGAGGTAGGGGCGCTCGTGTGAAGGCAGATCTCGGACGGGCCCGGCACCCAGATGCCCACGCTTGGCGGAGGCGAGTCCTGCGAGGGCGTAGATCTCGAGCAGATGGACACCAACACACAGCTCGTGCCGGGAGTGCAGCATCTCAGATAGAAGGCGGAGGCGGCATACACCCGACGTCATGATTTTTTCATGACGTCGACTCGCAGAGGTCTCGACCCATTCCCCGGGACTGGCTTTTCATGCTGAGTTTTTGTTTTTGACTGCCCTCGGGCCCGGCGAGGCCCCACCCAGAGGCCGAAGATAGCAAAACCTTTGCGTGACCCGAGGGGGTTTGGGGGAGGCAGATTCTGACCCTCCTGGCCACCGGCCATGGCTTGCCACCCTCTGAGGGCCAGGCTGCTGGGAGGTGTCGGCCACTCGTCCGCGGGATGCGGCGCGGGCAATACCGCGGTTCTCCTTCCCCGTCTCGCTCTTGCCGCCCTGCCAAGGGGGAACGCCCGCCCACGCCCAGCCCTTCTTCGGTATCGTCTGACCGGTCCTCATCCCGATTGGGCCATGGTGGTTTGGAGGGCCAAGCCTACCTTTGAGTCGGGCATGTCCCTCTACAGGAGGAAGATTCAGACTTAGTGTTAAACATACTATTTACGGTGCTTCCAGATCTTTTCATACTTTATCTACTTTCTCACAAAATCCGCCTGTAGAAGGACATGCCCGACCTAAGCTTACCTTCTCTTGACCGTATTAGAAGGTCAATATCTGGTACCTGTCCCAAATCCCGTTCTCATGTTCTAGGCGCAAGCGCTTGTGGAGACACAGTGGGTGCCGTTGCGCACATCGACACGTTCGGGGTGGATGCGTCTATAGAAAATGCTGCCGTTGCGTTCGGTGCAGTACAGGGTTGAGGAAAGGGTCGACACGTCTGCGGTATGTTTCTGTTCTAGAGCAGGTCCAAGACGGTACGCCAGGCCATGGCATCGCAGCTCCACCATCCCGCCCATCCCGATTGAGAGTTTCCGCCCAGTCGGTCGCAACTCATGGGAGCCTCGCAGGTCCTCGTCATGTTCCGTCTTTAGGGTGCACCAGCGTGCGCTAGCGTCTGGTAATCGATGGGAAAGCGCTGATTGAGCGTCGATTTAGCGTCGACGTAGCGTTTGTTAGCGTCGACGAGCGTCGACGGGCATCGATGAGCGTCGACAAGCGTCGATTCGCAAGACCCAGCACTGCCACAGAGAACCCCCCCCCCGTCCTTCCCTCGAGGGCGAAAGCACGGCATAATGATACACGTTCGAAGACCCGCACGGCTTTCTGGAATCGGCGCTGGAGCCCCCCTCCCTGGTGTGCGGAGCGCGCCAGGCGCCGCTGGCGGGGCCACATCGCCGATGCAAGCAATCCGCGTGCACCTCGGACAGCTTGACATTTCTGTTGTTCTCATGCCTCGGCATCTGGCCCAGAAGAGACCGCGAGGCCCGTCCTTCCTCCTCCTCCTCTCCCGAGACGTCGAGGCATCGGAAGCTTCGGATTTCCGACAGATTGAAATCCGTGTGGCTTTTCGTCCTCGATGTCTGGCCCGAGACCGCCACGCCCGTCCTTCCTCCTCCCCTCCCGGGACATCGAGGCCTCGGAAGTTTCGAGGCACCTCGAGGCCTCCGGGGGCACCCCGAGGGCACCCCGAGGGCACCCCGAGGTCTTCCAGGCTTTTTGAGGGCTCCGGCCCTTGTGGCCCAGAGCCCGCTGCGACCCCTCTTCACAAGATCTCAACCAAAAACGATGAAGATGACGTTGCCGATGATGATTACGATCATCATCATCATCATCATCATCATCATCATCATCATCATCATCATCATCATCATCATCATCATCATCATCATCATCATCATCATCTTCATCTTCATCTTCATCTTCATCTTCATCTTCATCTTCATCTTCATCTCCATCTTCATCTTCATCTTCATCTTCATCAGCATCATCAGCATCAGCAGCATCATCAGCATCAGCATCAGCATCATCATCAGCATCAGCAGCATCATCATCATCACCATCACTATCATCTTCATCATCAGCATCACCATCATTATTATCATCGTCATAAACATCATAAGCATCATAAGTGTCATCATCGTCATCATCATCAGCAACAGCATCGTCGCGTCACCATTACTCACCATCGTCGTTATAATCTTCGGATTCATCCCCATCCTCACCACCAGCATCATCATCATTATCATCATCAGCAGCATCATTGTCATCATCACCGCCATCATCATCATCATCAACATCGTCGTCAGCATCATCATCGTCGTCAGCATCATCATCATCATCATCATCATCATCATCAACAGCATCATCATCAATAGCATCAGCATCGTCATCGTCATCGTCATCGTCATCGTCGTCATCATCGTCGTCATCGTCGTCATCATCGTCATCGTTGTCGTCATCACCGTCGTGACCTTCATCGTCCTCGCCGTCGTCGTCGTCGTCATCGTCCTCGCCGTCGTCATCGTCATCGTCATCGTCATCGTCATCGTCATCGTCATCGTCATCATGTCTCCGCGCTCCGCCGAAGATGGCCCGGGAGGCGCCCGCCGCCCGCCCCCCTCTCACCTTTGCTCTCCGTTGTTCGCAGAGGGCTTCAAGAGCAGATCGTTCCTGTTCTGTTTCCGCGGGAACGTCTCGAAACCGCTGCTGTGGTGTGCGATTGACACGCTCGGCTCCAACACTGCTGCGTCCCCGGTGCCTCAAAATGGTGCTGCCACTGCAGCGCTGGCCTCGTGCAAGGTCGGCGCCCTTTGCTCTCGTCGTTCGGAACGGCGCTCTCGCCCCAGCGCGGGCCCACTCGTGGTCGACGTCCTCCTCCAATCCCCTCGTCCACCTTCCCCAGGACCTCCTGCTCCGCCCGCTCATTCTTCTCCTGCGCCTGCTGCTGCTGTTCGTCCGCGTCCTCGGCCTTCCTCCTCATTCTCATCCTCTTCCTCCCGTTCCTCCTCCTGCTCGTCCGCCGCCTCCTCCTGCAGTGTTCGCAGCTCCCTGCTTCCGATTGCGCGTGGCACGGTAGGAGTCCTTTTTGGAATTCCAGGTCCGCCATGAAACGCGCTGGCGGATTGAGACAAAGCTGCGCCATGGAAAGGGATGGGTGGGAGGGGTAGGATGTCAGATGGTTTCGCGAGCCCACGTGGCTTGCGACTCTCCTCTCCTCCTCCTTTCGGCCTCCTGCTCTTTCCCCTCGGCCCTCGTGTTACCCCGAGCCCCTGAGACCTATTGGGCCTCTCTGCAACGGAGCTTCTTGGTTGAACCCCTAGTTGAAACATTCTGCTCTCCCTCCCCCTCCTCCTCCTCCTCCTCCTCCTGCTCGTCCTCCTCCTCCTCTCCCTCTCTCCTCCATCATCTCTCCTCCTCCTCCCCTCCCTCCTCCTACTTCTCCTTCTCCTCCTCTCCCCATCGTCCTCATCCTCCTTCTCCCCCTCCTCGTCTTCCTCCTACCTCCTGCTCTTCCTCCTCCTCTTTACCCTGCTCGTCCTCCTCCTCATCCTCCTCATCCTTCCCCTCTCTCCTCCTCCTCCTCCTCCTCCTCCTTCTTCTCCTCCTCCTCCTGATCCTACTCCCATCCTCTCCTCCTCCTCCTCATCCTCTTCCTCTTCATCCTTCTCCTCCTCGTCCTCGTTCCCCATTGTTTTTCCTTATACATAACTTCTCCCTGTCGCACCCCGAGGCCAGGCTTTAAGTGGACCAGGCGATGTGCCTGAGACCTCCTCACCACTTATGACCCTGAAGCTGAAAAAGGTGGCAACAGCTTCACAGATGGAGGGCGGGTGGTTTTCAAAATGTGGTTCTCGCTTCAGCACCGCGCACATTCGTTGTAACAACCTGCACGTACTTACGTATTGAAGGCGGGTGGTTTTCAACATGTGGCTCTCGCTTTTTAGTGCCGCGCACATTCGCTTTAAAATATTGCAAGAGCTCCGCGGGCTGAGGATTTTTTCAACATATGGTTCTCGCCTGAGCGCCGCGCACATTTGTTTTTCATAGTTGCAAGAGTTTCACGGATTGAGGGCGGCTCCTTTTCAACATGTGTCTTTCGCTTTGACGCGCAAATTTGTGCTATCCCGTTTCAAGAAGTGAACGGATTCCCATGGTCAGCGTACCATGGATGGCGTTTTGAAAGCATTCAGGCGCATGAGGGTGTAACAGTCACGTTGATTCGCGGTGTTGCAGTCTCAGGAATGGTGGTCTGGCACGATCCAGGTTCGTCAAGACGCAACAGGCAGCTTGATTTGTGGCGTTGGAATCCCGAGAGCAATGGTTTGGGATGCTTCAGGGTTTTCAAACGGATGTTTTCCCACCAGGCAGTTCCCTCAGTGGGAATGAACCGTTGTAGGGGCCTAATCATAACGAGGCAGCTTGGAGGCAGGACTTATTCCAACATCGTTGATGACTCTTGGGTTGACACTGATCCTCCTCCTCATCATCATCATCCTTCTCCTCTTTCCCCTCCTCCTCATCCCCCTCCTCCTCCTTCTCCTCCTCTTCCTCCTCCTCTTCCTCCTCCTCCTCCTCCTCCCCGAGGGCTGCCGAAAAGGGGCCCTTTAGAGCTTTATAGGGTTCCTTAAGATGGCCCCAGAGGGGGCCTGAAGGGACCGAGAAGTGCGCCTTCTTTCCCCCCCCCCCGCCGCACGCATCGCCCCCCCCAAGATTTCGCGCCGTCAGGAGCCCGGCGCCCCCGTTGAGGCCGCCGCGGCGGAGTACCTCTTCTTCCGCGCCTGGGCCCTGCCGGCGAGCCTGGTCAACACCGTGGCGGTGGGCCGCGGGTCGGCCATGGCTACGCGAGCGCCGCACGCAGACCTCCGACGGCCCCGGGCTCCTGGCGCTGCAATGTGTTCACAGCGGGCGTCTTCGCCCCGCGTTTCGGGCCCCTGGGCCCTCACAGATCCATTCGGCTCGAAGACTGGCGCGGAAAGATGGGGTCCAGGGCTCTCTGGTCGTGATATCCTGGCGTTGCATTTTCACAACGGGCGTTTTCGCTCGTGTTTCGGGCCCCGGGGCCCTCACACACACACACTCACACACACACACACACGCATATATATATATATATATATAATATATATATATATATATATATTTATATATATATATATCCAGACCGAAGCATCGAGCAGAAGGATGGGGTCGGGGGCTCCGGTCGGCATTTTTGCTTCAAAGTTGTTATTTCCTCACAAGGTCTGATCTCAGGGGTGTCCCATCACGGCGGACTTCCCTCGATTTCGGCGGGGCCCCGGGAAAATCAGGAATGGAGATGTGACAAGAGCCTCCCTTGGCGAGGCGGTCGGGGCCTCGGGGGCCGCGGATTGGAAAATCGTGACATCGCCGGGCCTCTGCTGCGATCACGCAGTGGGCACACAGACTTCCGACGATCTGGTGCCGTTTGATCTGGGCGGGCGTCGCTCGATTTCGGCCCGTAAGTACAGCGGCTGTTTCCAATTCTGCTCGAGCTGCTTCGGGGGACACGTAAAGTGCGACGCGCAGCCGATAATGTTCCGTTTGCAGGCAGATATTGTGCCAAACCCGCGGCACAATTGACATTGCCAACGGTTTGTGTTCGCCTTCGCGTGTAAAAAGCGCAGCGCGTCCGGCCGCCAAACAACAATATCGACTGGAGTATTTGGCGCGACACTTTGCCGAATATCAATTTGCGGCTTTAGGGGTAGTATTTTTGGCGCACCAAATATTCTAGCACCATGAGCAACGAAAATATTGACATCAATACCCTTGCATCAAATACTCTTGCATCAATTTGGCGCACCAAATACTCTTGCATCAATTTGGCGCACCAGATACAACGATGCTTGCGGTTCTTGCACCATGAGCAACGAACATTTGACGAACAATTCCCCTTGGCGAAGCAGTCGTGACCTCTGGGTCGCGGAGTCAACAATTACATCAGAGAAAAAATCCAATCAGTGGACGGTTTGATGAGATCGATGGTGAGATCGATTGAGTGAGATGCATAGTGAGATCGATCATGAGATCGATAATGAATCGTGGGATCGATAAAGAGATCGATAATGAGATCGACTGGGAGCCCGGGAGCCTGGGAACCCAGAACCCACCGAAATTGGACCGGAACCAATAACCGGGAACCCGGGAACCCGGAATTGGTAACCGAGGAACCCAGCTTGCTACCAAAATCGGCGGGAATGTGTCCCCAAATCTTTCAACTTCCGCAAGGACCCCTTCAGTGCAAGCACTGATAGGAGAAAATGAAGGTATAGGATCGTCGGATATCTGCGAATAGGGACGAAGACCAGCAGCCTTCCCTGTCCACTGTGAACAGGACTCGGATTTGGTGTCGCAGATGGCGTTGATCGCTCGAGACCAACAGCGTCCTGCCCAACAGCGGCCGCCGTCGGTTTTGGACCACGTTCGCTGTTATGGGCGTCGTACGGTCGGACCGAGGTATATAGCTACAAGATCGAGGTCGGTTCGGGGAGGGTGCCCTGATGCTCTTCGTGCTTGCTGGATGCCCCTGTGCAACCTGGGGGAGGGTACCCTCGATTCTTCAGTCCTGTGCTCCTCGGCTGGGGGAGGGTACCCTCGAATCTTCTCCAGTCTGGCCCGCGGAGGGTCTCGTGCTCTTGAATGATGCTCGTCCGTCCCAGGTCCGGCCGTGGCCGTCCGGGGGCGTCCAGGGGCCGACGGCGCCGAGGTGGGGCCCTGTGAGCCCCCCAGGACGAGCGGCTTTCAGCAGGCCCAGATCTCCGACGTCGCGCTTTTTTCGCAATTCGGCTCCTCCTCCACCTCCTCGTCCACCTCCTCAACCTCCACCTCCTCCTCCTTCCTCCTTCTTCTCCTCCTCCTCCTCCTCCTCCTGGTCCTCCTCCTCCTCCTCCTCCTCATCCTCCTCCTCCTCCTCATGGCAACGAAAGCGAAACGAGGCCGCCTCCGCTGGCGGAAGATGGCGAAGGCGGCCTCGTTCTGCTTCCGCTGCCATCGGAGGCTGCCGGAATTCGGCAGACGAAGATGATTCGGCGGCGAGCGAGGGGGGGGGGGGAAATGAGAAGGAGATGGCCGTCTCAGAAGGCGGCGGAACTTCTCAGAAGCCCTCGCGCCTTCCGAGAGGTTTTCGGTGTCTTCCGGGAAGGCTTCCCAAACTTCTCGGAAGGCCGTGGGACTTCCGAGCCTTCCGAGAAGGCCGTCGCCCTCTCACTTCCCCCTCGCTCGCCGCCAAGCAACGCGAGCCCCCAAAGACCTACCGAGTAGTTTGTGCTATGGCCCCAGGGTCCCAGCGAGGGCCCCCGTGGGCCAAAAATCTACCCATTTCGGGCGTCCAAAAAGTGAGGCCCGAGTAGAGGCTAGGGCACCCTTCGGCAACGACATCCGAACCCTACCCCTGGCCCGTCAACGGTATTCGGCAATTCGGTGGGCAGAGGGGGAAGGGCTCGGAATTCGTCGAACCTGTGGTGAATCAGGAGAAGCGTGCGCGTCGTGTGTGTGTGTGTGCGTGTGTGTGCGCGCGTGTGTGTGTGGTGTGTGTGTGTGTTGTGTGTGTGTGTGTGTGTGTGTGTGTGTGTGTGTGTGTGTGTGTGTGTGTGTCCGTGTCCGTGTCCGTGTCCGTGTCCGTGTCCGTGTCCGTGTCCGTGTCCGTGTCCGTGTCCGTGTCCGTGTCCGTGTCCGTGTCCGTGTCCGTGTCCGTGTCCGTGTCCGTGTCCGTGTCCCGTGTCCGTGTCCGTGTCCGTGTTTGTGTCTGTGTGTCTGTGTCCGTGTCCGTGTCCGTGTCCGTGTCCGTGTCCGTGTCCGTGTCCGTGTCCGTGTTTGCGTGCGTGCGTGCGTGCGTGCGTGCGTGCGTGCGTGCGTGTGCGTGTGCGTGTGCGTGTGCGTGTGCGTGTGCGTGTGCGTGTGGTGTGTGTGTGTGTGTGTGTGTGTGTGTGTGTGTGTGTGTGTGTGTGTGTGTGTGTGTGTGTGTGTGTGTGTGTGTGTGTGTGTGTGTGTGTGTTTCACGCTGGAGCGGATTTCGTCGCCTCGCCCCTGACGAAAAAGTGTGTGTGTATATATGTGTGTGCTTGTTTTTTTCCTCGGCGCGAGGGGGTCTTCGGATTTGTTTTGTCGATCCTGATGACCGGATCCCTCGAGGGGCTCCCTTCTCGCGGATAACACCGCCGCGCGGGGGCATTGGTCCTCGCCAGCCCGGGAGGACCCTGAGATCCTGTGGCGTCGCAACTTCCCTGACCTTCTAGAGTGCTAAAAAATATCCCTTCAGACTTGTAGACCTATCTGGACTGCCTAAAACCTCGACAGGGATTGAGGTGTCGAGGTGTCGAGCTCTCCTGGACTCCTGCAAGGTCGGGGTTGTTCACCGCGGGCGTTTTCGCCCCGCGTTCTGGGCCCCGAGGCCCTCACAGATCAGATTGCAGGTGGGCACGCAGACCTCCGACGACTCTGGGATCCTTTGGCGTTTCAAGTTGTTCAAAGCAGGCGTTTTCGCCCCGCGTTTCGGGCCCCGGGACCCTCGCAGATAAGATCGTAAGTGGGCGCGCAGACCTCCGACGACCCTGGGATCCCAGCGACGCAATATTTGTTTGCAGCGGGCGTTTTCGCCCCGCGGTTCGGGCCCCGGGACCCTCGCAGATCGATCCGGCTTCAAAAATGACGCGAGATTTTGGCGTCTCATTTTTTTTCACAACGGGCATTTTCGCTCGTTTTCGGGCCCCGGGACCCTGACATATAGATCCGGGGCGCTGCTCGTGAGATCCTGTGGCGTTGCAACTTGTTCACAGTGGGCGTTTTCGTCCCGCGTGTCGGGCCCCGAGACCCTCACAGATCAATCCAGCTCGAAGAATGACGAGGCAGAAAACCGGGTCTGGGGTTCCAGTGGTGTTTTTTTGTTGCGCGATGTTTCAATTTACTAGCAACGGGCGTTTTCGCTTGTTTTCTGGGCCCCGGGACCCTCACACATAATATTATATATAATATAGATATAGATCCGGGCGCAGAGATGACGCAGACCGAATGGGTCCGCAGGGCTCTGGCACGTCGTGATATCCTGGCGTCGCACTTTTGTTTCACAACGGGCGCTTTCGCCTTGTGTTCTTCGGGCCCCGGGACCCTCACGGATCGATCCAGCTTGAAAAATGAAGCAGACCCAGACGTGCGACGTCCAGATTTTCTCAGGCCGGCGTCCCTGGAAGTCCCGACCTCTTCCCCGGGACCGGTTCGTCATCCTGAGTCATTTCTTTGACGGTCCCGAGGCTGGGCGAGGGCCCGCAGGGGCCGAAAAAGTTCAAAAACCTTCCGTCCTGATTTTGGTTAATCTCGACGCCATCGTGTCTGGGGAGAGACGGGGTCCGGGGCTCCGGCTGTGATTGTTCACGATCTGTTGCCATTTTTTCGCACGGGCGGGGTCTCCGGGGAGAAGGACAGGCAGCACCATGGAGCGCCACCGGCGGGGCCATCCCTCGAGGAGGTCCCTGGCGCCCCCCCGCGCCGGAGGCTCCTTGGACACGTGGTCTCGAGCGGGGCGCTCCGAGTAGAGCGGCGCACCTTGCCTTCGGGAGGTTCAACCCCTGGAGGGCCGTCGACACGCTAACGGCTATGTGGGTTTCGGTATTGTGGGAACGCGTGGCTCGTGCTTTCCTACAGTTCGCCGTGTCGTTCTTGTTCGATATACGTTCGCAGGTTGGAGGCGTAGGAAAGTGTGCTTCGTGCTTTCCTATAATTTAGTCCCCAGCGCCACCGTTGAGCAACATCGCCGTTAGCGCGGCCTCGGAGGGAGTCCTTCTCTAGCCTCAGGCAAGTGTTTTACTTTCGTGGCATCCCCCCGCCCCCTACTCTCGGCCGCCTTTTCAAGCAATTCTGGGCCGAGAAGGCGTGCAAGCCAGTCCCCGCGTGCGGAAGTCCATATTCCATCCCTGGCCTCGCCACGCCCCAGGATCTACAGAATAACGACCTCGGAAGTCCCGACCCTGTCCACGAGGCCAGATCTTCATCCCGTGCCGTTGTTTGACGGTCCCAGGGCCCAGCGGGCGCCTCGAGAGGCCGAAAGCAATGAAAAACTGTCCGTCCTGGTGTATTCTCTCCTGCCCTATCCTGTCCTGCATGCCAGGATCTGCAGAAAAACGCCCTCCTCCTCTCCTCAGCGGTGGTGGCGCTGGTTCACCAGCCTGGAACACATCCCTGTCCCTATGATTGGCATCGCCCTCTCGCGATGCCGATCTTGAGGATTCCCTCGGGCTCTGAGGGCGCATCCCTAAGATTGGCATCGCTTTTGGGCTGGTTGATCTTCTTAGGGGTAGGGATAGCTTCGAGGCTGGTTGCTGGTGTCGTTGCCCCTGGTCCTGCCCGCCTCTGCACCGCCCCTGGCCGAGGCCGGACTGGATGGGACCGCAGACGCCCCCCCCTCCCCCCCGAGTGGCCAGGCGCCGTCGAGGCTGCAGGCACGTCTGGGTGTGCGTTTTTTGTTTCCCTCCCCAGGGTAACGCTCGCTATATCTGGTCCGAGCCCCCGCTCCCCCCCTTTCCCCGGGGTAACGCTAACGATCGTACTGGGGGGTGGTGGCCTGGCCCCCCCCCCCCTGCATGATGTGGTGCACACAGGCGAGTGATGCGCTGGCGGCGCCGACGCACCCTGGCGGGTGCATGCCGCGGCCGCCGCTACTGTTACCCTCTCGCCCCACCCCCCCCAGGTCAGGGAGTCCCCTCCTCCCCTTTCGCCTCGAAAGTCTTGTCAGAACGCACCACAGGAGAAGTCCCGGGAGTAGCGGTATGTGTCGGCGGCACCTTTTGGTTCTCCCAATCTCGTCGGCAGTCATCTGGGACAAAGACTAATGTTTGGCCTGGCCGAAATCGGATCGATCGGCGGATCCACCCGCACCTCGCCCCCCCCTCTTGGTAGCGACCGTTACCCAGGAAAGAACAAAAAACGGTCACTGGGGAGGGCTGGGGGCCGAGGGGGCCCTCCGGCGGCCCCCGTGGCCCAGCACGAGATACCGGGGGCTCGTAGAGGGGGGAGGGGTTGTCCCAAGGAGCGGGGCTCGGGATCGAGCAAGGGATCGGCTACAGAATGGATTAGCCTTAAGTCGGGCCTGTCCTTCATCAGGAGGAATATCCCAAAGGAGTCAGAACATAGGCTTTGGACAAATTTTTGATTTTTTGAGATGATTGTTGCGCATCCGTTGGTCGGTATTTTTAGTGCTTCGTCCAAAATCGGCATGTAGGGGGACATGCCCGACCTAGGATTTGCCACACAATTAATTTTCTCCGTCGAATCTACGACGAGCGCGTAGAACTTTTGCAAGTCTGCTGGGGGTTCTGAGTACTGTCCCGCAGATCCGACGGGGAGGTCATTCCTGGAGCAAACCAACTCTGTCGTTGATGCCCTACTCGCAGGGAGCGAGCCCAGCTGGGTGCTCACATTTCCCGCTTGCACGGGCCATTGTCCGCCGCTTTTTTCGCAACCCCACCTCCTGCCCCATGTGCCCCACCTTTATGCTCCGCCGGCGAACGGCTCCTCTGGGCCATTTGAGCGCAGTGCTGCGGTAGGGGCGTTGGTCTCTAGGACATGCGCCCAGGAGGCTTCTGGCCCTGGTCTGATGAGAGGGCGGCGGTGGTATCCACGGCCAGGCCGCCATGGGTGTTCCGTCAGTTGTCAGACCCTGATTCTTGATCCAATGGTCTGGCTCCTTATCCACTACCCTCCACCCTAATGAGACAATGAATGCGTAATCTAACCAAGCTCACCAGTTTGGGGGGTAGTTATCTCTTAACATTCTGCAGACAAGACCTCCTATCCCCCATTTGTGTGGTTTTCCTGACAGGGACCCCTCCTAAAGGGTTCGGGATATTTGTGTGTTGCTTTTCATCGGGCCGGGCAGGTGCGTACAGGGCCGCCTGGGGGTGGAGGGGGGGGGTCCCTGAGATCCTGGAGCTGCAGTTTTGTTCACAATAGTTCGCCGGCGTTGTCGCCCGGTGTTGGGCACCCGAACCCTCGCAAGCCGATCCAGTCGTGATTCTTGTTCGCGATGCCGCGCTTTTGCTTGGCAGCGTCAGCTCCGCGGGGTGGGCCAGAGCCCTGGGCGGACGCGCGCCCGTCGCTGACCCGCTCGCGGCGCGGGGAGGAAGAGAGGGCAGGGAAGGAGGGAGACGGGGGGGGAGGGGGAAGCAGGAGGGGAGAGGAGGAGGAGGACGAGGAGGAGGAGGAGGAGGAGGAGGCGAAGGAGGAGGAGGAGGAGGAAGGGGGGCAGGAGAAGTAGAGGGAGGAGATTGGTAAGGAGAAGGGATAGGGATGGTGAGTGATGGATTGGGCGTCCTCTCTGAGGTGGGAGCCTTCCGTGGTCAGCTCGACACCACCACGCCCGCGGCCCGGCCGCTGATCCTCCTCCCTCCCGCCCGCCGCCTCCTCCTCGAACCTGCGGCTGCTCCTCGTCCTCCAGCCTCATGCTTCCTCCTTCTCCTCGTATCGGTCCTCCCCCTCCTCCTCCTACGGTCTGACAGAGGTATAAGATCGAGGTCGGTTCGGGGAGGGTACACACTGATGTTATTCGTGGTTGCCGGGTGCTCTTGTGCATCCTTGGTATGAGGGCGCCCTCGAATGTTTTGCAGTTTGGCCGGCGGAGGGTCTCATGTTCTTGACCCAGACCCCCGACCTCGTTGTTTTTTCACACCGCCGACCCCCAGGGGTCTGGACCCCTGCCCCAGGACCGGTTCTTCATCCTGAGCCGTGTTCTTGGCGGTCCCGAGGCCTGGTAAGGGCCCCTGGAGGCCGAAACCAGTGGAAACACCTCCCGTCGTCTGGGTAAGCAGGCTCTCCTGATCCAGGTCCGACCGTCGGCGGCCGCCGCTGGGCGGGGGCCGGCTGTCGAGGCACGACCGCCGCGGCCCAATGTCCAATTTCCTCCATTGCCCCCCCCCCGCCCCCCCCCCCACCTTTTGCTAACCCTGCGCGGGCGATAATCGTACCCCAGGGATAGATTAAGTTCGGGGTTCTGGCGGGGATGATAAAAGCTGCTCCCGGGGAAGGCAAGTTATGATGATGATGACGACGACGACGACGACGATGATGATGATGATGATGCTGATGATGATGATGATGATGATGATGATGATGATGATGATGATGATGATGATCCTGGGCGCTCGGCACAAAGCTGACTCGAGAGATCTCGAGGCTCGTGGCTATACGACTTGCCAGCAGGCGTTCGGCACAAGGCTGACCACGCGGGTTGATTGTAATATTACTAGTAAGAGTACTAGCAGGAAGAGATGAATATTAATGGTGGGAGACGGAAGGGAGAACAGGATGGCCCCAGGATCGATGTTCAAACAAACATGGAATCGGGGCCTTATGTTTTTTTTTAATGTAAAAACAAATTATTTTCAATCGTTTTCAACCTCGCATGTAGGGGGGTCCACGGTGGGACCCCGCGGGGAATAAATCAACCTGGAGATAAAATGTTCGGACCCTGGGGTGGGGGGGGCGGAAGGAGGAGAAAGAGAAGGAAGAGAAGAAAATGGAAAAGCAGAAGGACGAGAAGACAAGCATGTTTGATGCTGTCGTTAGTCAACATGATATGATTGCAACTTCGATTCGCAACTTCCCCTGTGGATATAAAGTTCGGCCTCCGCGCCCCTCTCCACAATTGAATCCTGTTGGACGGGGATAATAGAAATAGAGGGGTGAAGGGGGGGGGGAGGTTACATAATTATCGTCCGCACTCGGTTACTCCCCCCCAACTCAGATGCTCGATTTGGTGACCTTCCTGGGGCCCACCGGACGGATCTGTTAGACTCTAGTTCGACCCCAGTTCGACTCAAGTTCGACTCAACTTGAACTCAAGTTCGACTCAGGTTCGACTCAGGTTCGAATCGGGTTCGACTCAAGGTTGGGTCAAATCGACGGACGTCCGACGCAGCTTCGACGCGCGAGTGGAGCGAGTGTCTCGGGAAGGTCCCCAGAATGAGCATCCGACCCAGCTGCAGAGCCGGCAAACCAGGAGCCATCAACGTCACAGGCTTGATGTGATCGTCAGTTTGTGGTGCTGATTGGTCCCACCTCCTGGAGGTTCTGTCGGGCCCCTGCGGGCCCAGGGGCGCACAGTTCCCCGGAGCCATGCCAGGCTTTGAGCTGCACACGGACGAGCGCTTCCACTCACGCCATGGAGTTTCTGGCTTCGTCGTCACTGTCGTCGTCACCACTGCCATCGTCACCACCATCATCGGGGTTTGGATCCAGATTTCTTGCGTGTCACCTTCTGGAGCTGGCCCAGCTAAGGCCTTTGGGGGTGATCCTCTTCGAGACCACGGTGAACGCTTTCTTAGATGCGCTGCTCGTGTTCGGCTTCCAGCCGCTGGGGATACCGGCTGCGGGGGCTGAAGCACTGTTTGCCGCGTCTCCCAACCCCCGCCAGTACACGCCAAGATTTCGCTCTCAGCTCGGATGATATTGTCTCTAATCAGCGGTGTTCCCGAGACCCGGCGCCTCAGGCTTTGGGCGTCGGGGGCGCAGCGTTGGCCACCACCGCCTCGGCCTCAGAATTGCCCAGCCTGAGCTGCGATGAGCCCTCGTCGGCCCAGGTCGTTGAGGAGGAGAGGCTCGAGGAGGAGGGCGGCAGGGAGACGGAGGAACAGAAGCAGCAGCACGCATGCCACACACAACACACACAACACACACATAACACACACACACACACACACACCCACGCACGCACACGCGGACACACGCACACACGCACACGCACGCACACACAAACACACACACAGACACACGCACGCACACACCCACGCACAGAAGCACTCACACGGACACACATACACACAGGCACACACGCACACACACACACACAAGCACACACACACACACACACACGCACGCACCAACGCACGCACCAACGCACGCACACGCACACACGCACACGCGCACCCACGCACAGACGCACACACGCACACATGCACACGCGCACACACGCACACACGCACACACGCACACACGCACACACGCACACACGCACACACGCACACTCGTACACACGCAAACACGCACATTCGCACACTCGCACACTCGCACACACGCACACACGCACACACGCACACACGCACACACGCACACTCGTACACTCGTACACACGCACACACGCACACACGCACACACGCACACGCACACACGCACACACGTACACTCGTACACTCGTACACACACACACACACACACACGCACACACGCACACACGCACACACGCGCACACGCACACGCGCACAAACGCACACACACACGCGTTCACGCACACACGCACACACGCACACGCGTTCACACGCACATACGCACACGCACACACACAATCACACACACGCGCTATTTGGCGTCGCGGCCCTGCTCGCAGCGACAGGGCGGAGAAAGTCTAGGAGCGCCCGAGTCCTCAGAGACCGCCAATCGCCCGAGCCCAGCGCCTGAGCCACACACGCAGACACTTTCTTGCATCTTGCTGGCGTCGCGGCCGTGCGAGCGGCAGTCCACCCCGAGGGCGCAGTGCCAGCAGAGTCGGAGAGAGACAGAGCGCGCCGGGCCCTCACGCAGAAGGCCCGGGCGGAAGTGCTGGGCCCGCCCCGCAGGAGCCACGCTGCGGCGTGTCGCAGACTCTTTTCCCAGCCGGGAGGGGCCCCGTGGCAAGAGAGAGAGAGGGGCGACGACGCAGGGACGCCACGGCGGAGGGCCGCGGAGAGCGCGCCCCGCCGCGGCCGCGGCGCCGGCGCCGCACGCGGAGCGGCGGGGCCGCCCCGGCGACGCCGGCGAGGCAGCTCAGCCCGGGCCTGCGCGCGGGCTTGCGCGGCGCGCGCGGCCGCCCGGGCCACGGCGCGGCGCAGCGCCGCGCCGCCGAGCTCCGCCGGCGCCTCCGCGAGGCGGGCACCTCGCCCAGCCTGCCCGGCGTGGCGGCGCCCGGCGGGCGAGCGCGAGGGCCGGCGCAGCCGTGCAGCGCCCCTGGGCGAGCCTCTCGAGTCGGCGGCGAGCGAGGGGGTCAGGGAGAATCTAGGCCTCAGGAGGGCGAAAAGATAGCACCAGGATCTCGACACCTGAACCTCTGTCGGGGTCTCAGGCAGTCCAGATAGGTCTATAGGTCTGGAGGGCTAGTTTTTAGCACTCTGAAAGGTCAGGGTACACTGGGTCGGAGGATCGCGCCGCATCGGCGATGCATCGCCGATGCGGCTCGATTCGAGCGGCTCGATGTGGAGCCCGAATTTCTCCACGCCTATGGCGCCGATGCCTCGCCGATGCGTCGCCGATATATCGCCGATGCATCGCCGATGTATCGGCGATGCGGCGCGATCCTCCGACTCCATCCACTCGGGCCCCCATCTGGGAAGCTTCCACACAGAAGGAGAAGGCCTTCTCAGAAGGCTGCGGGACTTCTCAGAGGCCCCCGCGCCCTTTGTGAGCAGTTTCTCCTCTGCGCCTCTCCGGGAGAGGCTTCTCCAGAAAAAGCTGCTCAGGAGGCCCGCGGGGGACTCCCAGGCCTTCCGAGAAAGCCCGCCCTTGCTCACTCCCCCGCCCCCCCCTCGCTCGCCGCCGCTTGAGGGCCAGCGCCCCCTCTCTCTGCTGCATGGCCGCCCGCGCTGCGTCCCGGGCCGCCCCCTCCGCGCTCGCGGGTGGCGCGCCAGCGATCGTGGGCGCGGGCAAGATTTGTGCCCTCATCCACTGCAGCTGCATGGGAGTCTCGGGCTCCCTTCTCCTCCGAAGACCCGATGCGCACCGGGGATATACGCAAACGCATCTGACCCTATGCAGGCCCGCTTCTTTTGGTCCCATCCAGTGCGGCTCTGTCTTGTGGCGCCCCTGGCAAAGATGTCCAAGACGCACGTCGGGCATGTTCTTCTACAGGAAGAGTGCTCAAACATAGGCAAACATGGTCTGGGGACGAGTTTTTTATTTCTGACGAAGTTTGACGTGTCACGCACATACACATTCTCTCTCTTCGTTTGCTCTCTCTCTCTCTCTCTCTCTCTGTCGCCCCCATACACGCACACACACACACACACGCATACACGACACGCACACACACGCCTTCTCTCTCTCTCTGTCACACGCACGCGCACACAAACACATACACACACGCACGCACGCACGCACGCACGCACGCACGCGCACACACACAGACACACGCACACACACACACACACGCATACGCGCATACACACATTCTCTCCTCTCTCTCTCACACAAAGACACACACACATACACACGTTGGCGTCGCGGCCCCGCGCACAGCGACAGGGCGAAGAAGGGTCAGAGAAGCGGGCGCGCGCGCGTCCAAAGGCTGGGCCCTCAAGCCGCTTGAAGCAAGCAGCGCCAGCTGAGCAGCACCCGTCGATGGCAGCGCGGTGGCTCTGGCTGGCCTACGCCGAAGCGCGGCGCAGTGGCGCTGGCGCTTCGGGTCAGGACCCCGTGGTTCGCCTTCCCGACGGCACTGCGTGCCTACAACAGCTTCGCCACAAGCTGCAGCATACCATGAGCCGCCCGGGGAACGTCCATTTGGGCGCGCAGACAGATATATGCAGCATCAGCGATCGGCTCGAGCTTGGCGTCCTCTTGTTCAGGGGCATACTCCTCTTTGGCTCCCAGAGCTGCCTTTACAACATTGGTAACCAACAGCGCCAGCATCCTCACTGGATTCCGCTGTGGTATTACGACAACACATCTCCAGGGCCGCTCGTCCTGGACAGACGGAGAAGTCCCGCCCATTCTCCAACGTGAGTACTCGGTAGTCAACGGCGACGCTCGACCACGCCCGCAGCTGCTCCCTGCAGACGATCCCGTGGTCGTGACACCTTCTGCGTCCGCGCTCTGAATACTACGATCATGATCATCTGAATATGTTTGGCATTCTTGGACCTCTCCGAGGGCCCTTTTGGCGCCACCGTCGAGCCCTCTTGGGCCTCTCCTCGGGCCTCTCGTGGCACCCAGCGAGCTCCTGGACGGACGTCGCAAGCGGCAACCTGCAAACATTACCAACAAACCAATCCTACTTAGGCCATCCCTTTCGAATCCATACCCCTCGCCTGACTAAATCCGTGGACGAGGACGAGGGCGAGGACGAGGACGAGGACGAGGATGATGAGAGGCACGAGGACGAGGAGAACGATGAGCAAATGGTCCAGCCAATCTTTTGGGCCAGAGGCCAAGGTTTGTCGTGGGCCCAGGGGAACCCAGTGGCCCTTGCGCGGCCAAGCTCATTAATGTACGCGTTCGTGTATTTTCGAGCCCAGGGCTCAGGGCAGGCGTTCTCTCCGATGAATGTGGCCCGTGCGTTTGGTCTACCAGGGCAGCCCATCACGTATTTTGAGAACCCCCCACATTCACCGCAAAGGCTCTTGGCCTGACGTGGCATCGACAAAATCCCCCAGCACTCCCGTTGTATTCTCCTCCCTCACTCCTGCCTTCCCTCCTCCCTCCCTCCTCTGTTGTGCCACTCGTTCTTCCTTCCTCTCTTTTGCCGCCCGTTCCTGCTGCGGTTCCGTCCTCTCCTCCTTTGTCTGTTCTCTCTTCTGCCCTCCGTCCATCCTTCTCTCTTTTGCCCTCCGTTCACCCTTGGGGCCACCCTGGGCTGCTCAGGGAGCTTGTTGAGACCAGCCAGTGCAACTAGGGGGGGCCGTCTGTGCACACCCCGAGGCCTTACCATATACTATACGACCCGACGTAATTATCTATGCGGCTGGCCTTCGGGTGATAAGGAGGTTGGCGGGAGAAAGAACCAACGGAGGGAAATTGCGATGATCGTGATGGTGGCGATGGTGGTGATGCGCTCACGAGTTGGCAACGATGCAAGATGACGATGCTGACGACGATTTATGATGACAATGGGCTAGCACACTGGCTGGCGAAATTTGCATGATGGAGATGACGACGGTGGCAACTATTTGGCCCCATGCCCCTTTGGCGATGACTGTGGCGATGAGGAGTGTGATGATGAGTGTGTTGGTGACGAGTGTGGTGATGATTGTGATGATGCTTGTGGTGATCGTGGTGGTGGCGAGTGCGGTGCACCGGGGCACCACCGAACATCAACGAAACACCACCCGTGCACCATAAGGACACCAATCGGGACACCAACGGGACAACAAAAAGGACACCAATCAGGACACTGACGGGACACCGACCAGATACCGACGGGACACCGACGGCGGGACACTCACGGGACACCGACGGGACACCGATGGAACACCGACGCCACAGCGGGACACCCCCCACCACTGCCCGCGGACATTGAAGGGACACCGACGGGACATCACGGCGGGACACCACGGCGAGACACCCCCGGCCACGCCAGTCCACCAGAGGGGCGGTCTTTTTGTCTTGACCCGCCTTAGCCACAGCGGAGTCATTCATCTCGCCCGCCCATGCAGCGTCGCCTCGCCCGCACGCGCGACACGAACCCGAAACAGAGACTGATTTCCTGGTGGGGTGCCTTCGTCCCTCGTCGGTCTCACTCCCAAACCCCCATCCAGCTCCCTGCGGCAACTCCCGCCACAGTGCCAGCCCAACGTTTTCGGTGACGACTGCTTGAGGGGGCACGGGAGGCCGTCACGTGTGACACCTCGTGAATCCAGGCTTGGGAGAACCGTGATAACGATGGCGAGGATTATGATGATGATTTTGATGAATTTGATGTTGATGTGAATGTTGTCGATGAAGATGATGATGATGATGATGATGATGATGATGATGATGATGATGATGATGATGATGATGATGATGATGATGATGATGATGATGATGATGATGATGATGATGATGATGATGATGATGATGATGATGATGATGATGATGATGATGATGATGATGATGATGATGATGATGATGATGATGATGATGATGATGATGATGATGAGGATGAGGAGGAGGAGGAGGAGGAGGAGGAGGAGGAGGAGGAGGAGGCGGAGGAGGCGGAGGAGGCGGAGGAGGCGGAGGAGGGTGAGGAGGAGGAGGACGAGGACGAGGATGAGGACTCGGACGAGCACGAGGACGAGGGGAGGAGCAGTAGGAGGAGGAGGGCGAGGATGAGGAATGCCGTCACATGGTTCACTGATCGTTTTCACTGTTCGAGGGTCTCTCATGGAACTCGTGTGGGCCGTCTTTGGGCCTGCCCTGGCCTCCTACGAGGCAGTCTTAGGGGTCCATCGGGTGTTGGCGCCGTCTTCGATACCTCTTGGGCACATCCTGGGGCTTTCTAAGGCCATCTTGGGACTTTCTTGGAGGCCGCTTGGGCCGCTTTGGGGCCATCGTGGAGGTTTCTTGGGCTGTCGTAAGCTGACGGAAGCCAGAAAATGCAAGACTGCGAAAATCCGTCGAACATCATATGGAAATCAGTGTTTTGCGCCTCTCCGAACCATGTTGGAGGTCCTCTTATGGCCCTGCTTCGCCCTCTTGGAGGCACCTTGGGCCGTCTGGAGGCCATACCCAGATACCTTAGGGCCATCTTGAGCCATCTTCGAGTCATCTTCGGCCATCTTGGTGTCCTTGGTTGCCTACATGGGCTGTCTTGGAAGCTCGGACACAAACGCATTGTTTTTTTTACTAGGGGTCGTGGCCTCGGAAGCGCGGACCCACCGTTATTTTAATGAGGGATCGGGGCCTTGCGATAGGTTGGCGGTGCACGGAAGGGGACGCAGCTAGATGACGGGGAGGTCCCTCATCAGAAATAGAAAAACGTTCCACCTGACAGCTCTTGAGCGACGCAAAAACGATGTCGTCTACGCCGACATTGGCGCGTAAGCTGCCCGCATAATGTCGCGCATAAGCGCCTTCGTCTTCAATGTGGCGTGCCGCGCTGGTGGCCCGCGTGAGCCGTGGCGTAAGGTCGCTGTGCCATCTTGCGTAAGACACGTTTTTGATCGGCGCTCATTTGGTATTCCACCACGCCTCCACGCGCAAGGAGGCGTGGTGGCGGATCTGCTCGACGCTGCCAGGTCCGTAGCCATTTTGGCTCAAGCCATTTTGGCTCAAGCCATTTTGGCACACGCCCAGGTGCCATGTCGTTCTGAATAGTCTCAAGAAGTCGTTATGTCCCTCGAAGCGTCGATCAAGAACTGCGGCCTGACAAAACAATGGAGCGCCGCACTGCGGTTGCTCCGCGAAGGAATTCGACTGGGTGTGCAACTCGCCCCAAGCCACTACGTTGCGACTGTCAGCGCATGCAGAAAAGGCGGGCAATGGCAACACGCGTTGTTAGTGCTCAGTGAAATGTGGGAGGCGAAGCTGGAGCCCAACGTCATCTCTACTACATTGCAGGGCCCCGCGCGTGCGAGAAGTGCGGGGGTCGGGCACGCTCCTCCGGCGCCCCCTGCGGGCCCTGCGGGCCCCCGCGAGCCCCAGCTGGCCTCGGCGCGCTTCCAGGAAGGCCCAAGAGCGCTCCGAGACCCTATCGGAACTCCCCGAGAGGACCCCAAGACGTTCCAAGACGGTCCAAGATGACCTCCGAGATGGTTCAAGAGCTCTCGCAGACGCCCAAGATAGCCTCCAGACGGCCCAAGAGGCGCCCAAATTGCTTCAAGTGGGTTCCCAGGAGAGCTCCGAGAGAGCCCGAACTAGGAACCATCGGCCAAATCCTTAAGGAAAACGTCCATTTTGGCAATTCCCGTGCTTTTCGTTTTCAATGCGCCCAAGACGACAATCCTGTCTCCCAAGATCGTCACAAGAGGGCCCAGGAGGCCCCCAGGAGGACCCCAAGACGGCCCAAGGAGGTCACAGGACGGCTCCCGAGGCGCCCATGACGGCCCAAGAGGCTCCCATGACAGCCCCAAGAGGGACCAAAGACGACTCAAGCGAGCCCCAAGGCGGTCCGAGGATAGCCCTGGCCGCCCAAGACGGTCCCAGACGGCCCCAAGACGGGCCAAGGGGCACCCACGACGGCCCAAGAGGGCCCCAAGAGGCTCCCAGGAGGCCGCCAGACGGCCCAACAGGGCCCGAAGAGCTTCTTACAAGGCGGAACAGAAGCCGTGGGGCGCGGCCACACCCATTGAAAATAAACTGCGAATTTTAGGTTTTTACCTAACAGCGTAGACTGATAGGTTTCTAGTGGTTTCAAAAGAGCTCACAGATCACTCTACAGGGGGGTCTGGGCGGGTGCCGGACAGGGTGCCGCAGAACTCATTTTAAGCCAACAGTCACACACTTCGTGCTCTTCGACTTCCCAGAACTCCATTCCCGGGCCACATTCTGAATGCCCGGAGCCAACTGTAGGCCACTTCGTGCTCTTCGATTCCCAGAACTCCATTCCCGGGCCACATTTTGAATGCCCGGAGCCAACTGTAGGCCACTTCGTGGTCTTCGAGTCCCCAGAACTCCATTCCCGGGCCACATTTTGAATGCCCGGAGCCAACTGTAGGCCACTTCGTGCTCTTCGAGTTCCCAGAACTCCATTCCCGGGCCACATTTTGAATGCCCGGAGCCAACTGTAGGCCACTTCGTGCTCTTCGAGTTCCCAGAACTCCATTCCCGGGCCACATTTTGAATGCCCGTAGCCAACTGTAGGCAACTTCGTGCTCTTCGACTTCCCAGAACTCCCATTCCTGGACCACACTTTCAGCAGGGGCAAGAGCACGACGAGGAGGAGGACGAGCAAGACCAGGAGGACGAGGACGAGCAGGAGCAGGACGAGGAGCAGGAGGAGCAGGAGAAGAAGGACGAGCAGGAGGAGGAGGAGGACGAGCAGGAGGAGGAGGACGACCAGGAGGAGGAGGAGGAGGAGGAGGAGGAGGAGGAGGAGGAGGAGGAGGAGGAGGAGGAGGAGGAGGAGGAGGAGGAGGAGGAGGAGGAAGAGGAGGAGGAGGACGAGGAGGAGGAGGAGGAGGACGAGGAGGAGGAGGGGGGGGGAGAGCACCAGGAGGAGGAGAACGAGGACCACCAGGAGGAGGAGGAGGAGGAGGAGGAGGAGGAGGAGGAGGAGGAGGAGGAGGAGGAGGAGACACCAGGAGGAGGAGGACGAGCAAGACGAGGAGGACGAGAACGAGGGCGACCAGGAAGAGGAGGAGGAGGAGGAGGAGGAGGAGGGGGAGGACTACCAGGAGGAGGAGGAGGAGGAGGAGGAGGAGGAGGAGGAGGAGGAGGAGGAGAGGAGGAGGAGGACGAGGAGGAGGAGGAGGAGGAGGACGAGGAGGAGGAGGGGGGGGAGAGCACCAGGAGAAGGAGAACGAGGACCACCAGGAGGAGGAGGAGGAGGAGGAGGAGGAGGAGGAGGAGGAGGAGGAGAGAGCACCAGGAGGAGGAGGACGAGCAAGACGAGGAGGACGAGAACGAGGACGAGCAGGAGGAAGAGGAGGAGGAGGAGGAGGAGGAGGAGGAGCAGGAGAAAAATGAGGAGGAGGAGGAGGAGGAGGAGCAGGAGAAAGAGGACGAGCAGGAGGAGCACGAGGACGAGCAGGAGGAGGAGGAGGAGGAGGAGGACGAGCAGGAGGGGAGGGCGGCCGGCTGCCCCGGCCAGGTCCTACACATGGCTGTTAGGTTGCTTTGCCGGGATTTTTTTTCTGACGCCCTGGGGCGGAGCAATCAACCCTCGCCCAGGACGTTCGTCGATTCGCCACGTCCGCGGAATGCCAGTACCTTTTTCGGAGTCTTCCCCCCAGGCTCCAGATGGGGCGCAGGCGTCTCTCCTGGATCGTTCGTGGGTCAACGACGCCCACGCAAACTACTCCGTAACCTTGGAGGCCGTTCTCCATGGTCCCGCGGTCGCCCACCCCAAAAAAGCCAAGACCGCTCCTCGGCCCGCGACGTCGACGGGAAATGAACACCACGCTCGAGGCTTAATCTCCGAGGTCCCAGGTGGGCTCCAGGGTTCTGGCGAGACGTGTTTCGCCAACCTGCGCTTTGGCGCTTACTCTGGAGTTCTAGGTTTTGTTCATGCGGTGTTCCGTCTCTACCCTCCCAATGCATGACCCGGGACGCGTCCACACCCACAGAAGATAAACCCAGACTTGGAGGTTTATTTTCCGACGCCTTGGGGCGGAGCTATCAAGCCTCGCCCTGGACGTTCGTTGGCTCGCCACGTCCACGGAATGCCAGTAGCAACTCTGAAGGTTTCCCTCCAGGCTCCAGATGGGGCACAGACATCTCGCCCGGATCGTTCGTGGATCAACGACGTCCACGAAAATACTCTGTAACCTCGGAGGCCTTTCTCCAGGGTCCTGCGGTCGGCCGAGAAAACGCCCCCCAAGACCATCCCTCGGCCCGCCACGTCGACAGAAAATAAACACCACGCTTGAGGCTGATGCTCCGAGATCCCAGGTGGGCTCCAGGGTTCTGGCGAGACGTTTTTCGCCAACCTGCGCTTTGGCGCTTACTCTGGAGTTTGGGGTTTCGTTTCTGCGGAGATGGAGGGTGGAGGAGAAACTAATATTTTGTCAGAGGCGGGCGCGCAGCGGTTCTACCCTCCAGCTCGGCGCACCCCTCACACGGCTCATGGCTGCATACGGAGCGCTGCCCGTCTCCGAGGGTGCGGGCACAAGGGCGCGAGGGTTACTGGGCCTCGCGCGGCGCAGCGCCGCGAGGTGTTTGGGTGGCACAGGATTTAGGCGTGCTTCCGAGAGGCGGCCCAGGCGATGGACGCAGAGAGGATGCCAGCCTCTGCCCAGGCTCGGGCCAGACGAAATTGGCGGAGGCGGAGTTCACACAGACAGTTCGCCTTCAGGAAGTCTCCTCGCCGCCACGGCTGGACGCAGCAGACAACACTGGTGCGCTTCGACAGTGGGGGGGACCCAGGGACCGATGCTGACAGCTCTGCCCCCCCTGCCTCGGCCGCGACAGGCTGTGCAGGCCCGCTGGACGCCCCGCCAGTTCGACGGAGTGTGGGCCCCGACCACCGGCCAGGCGCCGGCGGCGCGCCGCGCGCCACCGTCATCGTCGTCGCCGCTGCCACTGCCAAACTCCAGAGCGGGGCGCTGCTGGAGAACGGGTTCACGCCATGTGGATAGCCTTCCGGCAGCGTTTTCGCCGCTCCCCCCTAGAACCATTTCGGCAAGATGTCGTGGACGGAGTCTACGGGTCAGCCCTAGTCTATACTACAATGCCAGGGGCCGTGCGTGCCAGAATGCCGCAGGATCAATGAACAAAACGTCCCCGAGACGGCCAAAGAGTGCCCGGAGACGCCCAATGATCGGGCCAAGATGCCCAAGATTGGTCCAAGGACGGCCCAAGAGATCTCCAAGACGCCCCAAGAGGCCTCTCAAGAGAATCCCGAGGGGCAAAAATCGTTGAAATTCATATGTTTTTCCGATGTGTTTCTCGGTCTCTCTTTGTCGGTTTCCCGACGCTCGAAGACCGCCCAAGAGGCCCCCAAGACCGCTCCACGACGGCCGAAGAGGCCCCCAAGAGAGCTCCAAGACGCACCAAGGGGGCCCCATGACAGCCCAAGAGGCGCGCAGGAGAGCCCACAATGCCGCCAAAAAGGCCTCAAGAGAGGCCCAAGAGAGGGGCCACAGACTAAAATATCCAGCTATCCGCCCTCAGATGGCCCCAAGAGGCCTTCAGGAGGCCCCAAGGGGCTCCCGACGTGCTCCGGCAGACCCCCAGGAGGCTCCCAGGAGGGTCCCAAGACGGGCCAAGACCGCCCAAGCACGGCCCAAGGCGCGCTGAAGACGTCCCCAGACGGCCCCAGCGCAACCGAAGGCGCGCTGCGACGGCCCAAGACGGCCCCAAGACAGCCCCAAGAGGGTGCCAACACGGCCCCTGCTGGGCCAAGGACGGCCCAAGGAGGCGCTCAGGAGGGGCCCAAGACGGGCCAAGACGGCCCCCTCACGGCCCTAAACGGCTCCAACACATCCCTAAGAGAGTGCCAACACGGCCCCTGGTGGGCCCAGGACGGCCCACGGACGCGCCCATGAGGGGCCCACGACGAACCAAGCTGGCCCCATCACGGCACTCGGCGCTCTCAAGACGAGCCTAGATGGCTCCAAGACGGCCGTTTGAGGGAAGCAACACGGCCCCACACCCTTCGGGCGAACACTAGGGGGGACCGGGAGGTTGCGACAACTCTCCCGCATTCCTTGTCCTGGCCCTTTATGTTGGCCTGGAGGCCTCCTCCAACCCTCTGGGCGAACAAGAGGAAACCCCGCGGGCCGCGAACCCTGGGGCCCGTGGGCCCCGCGCCGCTTGGGCAGAAGACGAACGCCGGGTCTGACAGGCCAGCTACCGCCCCCCTTTGCCCGATATGCTATGCCAGTCTGTTCCCCCAGGGGCCTTGGCAAACTCTTCGGGCCAACCAGACCGGACCCCTGGGACAGCAGCCAACTGATATGACCCAGGGACCTCTCCGCTCTCATCGGACGAGCACCTGGGGGGCCCAGGAGATTCGGACAAGTCTTCCCCATTCCTTGCCCTGTCCCGTTCTGTTCGCCTGGAGGCCTCCACAGACCCTCTGGGCGAACAGAATGGGACAGGGCGAACAAAGCCTCCCGTTTGCGGCGTGTGAGAAGGGTTACTGCAACGAGTGACTTATGGCACCTTCGAGCCTCTGAAGAGGGCGCCCCGACGGCCCCACGACGGCTCCGAGACGCCCCAGAGGCCGCCCCGACGGCCCAAAGACGGCTCCGAACCGCTCAAGAGGGCGCCCCGACGACCCCAAGATGGCTCCGAACCGCTCCAGGGGTCACCCCGACTGCCCCAGGGGCGCTCCGAGCTGCTCAAGAAGCCGCGCCGACGACCCCAAGGGCCCCCAGGACAGGCCGGGAGCCTCCGAAGACGGCCCTCGAGGATTCCCACAGCCCCGAGACGCGCAAATCGTCCCAGTCCCGTGCCTTTCGTCTCGTGCCTTTCGTCTCCGACGCGTCCACGACGGCCACAGAGCCCCCCACGATCGGCCCAAGATGCCCCTACCAGGGCCCAAGACGAAGACAGCCTCACAGACGGCCCAATACAGCCAGAAGACGGCCCAATAGGCGCCCAAGACGGCCCACGACGGCCCCAAGACCGCCCAAGAGGCGCCCAAGACGGCCCAAGACGTTTCCGAGACGGCCCAGACGGCACCGACGAGAGCCCAAGAGAGCTTCCAGAGGCCCCCTCGAAGTCGAGGGGCTGACCGCCATGTGGATAGCTTTTCGGCAGCATTCCCGCCGCTCCCCCGAGAATGCTCTCGGCCAGATGTCGTGGACGGAGTTCACGGGTCAGCCCTAGTCTCTCCTACATGGCCAGTGGAAGCGCGTGCGAGAATGGTTCACAGGGCCTCGTGTGCACAAAATCGCCCACGTACGGCGCCACCACGGGGCCGAATCGCTCAGGCCGGTCCCAGAGGCGCTCCAGAGGGGTCCCAGACCGTCCAAGAGCGTTCCAAGACGGCCTCAGTGGGCCCCGAGACGGCCCACGAGGGCCCGAAGCCTTCCAGGGGAGGCTCCACGACGATCCAAGAGGCAGCAAAGACGCCCCAAGAGGGCCCCGAGCGCACGCCAAAGAGGCACAAATCGTCAAATTCCGACGGGGAAACGTATATTTTCAGCATGCCCGCCTTGTGTGCTCCTCAGGCCCAGGACAAGCCCAGGGGCCCAGAGGCCTCCCAAATCGCCCCAAGAAGACGCCAGCGGCCCCTGAGAGGGCTCCCGGACGGCCCACAAGAGCCCCAAGACGACGCCAGAGAGCCCTGAAACGGCCTCACAGAACCCCAAGACGGCACCAAGAGAGCTCCGAGGGGGTCCCAAGAGGCTTCCAAGACGGCCTCAGGCAGCCTCAAGAGAGCTCCAAGACGGTTCAAGGCCTCCCAGACGCCCCGTGACGGTCCAAAAAGGCACCCAAACGTCCCAAAACGGTTCCAGAGCAGCCCCAAAAAAGCTTCAGAATGGCCCGAAAAAGACTTCCACAAGGACCACCAAGCAGGCCCAGAGACGCCCACTAAAAGAGCGATCGGTGAAGTACAAAGCTCTTCTCACCAAGGCTCCCAAGAGCGAGCCGCAGCGTAGAGAGCTCTCCCAGGCACAGCTCCAAAGAGCGAGCGGTGACGTGACCAGCCCTTCACACAGGGCCTCTCAAAAGCGAAGGGCGCCATGAGCCATCTCGGGCCGATTCCTGAATCGCCACTTTCGCTTCTGTGCCCGCGCAGGTCTTGCCGCTTGCTATGGACAGAACAAAAACCATGCCAAACCATAGGGAAAACGTACGTTGTCATACTTCCCGTGTTTCTCGTTTGTAAACCGTCCCAGACGACAATACCGGCCCCCAAGATCGCCCCAAGACGCCTCAGGAGGGCCCCAGCAGGCCTCCACGACGGCCCCTGGATGGCTCCCGTGGCGCCCATGACAGCCCAAGAAGCATTCAAGACAGCCCTAAGAGCGGCCAAACATGGCCCACGAGGGCCTCCAGACGGTGCCAGGACGGCCCCACAGGCGCCCCACACGGCCCCAGACGGTTCTGAGAGGCACCCAAGACGGCCCAAGAGGGGCCCAAGAGACCACCAGGAGGCCGCAAGACGGCCCAAGAGGGCCCAAGAGGCCCCCAGGAGGCCGAAAAGACACCCCGAGAGGCCCCTAAACAGTTCCCAAGGAGAAGGCAGCGCCCGCCATCAGGCTTCGAAAAGGCAATTGGATAAAAGTCACCAGAACCCTCCAGGTGACGTTTTTCTAGGCCCTCGGTGCTTTCAAAATTGTTCAAATCAGGGGGGGCAGATAAGCGGCGAGAGGCACACCGCAGACCCACCGTAGCCGTCTGTGACGCTCCGAAGGCTGGCCAGGCGGACGTGGAGCGGAAGGCGGACGAAGAGCAGCAAGCGCCCGCCTTCCAATTTCGGAAAAGCGGCCGGAAAAAGTAACCGAAGGCTTCGGGGTGACTGTTCCTTGGGCGGGGGCCCAACGTGGAGGCGCGCCAGGGGGACCTGCTGGTCGTGGACGAAGTCCACGGGTTCGCCCTAGTAAGCTACAACGCAGGGGTTAGCGCGTGCGAGATGCGCGGGCAGTGGCAATGGGCTCTAGCGTTGCTGAGCAAGATGCGGGAGGCGAAGCTTGAGCCCGACGTCATCTCTTTTAAATTGCAGACATACGCGCGCGCGAAGAACGCTGACCCAACGGCTCGTCCAGCGCCCCGGCGGGCCTTCGGTGCGGCCTTGGGCCGCTTCAAGACGTCCCGCGGCGCTCCAAAACGCCCGAAGAGAGCCCCAAGAGCGCCTCAAGACGGTCACAGACGCCCCCCAGGCCGCTCCAAGACGCCCAAGATAGCTACAAGACAGTCCACGAGACCGCCAAGACACCCCACGAGGGCCCCAAGAAGCAAAAATAAACCCAAACGGACAATTGTAATATTGTCGTTTTAGTTCACAACGTCCAATACGGCCCGAAAAGGTCTTCAATATTGCCCCAAGACGGCCCTAGAGGCCCCCAAGGGGGGCCTAAGACGGGCCACGACGGCCCCAGGACGGCAAAAAGAGGCGCCCAAGATTGCCCCACAGGACCCCACCATGGCCCGAACAGAGGCTCGAGACGGCGCAAGACGGTTTCAAGACGGCCCGAGACAAGTCCGCCGAAGAGGAGCCCAGATGGCCCAAGAGGGTCGTACAATGCTCCGAAGACGCCCAAAAGATTACCTGAGGGGCCCTCAAAACCAGCCCCGAAGAGGCCCCCAAAAGCTTCAAAGTTGCCTCCCAAAGAGGGGGGCCCAGCGCTCCTGACACGCCCCAGAGAGTTTCGCTTATAACAACAATCCAACAAAGCAGCATCCCAAACCGTGGCTTCTGGTTGAATTCTCATTCGGTTTAAAGCCCTCTTGGAGCTCTTCTGGGCTCCCCCGGGAGCGCCCTGCGAGCTTCCCCAGCGATCCCAGAACCTTTCTGCGAGCTCCTCGACCGCCCAATCAGGAGCCACGGACTCCGTGGTGCCCAAGAGGGCTTTCAATTCAACAGAAATCGAACAAGACGGCACGTCCAACCCAAGAGCAACTTTTTTTGCGTTACATTCGTGCGAAATTGTAAACACCCTCTTGGAGCCCTCTTGGGCTCAAGCGGAGCGCCCTGCAAGCGGGGGTCCGTAGAGGGGGGAGGCTATTCCAAGGTGGGGTTAGGGAACGAACCCAGGATGCTCACTTTCTCTTTTTCCAGGAGCCGTTTAGAGCAATGCTCCTCCTAACGCCACCTCTGCCCCCATACCCCACCTCTACACCACCCCGAGAGCCTGTTTTTTTAGACTGGCAAGTTTACTTGCATGGACGGGGGGGGGGGCTGAGCCTGAAGCAAGCCGCAAACGACTTGCACCTTCGGGGGGGCGCGGAAATCTCGCAAGTCGAAAGGCACTTGCACGCTAGTATTCGCTTGAAGAGGGGCGAGGGGGGGGGGGGGGGGGCGAACGCCATGCGAGTAAACTTGCCTGAATCCAAAAAAACAGGCTCCGATGCAAACACCCTGGCGATCCCGGAACCTTCCTGCACACCTCTCGGCCGCCCGTCAGGAGCCCGGGAGGCGCCAAGCAAGGCGGCTCGAGCGAGCTACGAGCGGTCCCCAGGAGAGCCCCAACAGGGCTCCAAGGGTGGCCGCAGAGAGCCCAGGGAGCGCCACACGACGACCCCAGACGCCCAGCAGGGCTCCAAGATGGACCATGAGCGCCCGCAGGAAGCCCACGAGGCCACCAGGACCGCGCAGGAGGTCCCTGCCGAGGGTCCCCACGAGGCCCAAATCGTGGATTCCCTTTTCGGCTTCCCGAGAGAGTGCCAAAGGCTCGCCACGTCGGGGCAGGCGCGGCCCCAGACGGCTCTCAAGGGGCCTCCTCTCGGGTCGCCCCAAGAGGGCCCTGGAGCTCCACGAGAGATGGCCCCAGGACGGGCCCCAGAGCCGCTGGCCTTCCGGCAGCATCCCCACCGCTCCCCCGAGAACCATTTTAGTAGAAAGATTGCGCGGAGGGAGTCCACGGGTCGGCCCCATGACCGGCACCCGCGAGCGGGCAGGGAAAGTTGCCGGCGGCGTGCGGCATCGGCCTCGGCGGGCCCCTGGCACGCCGCGGCCGCGCCCCAGCGCGCCTCCGGGCGGCTCCAGCGCGCGGCAGCGCGCCTCGGCCCCAGACGTGCGCGAGACGGTTTCAGGCCGTTCAGACGTGCCTCCAGACGGCCCAAGAGGCGTCCAAGCCCCCCCAAGAGACGTCCAAAAGAGGGCTCCCGGAAGCAAGAATCGTCAAAAATGTGGGGGAACTCCGAATTTTAACAGATTCGCATTCCTCGCCCAAGATCGCCCCAAGAGGGCCTCCAGGGGGCCCCAGGACGGTCCAAGGCGGCCCCAGGACAGCCCAAGAGGGGCCCAGGACTGCCCAAGCGGGCTCGAAGAGCGGCCCAGGACGGGCCCGAGACAACCCTAGAGGCGCCCAAGAACACTCAAAACGGCCTAAGACTGCCCGAGAGGCGCCCAAGACGGCCCCAAGAGGCCCCCAAGGGGCCCAAAGGAGGCCCCGAGATGCCTCGAAGCGGGAAGTGCCTCCAAGAGCGGAGATGCGGACGAGAGGCGCGAATCCCCTCGCAGGCTCTTCGGGGGGACGTTGTCGTAGGATCCACGACTGACGATCGACGATCGAGGGGATGAACGATCGAAGGCAGGAGGAGGAGGAGGAGGAGGAGGAGGAGGAGGATCCAGCAGCAGCAAACACCAGCGACGAGGAGCAGCAGCAGCAGCAGCAGCAGCAGCAGCACAGCAGCAGCAGCAGCAGCAGCAGCAGCAGCAGCACGCCTTCACACCACCAGCGCCAATCAGCATCATCGGGAGGAGCAGCAGCCGCAGCAGCATCTCAGCAGCAGCAGCAGCAGCACAGCACAGCACAGCAGCAGCACAGCAGCACAGCACAGCAGCAGCACAGCAGCACAGCAGCAGCAGCACGCTTTCACATCACCAGCGCCAATCAGCATCATGCAGCAAGCAGCAGCACGCAGGCAGCAACACCCAGCACCAGGCAAAAGCTAACAGCAGCGCCAAGCCGCAGCAAGCGGTCCAAGACGGCCCCAGGATAGCCCCAGACGGTACAAGACGGACTCATGATATCGCCAGGACAACCCCACGATGGCCCCAGATTGTTCAAGGCGCCCCCAGGATGGCACAAGCAAGACGTCGCCAAGATGGCCCCTAAACGGCCAAGATGCTCCAAAGACGGCCCCAGCTGCAGGCTCCCCCCCTAGGGGGTGAAGATATGTATTCAAAAACAAATACCTCGACTCCTGGGGCGGGGGGGGGCAGGACCAGTCAGGGCAGAAGGTCCTCAAGACGGCCCCAAGATGGCCCCAGGCGGTCCAAGACGGCCCCAGGAGGACCCACCACGACGCCACGATGGTCCAAAACAGGCCAAGATGGTCCCAAGACGGCCCCAGCTGCGGCCCCCCCCCCCACGCAGACTCCGACGTCTGAGGGCGGCGAGGGTGCCGACTGACCTCCGACGACGCTCCACGCGCAGCAGGCGGCGGGCGCAGCTTGAACCCAGCGGCCGCAGCCCACTGGACAGCCTTGGAGGGCGCCAAGGGCGCTGACCAACAAAAACCCTGGGGCTAGGGCCTCAGGCTCCGCTGGGCGGGCCGAGGACTTGAGCCCCAAGACGACCCATAACGGCGCCAGGACAGCTCCAGAGTCGCCCAGGACAGCCCCGAGGCAGCTCCAAAGAGCCCCAAGAGGGACCCAGAAGGCCGCATGACGGCCCCAAGATGGTCCACGAAAACAGGCTCCCAAATGGCCACCTAGAGCCCTTGGATGCTTGTCTCTTCGGGAGCGTCGACGACTGACGATCGAAGACTGACGGGATGAATGATCGAGGGGAGGAGGAGGAGGAGGAGGAGGAGGAGGAGGAGGAGGAGGAGGAGGAGGAGGAGGAGGAGGAGGAGGGAGGGAGGAGGAGGAGGAGGAGGAGGAGAGGAGGAGGAGGAGGAGGAGGAGAGGAGGAGGCGGAGGAGGAGGAGGAGGAGGAGGAGGAGGAGGAGGAGGAGGACGCCCAAAATGACCCGAAAAGCGGATAGAAGCTACCGAGATGTTCTGAGCATGGTCCGAAGGAGGGCCCAAGAGGGTCCAGACACACCGAGACGGCTCCTAACGAAGATCGACGGGATGAATGATCCAGGGGAGGACAAGGAGGGCGTCCAAAATGGCCCAAAAGCCGATAGGGGCCACAGAGATGTCCCGAGAATGCCCCGAAGAAGGCCTCCAGAGTGTCCAGACACCCCGAGAAGGCTCCTACCGCGCAGCCCTAGTAAACCAAATGGACAGTTACTCCAGCGTCACATCGGTGATCCTCCCGTTCCCCTGGCGCCTGACCGGCCCTACTGCGGTGTCCACACCATGGCAGGCAGATTCCACGGCTGGAAGGCCACGGGTCAGCCCTAGTCTCTCCTACATTTGCCGTCTCTACTACATTGCAGGGCCCAGTGCGTGCCAGAAGGGCGCAGGCCCCAATGCACCGAAACCGCCCCGGGCTGGCCCCGGGCCGCCCCGGGCCGCCCAGGCAGGCTCCAGGACATGTCGAGAGGGCCCCCAGAAGCCCCCAAGACGGCCCCGGAGAGCCCCGGCACGCTTAAAGATGGGCCCAAGACGCCCGAGATTCGCCCCAGACGGCCCAAGAGGCGTCCAAGACGCCCGAAGAGGCCTCCCAAGAGGCCTCCCAAGAGGGCCCCGAGCGACAGAAATCGTCGATTTCTATTGTGTTTTTCGATGTTTTCGGCCTCCTCGCCTCTTCGGCTTCCCGACGCTCCAAGACGGCCCCAGAAGTCCCCCCGACCGCTCCAAGACGGCCGCAGAGAACCCCAAGAGAGCCCCAAGGCGGGCCAGGAGGGCCCCAAGACGGTCCCAAGACGCCCCAGGACGGCCCCAGGACGGCCCAGGAGGCGCCCAAGACGGCCCAAGAGGCACCCAAGACGGCCCCAGGAGCGGCCCAAGACGGCCCAAGACAGCCCAAGAGGCGCCCAGGCGGGCCTCAGACGGCCCCAAGACGGCCCAAGAGGCACCCAAGACGGTTCGAGAGGGCCCTAAGAGCCCCCCAAGAGGCCCAAAAGAAGGCCGAAGAGGCTCCGAAACGGCCCCCACGAAGCCTTCAGTGGCTTCAGAATTCCCTCCAGGAGCGGGGGAGCGGACGAGACGCGACAGGCATCATGATTGCCTTTCGGCCCTGCAGCCGCACCCCCCCGCGCTTGCCCAGAGACCCCTCGCTACGTCGAGCTGATGTCGTGGACGGAGTCCACAGGTCTGCCCTAGTCTCCTACAATGCTGGGAACAGCGCGTGCGGGAAGGGCGGGCAGTGGCAGCGGGCGCTGGCGCTGCTGAGCGAGATGCGGGAGGCGAATCTGGAGCCCGACGTCATCTATCCTACAATACCGCGGACAGCGCGCGCGAAAAGAGCGAGCGGTGGCATTGAACCTGTCCCCTCTGGGCGGGTCCGGGGGGGCCCCTCGGGGCCTGGGCCGCTCCGGGCGGGCCCTCGGAGCCGCCTCGGTAGCCTTCGGAGAGGCCCTGATGGCGCAGGAGACTGCACAAGACTGCCGAACATGGCTCCCCTCCCAGACAGCCCAAGAGGCACCCATGACGCCCCAGGGCCGCCCCAAGAGACTCCCAGGGAGCGCTTCCTTCCGGAGGCCGAAATCATTGATTTTGTAGATGTGCTTCCCGCAACCATCCTGTGGTGTTGGGCCCTCGTTTTGAAGAGACAGCGCCACGCGTCCTCACTCCTCCCGCTCCTCCGCCCAGATGCCAGCGCTCGCATGCGCCCACCGCACCCACTTTGGCACGCCACTCACACGTTTTGTGGCCCCATAGGGAGCTCCACCGAAGGCCCAGATGCCAGCGCTCGCATGCGCCCACAGCGCCAATGTTGGCACACCCCTCACACGTTTTGTGGCCCGATAGGGAACCACCGAAGGCCCAGATGCCAGCGCTCGCATGCGACCACAGCGCCAATGTTGGCACGGAGCTCCACCGGATGCGGCGCATATAACAGCAGTAACAACAATTACATATGGTTGGGTCTTTCGCCAGGCTAATTGTTTTATGTTTTTGGGGTGGTCCGCCTTCAGCCGCCCAAGACACCCTCAGGGACCTCCCAGCTCGTGCCAGAGCGGCCCCAGAGGCTCCCAAGAGCGCCCGAACACGGCCCAAGAAAGCTCCAGGACGGTTCTCAGACGGCCCCAAGGCGGTCCCGGAGGGCCCCAAGAGAAGTCCGGCCCCCAAGGGGAGATCCCCAGAGAGCTCCAAAAGGACTCCAGGATAGCCCAGAAGCAAGTGGCGTCACTCCACTTGCTTTTAGACTCTCTCCAAGCCCACTCGGGGCCCTCTCGGAGCGCTCCCAGGCGCCGTCTGAGACTGCCTCGGCCCCCCTACAGCCGACCGCGGGAGCTCCCTACCAGCACGTCTGGGCCCCCTGAGGACCCCGGCCCCCGATGGGGGCCTCGCCGAGGCCACGCCGGCGGCGCCAGCAGCGCCCGATGGGGCCCCGCGGAGGCCCCTCGAGCGCTCCATGACAGCACGGAACCAGCAAGGATCTCAAAGTTGTGCGGCTGGGAGCGCGGGCTCTGCAACGAAGCCTCGCCGAGGCGACGCCGGCGGCGTCAGCGGGCCCCGCCGAGGTCCACGAGCGAACCATGACAGCACCGCAGAGCCTGCGGACAAAACCAGCAGCCCCAGCATGCGCTCGACGCGGCCCCAGGGACGCCCGAGCTGTTCAACTTCGACGAGCTATTTGCTCAATGTGTGCGAGGGATAGGTTCAGCACACCGTGGATTCAATATACGGGTTCACACTAGTCTCTGTTACATTGCAGGCACCCGCGCGTGCGAGAAGTGCGGGGGGCCCCAGCTGGCCTCGGCGTGTTTCCAGGAAGGCTCAAGAGCGCTCCGAGACCCTATCGGAACCCCCCGAGAGGACCGCAAGACGGTCCAAGACGGTCCAAGAGGGCCTCCGAGATGGTCCAAGAGCGCTGAAAGACGCTCAAGATAGCCTCCAGACGGTCCAAGAGGCGACCAAATTGCTCCAAGTGGGCTCCAAGAAGAGCCCAGAGAGAGCCCGAACCAGGACAAATCTTCCAAATCCTCCAGGCAAACGTCCATTTTGGCACTTCCGCGCTTTTCGTATTGAAAGCGCCCAAGACGACAATACTGTCTCCCAAGATCGTCAACAGAGCGCCCAGGAGGCTCTTGGGAGGGCCCCAAGACGGCATAAGGCGGTCCCGGGACGGCTCCTGAGGCGCCCGTGGCGGCCCAAGAGGCTCCCATGACAGCCCCAAGAGAAACCAAAGACGACCCGAGAGAGCCCCAAGGCCCTGGAGCCGCCCAAGACGGTCCCAGACGGCCCGAAGACGGGCCAAGGGGCACCCAAGAGGGCCCCAAGAAGCTTCCAGGAGGCCGCCAGGGTTCCAAGAAGAGCCCTGAGAGAGCCCGAACGTGGACAAATCATCAAAATCCTCGAGGCAAACGTCGATTTTGGCACTTCCGCGCTTTTCATATTGAAAGCGCCAAGACGACAATACTGTCTCCCAAGATCGTCAAGAGGGCGCCCAGGAGGCTCCCGGGAGGACCCCAAGACGGCCTGAGGCGATCCCAGGACGGCTCCTGAGGAGCCCATGATGGCCCAAGAGGCTTCCATGACGGCCTCAAGAGAAGCCAAAGACGACCCGAGAGAGCTCCCAGGCGGTCCGAGGACAGCCCTGGAGCCGCCCAAGACGGTCCCAGACGGCCCAAAGACGGGCCAAGGGGCACGCAAGATGGCCCAACAGGGCCCCAAGAGGCTCCCAAGAGGCCACCAGACGGCCCAACAGGGCCACGTCGACGGAAAATAAAACACCACGCTCGAGGCTTCTTCTCCGAGGTCCCAGGTGGGCAAAAGGGTTCTGGAGAGACATTTTTCGCCAACCTGCGCTTTGGCGCTTACTCTGGAGTTCTGGGTTTCGTTTCTGCGGTGCTCCGTCTCTACCCTCCCAATGCATGACCCGGGGCGCGGCCACACCCACGGAAAGTAAACCCAGCTTTTGAGGTTTATTTTCCGACGCCCCGGGGCGGAGCCATTAACCCTTGCCCAGGACGTTCGTCGGCTCGCCACGTCCACGGAATGCCAGCACCAACTTTGAAGGTTTCCCCCCCAGGCTCTGGATGGGGCACAGACGTCTCGCACGGATCGTTCGTGGATCAACGACGCCCACGGAAACTATTCCGTAACCTCGGAGGCCAGTCTCCATGGTCCCGCGGTTGGCCCCAAAAAAGCCTCCCCCAGACCACTCCTCGGCCCGACACGTCGACGGAAAACTAACACCGTGCTCGAGGTTTATCCTCCGAGGTCCCAGGTGGGCAAAAGGGTTCTGTAGTGACGTCTTTCGTCTACCTGCTCTTCGGCGCTGACTCTGGAGTTCTGGGTTTCGTTTCTGCGGTGTTCCGTCTCTACCCTCCCAATGCATGGCCTGGGGCGCGGCCACACCCACAGAAAATCAACCCAGACTTGGAGGTTTATTTTCCGACGCCCCAGGGCGGAACCATTAACCCTCGCCCAGGACGTTCGTCGGCTCGCCAGGCCACGGAATGCCAGTACCAACTTTGAAGGTTTCCCCCCCCAGGCTCTGGATGGGGCACAGACGTCTCGCACGGATCGTTCGTGGATCAACGACGCCCAAGGAAAATATTCCGTAACCTCGGAGGCCAGTCTCCATGGTCCCGCGGTCGGCCGAGACAAAGACCCCCAAGACCATCCCTCGGCCCGCCACGTCCACGGAAAACGAACACCACGCACGAGGCTTCTTCTCCGAGGTCCCAGGTGGGCTCCAGGGTTCTGGCGAGACGTCTTTCGTCGACCTGCTCTTTGGCGCTTACTCTGGAGTTCTGGGTTTCGTTTCTGCGGAGATGGAGGGTGGAGGAGAAACCAATATTGTGTCAGAGGAGGGCGCGCAGCGGTTCTAACCTCCAGCTCGGCGCATCCCTCACACGGCTCGTGGCTTCATACAAAGCGCAGCACGTCCGACCCAACAGTTGTTTCTGTTCAGATCTTATTGAATGTCACACCCTCTTGAAACTCTCTTGGGTCCTCCCTGGAGATCCTTGCGAGCCTCCCCAGCGCTCCTGGTGGCTCTCCCCGAGGGCCTCTAGAGCCCTTCCCCGGGCGCTCCTGAGACGCTTCAGATGGGCTTCGACTTTGACGCACATCCCTGAGAGACTTCAAAACTGCCCTCAAAAGGAGGGGGGTGAACGAGCTGCGCGCCAGGGCCAAGCTGCTGGAGCGCTGCAGGAGCTCGGACACGAAGGCGCGGTCTCGCTGCCGCTGCCCTGGCCACCGGCGTGCTCATAGGTTTGGGCAACATCTCCTCCGTTCCTCCGAGAACCATTACAGAAAGATGTCGTGGACGGAGTCCCCGGGTCAGCCCTAGTCAGCTACACTGCTGGGATCAGCGCCTGCGAGAAGGGCGAGCAGTGGCAGCGGGCGCTGGCGCTGCTGAGCGAGATGCGGGAGGCGAGGCTGGAGCCCGACGTCGTCTATCCTACAATGCCGCGGACAGCGCGCGCGAAAAGAGCGAGCGGTGGCATTGAACCTGTCCCCTCTGGGCCGGCCCGGGGGGGGCCCTTGGGGCCTGGGCCGCTCCGGGCGGGCCCTCGGAGCCGTCTCGGTAGCCTTCGGAGAGGCCCCGATGGCGCAGGAGACGGCGAAAGACAGCCGAACATGGCTCAGAGACTGCCCAATAGGCACCCATGACGCCCCAGGACCGCCCCAAGACACTCTCAGGGAGCGCTTCCTTCCGGAGGCCGAAATCATTGATTCTGCATGTATTTTCCCAAAACCATCCTGTGGTGTTGGGTATTCGTTTTGAGGAGACAGCGCCACGCGTCCTCACTCCTCCTCCCTCCTCCCATCCTCCCTCACTTTGGCAAACCCCTCACACGTTTTTTTGCTCCATGGGGAGCTCCACCGAAGGCCCAGATGCCAGCGCTCGCATGCGCCCACCGCACCCCTTTTGGCACACCACGCACACTTTTTTGGCTCCATGGGGAGCTCCACCGAAGGCCCAGATGCCAGCGCTCGCATGCGCCCACCGCACCCATTTTGGCAAACCCCTCACACGTTTTGTGGCCCCATAGGGAGCTCCACCGAAGGCCCGTATGCCAGCGCTCGCATGCGCCCACCGCACCCATTTTGGCACACCCCTCACACCCATGTTAGCACACCCTTCATACGCTTTGTGACCCCATAGGGAACTCCACCGAAGGCCCAGATGCCAGCGCTCGCATGCGCCCACCGCGCCAATGTTGGGACACCCCGTATTTTTTCCATGTATTTCTTGGCCCCATAGGGAGCCCCGCCGAAGGCCCAGATGCCAGCGCTCGCATGCGCCCGCCGCATTCATTTTGGCACACCCCTCACATGTTTTGTGGCCCCATAGGGAGCTCAGAGAAGGCACGCATGCCAGCGCTCGCATGCGCCCACCGCGCCAATGTTGGAACACCCCTCAAACGTTTCGTCGCCCCATAGGGAACTCCACCGAAGGCCCAAATGCCAGCGCTCGCATTCGCCCACCGCACCCATTTTGGCACACCTTTCACATGTTTCGTGGCCCCACAGGGAGCTCCACCAGATGCGACGCGTATGACGGCAGTACAAACAATTGCAAATGGCTGGGTCTGTCGCAAGGCTGATCTGTATGTTTTGTTGGTGTTCTCACTTTTTCCGCCTTCAGCCGCCCAAGACACCCTCAGGTGCTTCCCAGCTCGTGCCAGAGCGGCCCCAGAGGCTCCCAAGAGCGCCCCAACACGGCCCAAGAAAGCTCCAAGACGGTTCCCAGACGGCCCCAAGACGGTCCTGGAGGGCCCCAAGAGAAGTCCCAGAGAGGCCCAACGGGTTCCAGAGGCCCCCAAGGGGAGACCTGCAGAGAGCTCCAAAAGGACTCCAAGGTAGGCCAGAGGCAAGTGGCGTCACTCCACTTGCTTTTAGATTCTCTCCAAGCCCATTCGGGGCCCTCTCGGAGCGCTCCCAGGCGCCGCCTGAGACCAGCCTGAAGCCGTAGGGTAGGCCCAAGCGGGCCCTGAGAGGCCCCAGAAAGGCTTTCAGGTCTGCTTCAAGTGGATTCCAAAAGAGCCCGACAGCAAGTGGAGTGACGCCCCTTGCTTCTGGATTCTCTCCTGGCCCACTTGGGGCGTTCTCCGAGCGCTCCCGGAGGCCGCCTCAGTCCCGCCTGAAGCCGCAGGGTAGGCAGGAGCGGGCCCCATGAGAGCACAAGGAGGCTTCGAAGACGGCTCGAAGTGCATTCCGAGAGAGCCCAAAAGCAAGCGGAGTCCTCCCAGGAGCTCGCCTGACTTCTGCCTGGAGCACCAGGATAGCTCCGAGACCCGAGACGGCCCAAGAAGGCCGAACAGAAGCGCTGAGAGGCTCTCAAACGAGCCCCAGAGGCCCCAAGATCACCGCCCAAGAAGTACCAAAGACATCACCAAGAGCAGCCAAAGCGGGCCTGACACGGCCCGAAGACGGTCCCAAAACGGCTCCAAGCGCACCATGGGCCGGTCACAAAACCTAGCCGATTCTTCTGGGCTGGCGGGCCGGTGGCCCAGAATCGGCTAGGACCGCCCCGGATCCGGCCCGCGCCGTCCCGGGACGCGCCGGGCAGGGCTGGCGGCGCGGCAGCCCAGAATCCGCCGATTCTGGGCCGGAAGGCTGGTGGCCCAGAATCGCCCCAGCCGACCCTGGAAGCGCGCGCGGCCGCCCAGGGCGCGCCGGGCGGGATTCTGGGCCGGCGGCGCGGTGCGCCAGAATCGGTCCCGCCGATTCTGGGCTGGCGGGCTGGTGGCCCAGAAACGGGTGGGCCCGCGGCGCGAGAATCGGCCCAGGGCGCGCTGGGCGGGAGTCTTGGCTGCTGGTGGCGCGGCGGCCCAGAATTGGTCCCGCCGATGCTGGGTGCCGGCGGCGTGGTGGCCCAGACTCGTCCTGGCCGAGCCCGGAAGCTGGCGCTGGGCCCTGGGAGCGAGGGGCAGGACTGGGCCGGCGGGCGCCCAGAATCGGCGCCGCCGGCTCTGGGCTGGCGGGCTGGTGGCCTCGAATCGGGCCGGCCTGGCCATGCAGCCCGTGGTCGCCGCCGCCGCCGCCGTCGTCGTCGCCGTCGTTGTCGTCGTCGTCGTCGTCGTCGTCGTCGTCGTCGTCGTCGTCGTCGTCGTCGTCGTCGTCGTCGTCCTTCGTCGTCGCCGCCGCCGCCGCCGTCGTCGGTGTCGTTGGGGGCTCGTTGGGGGCTCCCAGACGGGCGGGCAGCGCTACCTGGCGCCCCCGCAGCTCAGCGATATGTTGCAGGCAACCATGACGCCATTCATCCTGCTCGCCTTCCGGCAGCACCCCTTCACCCCGCAAGTGGACGTAGTCCACGGGTCAGCCCTAGTCTCTGCTACCTGGCGGGAGGAAGCGCGTGCCAAACTTGCGGGGACTCATGTGCATAAACTCGCTCCTTTACGGCCTCACCACGTGGCCAATTCGCCCACGCTGGTCCAACAGGGGCCCAAGAGCGACTGCAAGACGGTCCGCGAGCGCTCCAAGACGACCTCAGTTGGTGCCGAGACGGGCCTTGACGCTCCAGAGACCACCGAAGGTGGCTGCAAGAGGTCCAAGAGGTCCCAGAGACGTTCCGAGAGGGCCCCGAGAGGACGCCAAAGAGGCACAAATCATCACATTCCTATAGGAAAGCGTACATTTTGCTTTGTTACACGGCCCAGGACAGACCAAGAGGCCTCCCAAAACCCCCCAAGACGACCCAAGCGGCCCCCAAGAGGGCCTGGTTACATCCCCATGGGGAAAAAATCATGTTCAGCAACTCCGCCTTTTGCGTTGTTACACAGTCCAGGACAGACCAAGAGGCCTCCGACAAAAAAACAAGACGACCCAAGCGGCCCCCAATAGAGCCCCAAGACGGTGCAAGACGGCCGGAAGACGGGCCAAGGGGCCCTCAAACGGCCTGAGAGGGCCATAAAGGCAGCCCCAAGAGGGCTCCAAGCGGGCCCGACGAGGCTCCCAAGAGGGCCCCCAGGAAGCCCTCCAGAGAGCCCCAAGACGGTCCAAGGCCTCCAAGGCGGCCCACAAGACTTCAGAAGGTGACTCCAAGACGGCCCAAGAGGCCCTAAAGACGCTCTGAGAGAGCCCCGAGAGGACGCCAAAGAGGCAAACATTATCACATCCATATGAGAAACATACACGTTCAGCATATCCGTTGTTTGCGTTGTTACACGGTCCAGGACTGGCCAAGAGGCTCCAAAAAAATCCCCAAGACGACCCAAGCGCCCCCCAAGAGAGCCCCAAGACGGTCCAAGAGGGCCCAAAGACGGCCCAAGGGGGCCTTCAAACGGCCTGAGAGGGCCCCATGACGGCTCCACGAGGGCTCCAAGAGGGCCCCAAGAGGCTCCTAAGAGGGCCCCAGGAAGCCTGCCAGAGAGCTCCAAGACGGTCCAAGGCCTCCAAGACGCCCCGTGACGGCCCAAACGGGCCCCAAGACGTCCCAAAACGGTAGCGGAACAGCCGAAAAGGGCCCTTGAAGGGCGCCAAAAAGTCCCCCACAAGGACCACTGAGAAGGCGCACAGACGTCACATAAAAAAGCGGCCGCTACAGTAAAAAGCTTTTTCAATCTACGGCTCCCACGAGCTACCAGAACACAGTAAGCTCTTCAACCGGGGGCTCCCGAGAGCCAGCCGCAACGTCAAACATTCTAAAACTCGAGCCCGAAGCTATCATCATCCCCTCAATGCTGGGACAAGTGCGTGGGCCAATTGAACTCGGCCTCAAGCGGCGTCGGCACTGCCTCTGGGTCCTTTCGGGCCCTGGGTCCCCAAGACGTCGCAGAGACAGCCTTCGGTAATGTCCGAGATGGCCAGAATTGGCTCCGACAGCCGCCAGACAGGGCCCCCGAGAGATCTCAGGCGGTTCCAATTGGCCTCCAAAAGGCCCCTAGACGCCCCAAGAGGGGGATTGTGCAGAAAACCAAAGCAATTGTAAAGCTTTCCAACACCCAAAGGAAGATGTATGTCTTTTGCTTCGCATGCTTTTCGGCGCGAGACAGCTTCATTGGTTGTTTTCGGGGCCTCCTTGGGCCGTCTCGGTCCGTCTTCGGGCCGTCTTAGGGTCCTCTGGGCGCCTTAAGAGAGCCCAAGGGCGGCCCCAGAGGGCTCCCAGAATATTACAGAAGGCTTCGGAGAGCTCTAGACGGCCCGACACGCCTTCCAGAGAGCGCCACGACGGCCCAACAGATCCCCGGAGAACCCCGAGACGGCCCATGACGGACCCAAGAGGGCCCAACAAGGCCGCCCAGTACGGCATCCATATCCTGCAGAACACACGCCAGCAGCGGCAGCAATTAGTAGCTAGCAGCAGCAAACAAGCAGCCGGTGCATTGCCCGCGGCCGGCTGGCGGCCATCCCCGCTGCCGTGGCGTGCAGCAGAGGGTCAGTTGCGACCGCCAGGTCTGCCAGCATGCTGGCAGTGACGTCGGGAAGACAACTGTCTGGCTACCAGCTATGCGCGCAAAACAGCAGGCAAGCGATATCAGCTCCTGCACGCGGGCCAGCTGTCGTGGACGTGAGTCCACGGGTCAGCCCTAGTCTGTACTACAATTCCGGGCGAAGCGCGCGCGAGAAGGTCAGGCAGTGGCAGCGCCCCGGGCCGCCCAGAGAGCTCGCAGGCCGCCCGGAGAGCCTCCGGGCCGCTGCCCGACGGGCCCGCGGGAGGCCCCCGGCCCGGACCGCTGGCGGACCCATCCAGGATTCCCAGATCGCCCCAAGACGGCCTCAGGAGGTCCCGAAGACGGCCCAAGACGGTCTAAGAGTGTATCCGAGACGCTTACGATGGCTTCAAGACGCCTTCAAGACGGCCCGAGACGCCTCCACGAGGTCCCCCGAGCGCTCGAAGTGCACCTCCAAGAGGGGCCGCAGAAGCCAAAGTCTTTGATTTTCTTATGTTTTTCCGATGTTTCTGGCCTTCTCGCTTTTTCGGCTGTCCGACGCTCCACGGCCGCTCAAGAGGCCCCCAAGACCGTTCCAAGACAGCCCAAGAGGCGCCCGAGAGGGCCTCAAGACGGCCCAAGAGGGCCCCAAGACGGCCCAAGAGTCGCCCAAGGCGGCCCAAGAGGGCCCCAAGAAGGCCCCAAGAGAGGCCCAAGACTGGGACCCGGAACCGAAAAATCGAGGCCTCCACCCCAAGAGGCCCCCAGGAAGCCCCAAGACGCCCCAAAGAAACGCCGCGACGCTCCCAAGACTTCCCCAGGAGGCCCCCGGACGCCCCACAGAGGCTCCAAGAGGCCCCCCAGAGGCCGCCAAGCGCCCCAAAAGGCTCCCCAGAGGCCCCAGAAGAGGACCCAAGAGGCCCCAAGACGCCCCCAAACTGCTACCAAAAAGCCCCCAAACTGTCTCCCAGAGGCTCCCGAGAGGCCAACCACGAGATCCCAACCAACATCCACGAGATGTCTTACCCATTACCCAGGCCCGCGGCGAAATTGCCCGCAGGCCACCACAGCCGGTTCGGGGGCCCTACGTATCCCAGCACCCGCACCCTTGGCTGCATCGGGGGCCTCACCGCTGGTCTCTCGGTTCTGCTGGCTTTGACCTGCCAGAGCTCTCGAGACGGCCATCTCGACGGCCCGAGACCCCCGAGATGGCCCCAGGACCACCCTGCGCGGGCCCGCTAACGTGGCCCCTTCACTCTGACGGTGCCTGGAAACCCTTGAGTTTGGGCTGATCGCGCCCAGTCCCAGCGCGATTAGCAAAAACCCATTCCTTTTCACGCTTCTAGGTCAGTGCCCCCGGGGCTCCCCGACTGTTTTCTGAGATCGCCCCTGGACGTGGCCCCTTACACATCGGCCCCACGCGCGGCCTCCAAACGGGACCCCCAAAGGTGGCCCCCACACAAAGCCTCCGAAGGTCGCCCCTACCGCCCCAGTAAGCGTGGCCCCCGAACGTCAACCCCACGCGTAGCCCCCAGGCGCCTCCAAACGTGGCCCCAACACGCACAGCCCCCAACCATTGCCCTCAAACGTGACCGTCACATCTGCCCCCGAACCCCACACCCTCAAACGCGACCGTCACATGTGCCCCCGAACCCCGCACGCGGCCCCCAAACATGGCCCCCGGCAGGGCCGCGAACGTTGCCCCCAACCATGACCCCCTGACGAGACCCCCCAACGTGGCCCTCAAACGAGGCCCCCTAACGTAGCGCCCAACTCTGGCCCCCACGCGTCCACCCCCCACATCGAACTTCTCGCGCACAGGGACTCTGTAAGATCGTTGGGGCCCCCTTACTCTGATTGCGTCTGAAAACCTACGTGTTTCTGCTAATCACGCCCAGGCCTCGACACATTACTTTTGACGCTTCCCGCGCTTCCGACACGTGCGCGTTCGGGACCAATGCCTGGACCTGCGGGCCGTGGATTTTCCACGGGTTCACACTAGTCAGCTACAGTGCTGGGATCAGCGCGTGCGAGAAGGGCGAGCAGTGGCAGCGGGCGCTGGCTCTGCTGAGCGAGATGCGGGAGGCGAAGCTGGAGCCCAATGTCATCTACACTACAGTACCGGAATCAGCGCGCGCGAAGAGAGAGCCCGGTGGCGTCGGCCCGGCTCGGCCCGGCTCGGCCTGGCTCCGCCCGCTGCGGGCAGGCGCTCGGAGCCCCCGGAGGCCCCCAAGAGGGCCCGAAGAGGGCCGAAAACCGTCCAAGGGGGCCTCCGAGACAGGCCCCGAGCGCTCGAAGACGCCCAAGACAGCCGCTCGACGGCCCAAGAAGCCACCAAAATGTTCCAAGTGGGCTCCAGAGAGATCCCCAGGAGAGCCCGACCAAGGAAAAACCGTCCCAATCCCAAGGGAAAACGTACATTTCAGGAGTTCCCGTGCTTTTCGTCTTCGAAGCGTCCAAGACGCCAGACAGGCCCTCAAGAACGCCCCAAGACGCCGCAGGAGGCTGCCAGGAGGGCCCCAAGACGGCTCAAGACTGCGCCACGACGGCTCCTCTGGCAACCGTGGCGGCCCCAAGAGAGGGCCAGGACAGGGTGGGAGCGCTCCCGAGGGGCCCCAAGAGGGGGCCAGGAGGGCCCCAAGAGGGCCCGACAAGGCCCCATGACGCATGCACTTGGGTGCACCTCTCGCAAGCCCAAGAAGCATACAAAGTACATGCGGTTTGGGGCCCTCTCGGGGTCCCGAGGAAGAGGAGAAGGAGGAGGAGGAGGAGGAGGAGGAGGAGGAGGAGGAGGAGGAGGACGAGGAGGGAGGAGGAGGAGGAGGAGAGAAGGAGAAGGAGGAGGAGGAGGAGGGAGGAGGAGGAGTGGTGAGGAGGAGGAGGAGGAGGAGGAGGAGGAGGAGGAGGGGAGGAGGAGGAGGAGGAGGAGGGGAGGAGGAGGGGAGGAGGGGAGGAGGAGGAGGGGGGGAGGAGGAGGAGGAGGAGGAGGAGGAGGAGGAGGAGGAGGAGGAGGAGGAGGAGGAGGAGGAGGAGGAGGACGAGGAGGACGAGGAGGAGGAGGAGGAGGAGGAGAAGGAGGAGGAGGACGACGAGGAGGAGGAGGAGGAGGAGGAGGTGGTGAAGGAGGAGGAGGAGGAGGAGGAGGAGGAGGAGAGAGCAGGAGGGAGGAGGGAGGGGGCGCTCTTGCGGCCCTCTTGGGGCCTTCGGGCCCCTCCAAGACAGGGCCGGGCGCAGTCTGCCACAGAAAGGCCTCTCGTAGCGGAATGGTGGGCCCGCGGCCGCCTGCGTCCCGGGGCTGTCTTGGAGCCCCCTTGTGGCCCTCTGATGGCCCTCCTCGTGCCCTCTGGCGCAACGGCCCCAAGACGGCCCCGACCCTGCCCGTGGGACGCCCGAGCTGTTCAACTTCGAGGAGCTGTTCACCCAGGGTGTGCGAGTCCCTGGTTCAGCACACCGTGGATTTCAGCCGCGGGCTCGCACTCGTCAGCCACAGCGCTGGGATCAGCGCGTAAAACAGCGGGCCAGCTGTCGTGGACGTAAGTCCACGGGTCAGCTCTAGTCAGCTACAGCGCTGGGATCAGCGCGTGCGAGAAGGGCGAGCAGTGGCAGCGGGCGCTGGCGCTGCTGAGCGAGGTGCGGGAGGCGAAGCTGGAGCCGAACGTCATCTCTACTACATTGCAGGCACCCGCGCGTGCGAGAAATGCGGGGGTCCGATGCGCTCCTCCGGTGCTCCCTGCGGGCCCGGCGGGCTCCCGCGAGCCCCAGCTGGCCTCGGCACGCGTCCAGGCAGGACCAAGATCAGTCCGAGACCCTATGGGAACTCCCCGAGAGGACCCCGAGACGCCCCAAGACGGTCCAAGAGAGCCTCCGAGATGGTCCAAGAGCGCTCGAAGACGCCCAAGATAGCCTCCAGACGGCCTAAGAGCTGCCCAAATTGCTCCAAGTGGGCTCCAAGAAGAGCCCCGAGAGAGCCCGAACCAGGACAAATCTGTATAATTCTCAAAGAAAACTTCCATTTGGGCAATTCCTGTGCTTTTCGTATTGAAAGCGCCCAAGACGACAATACTGTCTCCCCAAGATCGTCACCAGAGCGCCCATGAGGCCACCAGGAGGGCCCCAAGACGGCCTAAGGCGGTCCCAGGACGGCTCCTGAGGCGCCCATGACGGCCCAAGAGGCTCCCATGACAGCCCCAAGAGAAGCCAAAGACGACCCGAGAGAGCCTCAAGGAGGTCCGAGGACAGCCCCGGAGCCGCCCAAGACGGTCCCAGACGGCCCCAAGACGGGCCAATGGCGGCCAAGGGGCACCCAAGACGGCCCAAGAGGGCCCCAAGAGGCTCCCAAGAGGCCGCCAGACGGCCCAACAGGGCCCCGAGAGGTTCTTACAAGGCGGAACAGAAGCCCCGGGGCGCGGCCACACCCACGGAAAATAAACCCCGACTTCGAAGTTTATTTTCCGACGCCCTGGGGCGGAGCAATCAACCCTCGCCCAGGACGTTCGTCCACTCGCCACGTCAACGGAATGCCAGCACCTACTTCGAAGTCTCCCTCCCAGGCTCCAGATGGGGCACAGACGTCTCGCCCGGATCGTTCGTGGATCAACGACGCCCACGGGAACTATTCCGTAACCTCGGAGGCCATTCTCTATGGTCCCGCGGTCGGCCCCAAAAAAGCCCCCCCCCCCCAGACCACTCCTCGGCCCGACACGTCGACGGAAAAAGACACCGCGCTCGAGGTTTATTATCCGAGGTCACAGGTGGGCAAAAGGGTTCTGGAGAGACGTCTTTCGTCAACCTGCGCTTTGGCGCTTACTCTGGAGTTCTGGGTTTCGTTTCTGCGGTGTTCCGTCTCTACCCTCTTAATGCATGACCCGGGGCCTTCACACCCACGGAAAATAAACCCAGACTTCGAGGTTTATTTTCCGACGCCCCGGGGCGGAGCCATTAACCCTCGCCCAGGACGTTCGTCGGCTCGCCGCGTCCACGGAATGCCAGTACCCACTCTGAAGGTTTCCCCCCAGGACGTCTCGCACAGACGTGTCGCACGGATCGTTCGTGCATCAACGACGCCCACGAAAAAGTCCCCGTCACTTCGGAGGAGGCCATTCTCCAGGGTCCCGCGGTCGGCTGAGAAAACGTCCCCGAAGACCATCCATCGGGTCGCCACTTCGACGGAAATTAAACACAAAAGCGGCAGCAAGCAGCAGCACGCAGTAGCATGCGCAGAATGTGAGGCCGGGCCCCACAATCGAATGCCAGCTCGGGCAGATTTCGTGGGCGGAGTCCACGGGTCAGTTCTACCGGTGTCGCCGGCCTCCTCCTCCTCCTCCTCCTCCTCCTCCTCCTCCTCCTCCTCCTTCTCCTCCTCCTCCTCCTCCTCCTCCTCCTCCTCCTCCTGGTGCCCACAACCCGCGACGACGACGACGACCACCATCGCCACCACGACAACACTGCCGACCACGACGGGCACGACTGCGGCCTCGCGGCGGCGACGACAACGACGTCGACGAGGACGGCGACGACGGCGGCCCCGCGACGGCCCAGCTGCTGGAGCGCTGCCAGAGCTCGGACTCGACGGCGGGGTCTCGCTGCCGCCGCCCCGGCCGCCGCCGTGCTTATAGGTTTTCGGCAAAATCTCCGCCGTTCCTCCGAGAGCCATTCCAGGAAGGTGTCGTGGACAGAATCCAGGGGTCAGCCCTAGTCTATATTCTAATGCACGGGGCCGAGCGTGCCAGAACGCCGCAGGATCAACGGGGGCAAAATCGCCCCGGGCTGGCCCCGGGCCGCCCCGGGCCGCCCAGAGATGTTCGAAGACACGCCAAGAGGGCCCCAAGAGGCCCAAGTCGGCCCGACAGGTCTCCAAGGTGCTCCGTGAGACCTCCCCAGTAGCTTCCCCAGAGGGCCCCGAACAGGAACAAGCATTGATTGTCCTTGCTTTTTTGTAAGGTTTGTGCCGTTCTAGCCTCGTCGGCTTCCAGACGATCCACGACGCCCCAAGACGTTACCAAGACGCCTCCAAGACGGCCGAAGAGGCCCCCAAAAGAGCCCCAGGACGGGCCCAAAGGGCCTCCAAGTCGGCTCAATGGTGGTCGTGTGTGCCAGAATGCCGCAGGATCAACGGGGGCAAAATCGCCCCAGGCTGGCCCCGGGCCGCCCAGGGACCCCCAGGGAGGCTCCAAGACACGCCAAGAGCACCCCAAGAGGCCCAAGTCGGGCCGAAGAGGCCCCAAAGAGAGCCCCAAGATTGGCCCAAAAGGCCCCCAAGTCAGCTCAACAGGCCCCCAGGTGGGTCTCAGACGTTTTGAGATTGGCGCAAGCTTGGCCCAAGCCGGCCCGAGAGGCCCCCAAGGTGCTCCCTGAGACGTCCCCAGCACCTTCCCCAGAGGGCCCCAGGGCTCCAGCGCGCTTCCAAGATGCCTTAAGAGCGCTCCGAGCCGCCCCCAGAGGCCCCCAAGAGGGCCCCAAGAGGGCCCGAAGACGGTCCACGAGGGCCTCCGAGACGGGCCCCGAGCGCTCGAAGACGCCCAAGACAGCCGCCCGACGGCCCAAGAAGCCACCAAAATGCTCCAAGTGGGCTCCAGAGAGCCCAGGAGAGCCCGAACAAGAAACTCCCCAGAGGGCCCCGAGCAGGAAAAAGCAGTGATTGCCTTTGTTGTTTGTAGAGTTGTTTGCCGTTCTCGCCTTGTCGGCTTCCAGGCGATCCACGACGGCCCAAGACGTCCCCAAGACGGCTCCAAAACGGCCGAAGAGGCCCCCAAGAGAGCTCCAAGATTGGCCCAAAGGGCCCCCAAGTCAGCTCAACAGGCCCCCAGGTGGGTCTCAGACGTTCTGGGATTGGCGCAAGCTTGGCCCAAGCCGGCCCGAGAGGCCTCCAAGGTGCTCCCTGAGACGTCCCCAGCACCTTCCCCAGAGGGCCCCAGGGCTCCAGCGCGCTTCCAGGCCGTAGCCATTTTGGCTCAAGCCATTTTGGCTCAAACCATTTTGGCTCAAGTAAACCATTTCCTCGAGGCGGTGCAGAGACCAGTTTCTGACGGCCCCCACAGGTGGCCGCGCCCTGGCCAGGGGGCCGTCTGTCATTCTCCTTCCCTAGCGCTGCAGCCGCAGCCGCATTTGTTCGATCACCATTTACGCATCAACACACCTTCAGCAGCCATGGTCAGCGGAAGGCCGAGGCAATGGGTGTGCTGCAAGACTTGCCCTCGCAGTTGTTTTTTTTCTCGACACGGGCATTCGCCAGTGCAAGTATTGCGGAGCCAACTTTCAGCCGCCAAACGGTTGGCCTCCGAAGAAGGGCAGGGGGGATGATCGAGGAGGAACTGTAGTTGCGTCGTCACCCCAACATGCAGCTGGAACAAAGCAGACAGATTTGTTCAAATATTGCCACAATCGGTATGGAGGTGCCACCCCTCCAGCCAAACTACTGCTCCAGCCTGACGGAGATGGGGATGAAGACCAGCAGCATGCGGCCACAGCCGTGGCAGCGGACAAGATTCACAGCCAGATTGAGTCTCTTGAGAAGTACATCGCCTATGCCAGCTCAGTTACTGACGAGCTCGTCCCTGGTCACGAGCAGAGCCTTACAGCATCCAGACAGAAGCTTGCGCAGCTTAAGGAGCAGGCCGCTGTGCACCTGCCCCACCACAACCAAGTGCATCGTGCGACCGTCCGAGTCAAGAGAGCACGGGACAAAGTTGGCAAGCTGCGAAAACAACTGGATGAGAATACGGAGTACATTGGGCAGATGGAATCACTACTGGATACCATGCGAGATGACAGCCAACAGTTGCAGCAGAGGCTCGATGAGGCCGAGAAGCAGCTCAAGACGGAGGAGGATCAGCAATCACAAACATGGGCGACAACAGCCCGTGCGCATTTGGGTGACCTCAACTCTTTTAAGCTATCGCTGGAGTCGTTGGCCGCCAAGGCCCCTCAGGACGCCGCGATCGCTCTATTGCTCACTGCAGCACAGCGCTGGCTCAAAGTTTGAGGAGGCGGCCAATCGTGAGATGCGAGTGGACGACGACGAGCAGGACCCCAGCCTCGAGAAGCAGCAGCTCGAGGTGCTGGAGTCACTTCTGCCAGGAGAGCAACGTGCAACCTGGGAGGCCAAGAAGAAGGAGCTCGCAAAAGGCGGCGGTGTCACAGCCGCCCAAGCCTGCGCGTCATCCACCAACGCCGCGGCCGACGGCCGCCAAGCAGCCAGCCGCGCCGAAGCCAGCAGGCCCTCGAGCTGCTCCTGGACCTGGCGCTGGGCGAGGGGCTGGCGTGGGCAAGGGCCAGTCACCAGCACATGAAGAGGGGTAATATCGAGATCGAGGGTCGCGCTCCCCTCGTGGCGCCGGAGGTGCAGCCGCAGAATTGTCAGACGAAGACGCATCTGAGGCGGCCAGGAGGTCGCCAGGGTAGCACGTGTTTTTCAGCGCCTGCAGGTCGTTGTGAGCCAGGCGCTGATACAGGCACATACAGCGCAACATACCATCGTGACTTCGGCCATTATGGGACAGAGTTTGCCGACGGCGATTTTGATTTCGACCAGAGCCAGCTTGAGTGGGAAATTGGTGATGGTGGGGAAGCTATGCTGGTGGAAACATGTAATGGTTCGTCTTGGGGTACCATAAAGCAGAGACTGGGGGAGTTGCAAACTTCCACGGTCGCAGTTTTGCTTGCTCAGGAGATTCAGCTTCTCGAGTGGCCCCTGGGAACCGCTAGTGCTTGGGCCCTAGAAAATGGCTGGAAGTCATTCTGGGCGCCGAGTTTCACGGGCCCTTTTGGGGCGTCTCGTTCCAGTCTCAACGAGCTGGGGGGCGAGGGCGCGCCATCTTCGTCAGAGCCATTCTAGGGGCTTACAATCTTGAGCCACCTTCCCTCCCCTCCGAAGGTATTCTCTTTCGGGGGCGTGCGCTGTCATGCGTGGTAGAGTTCCCGGGGGCCCCAGGGACCCTTTGCGTTTCGGTCCATGGAAAAGTCTCAGAAGGCCTTTCTGTCACTAACTTGGAGATCCTGGAGCGCGCAGCCACACACTGCAAAGCGTCAAGCATGCAGTTCACTATTGGGGGAGATTTCAACAGGCTGCACGAGCCCCTGGCCTCCTCTGGGTTTTCAGAGGCGCTCGGGGCCCAAGTTTTGTTGTCAGGGCCCCCATTGTCATGTCAAGGCAAGTCAAAGGTAATAGATTATTTCGTGGTTGAGTCAGAGTTGGCCAAACTGGTCACGTCAGTTTCAACAGATTTTGACTGGCACGGCAGGCCTCACTTTCCAGCGCGCATAGGTTTGCTAGCCAGTATGCATCACAGTTTGACACAGTACCAGCTATGTCGTGCGAGCTGCCAGAGAAGAACCAGATTGGAGTCTCGTCTGTCGATTGGTCGGAGCTGTTGGAGCGCTGCGAGGATCTTTTCTTTCAGCTCCAAGGACTAGCAGGGGAAACAAAGCCAGCAGCAGTTTTGCACAGATACTGGGCTCAGAAGGCGGAGAGGGAGGTTGCGGATCGGACTGACTCGAAACTCACCAGGCCAGGAGTTCGAGGATTATTGCCGAAACCACGTCTCGCCCCGCTGGTCCAAGGGAATCCAGTTCACAAATGTTTCGCAGCAGTCGCGCAAGGCCCTTCCTGGCTTGCGTCGCGTATCAGGCGAATGATTCAGCTGCTGAGCTTGGTGGACTCCGCCAAGCCGGCCATCTTTGCAGAGCACGCACGAGATCTCGATAGTCTCTGCCGCAAGTTTGCTACCGCCAAGCCACATCATGTACTAGAGCATGCTAGTACCAGCAACAGTTTTCGGACGATTCAGGACATCGCTCGACGGGTTCGTTCGTCTCTGCATTGCCAGTCGGGGCTCGATCCTGGGAATCGTAACGACTTCTGCTTCGAGCTTGAAAAAGAACTCGGCTTGGTTGTAGGATATGCCAGGGCAGTCATTTCAGATTCCCACAGCAAGCATAGGGAAAGTTGGAGAGATTGGGTCACAAATTCACTGAACAAAGGAGCGGGCACAGCACATCGATTTTGCAAAGAAAAAGTCAAATGGGAACCTGAAGTATTTGTGCTTGAAGGAGTAAGGTCTAACAGCGTGCAGGCCTTGATTGATGAGTACAACCGCAAATATGACAAGTTGTGGGAGGCCACACAAGAGCCCCATCATCGCACGCCCGTTGTACAGCCTGCATTGCCGCTGCTGTCTGTCGCCGCGGTGCAGGACATAAGCAAGGCGTACTCCACCAGGTCAGCAGTCAGTCTGGATGGCTTTCATTGCCGCCACTTATCTTGCCTGTCCGATCGAGGAGTACAGGAATTTATATACCTTCTTCGGGTCTCTGAGTGCCTTGGAGAGCTCCTGCCTCAACTTCAGTGGGTTCTCATGGCGCTGCTCCCTAAGGCCTCCAAGGGGTACCGCACGATTGGGATCTTCAGTATGTTCTATAGGGTGTCTGGGAAGATCAGGTTATTATATGCCAGGGCTTGGATGGACAAGTTCGACCACCCGTGGTTCAGTTGTGGGCCTGGTAGATCCCCGATAGACGTTGTTTGGAAGCAGAGTGTTAGAAGTGAAGCTTCCAAGGCCTCTGGAGAGGCCTCTGCGGGCTTCTTTTGGGACCTGGTTTCCTTTTACGAACGTTTTGTCAGAGCTGGCTTGCTTGCTAGAGGCTTAGAGCTAGGTGTTAGTCCTACGCATATGCAGTTCCATATTGCTGCGCATGGCTCTGCGAGGTTTGTAGGATACAAGCGAGCAGTATCTAAAGCATTGTACGCTTTCAGAGGCATTGTGGCGGGATGTTCCTTCGCCATATTCTATGTCAGAATCTACTGCTTCCAAGGTTTCCTCAGAATTACCTCCCTCAACTCGGCCATTTACTTTGATTTTTATTTGGGTGACTTTTCGCTCACGGCGTTCAGCGTGAGCAGGGACGTGTTTAAGCGGATTGTGCAGGCCGTCAAGCAGCTTGCCGCGCTGATCAAGGATGAGCTGGACGCCACCTTGTCAGTGGAAAAGTGTTCTCTAGTTGCGTCATCTGCAGCACTCGGCAGGAACATATTCAAGGCCCTAGGAGCTTGGGCAGGGAAGCAACAGCAAATTGCCACCAACCTGGGGCCCCACTTCAGAGCTGGGAAATCTGTTACCGTTTCCAGTGATACCAAGAGGGCCAAGAGGATTCAGAAAGTCAAACAGAGAGTTGCGCGTTTGAGGCAGCTAGTTCGTGTTGCGCGCCAGGGAGCACGCAAACTTGTAAATTGTGGACTTTTGCCTGCTAGGGCTTTTGCCTCATGTATTGAAGGTTTGTCTAACAAATATTTTGAGCAACTCAGAGCTACTGAATTATCGGCCACAGGGCCTAAGTGTAGAGGCAAAAGCAGATCATATACTTTCGCACTGTATGAGTCCAAAACTGACAAGTGGGCCCTGGCACCTGTTGTGCGATGGGCTCAGGAGGTTTGGGCCGCAGGCATTGGCAAAGCTGGACCAATGGGAACCCTGGGGATCAGACAACTAAATTCATTATGGGACAGTATGGAACCACGCCCTGGACTCAAGCATCGTCAAGTTCAAGGACCTGTTACAGCGGCGGCCCACGCCCTTGACAGGATTGGATGGACATGTCAAGGACCGTGCGTGCTGAAAACGCACGAGGGCAAGCTGTTCTCGCTCGTTGGTATTTCGCCCAAGCTGCTGGAGTACTGGCTTCAGGATGCTTGCACCAGGGCTTGGGAGATAAAAGCTGCCAAGGGTCTCAGAAATATCCAGGACGTTCCCGGGGTGTGTCTCGATGTCGCTAGGAGAGTTCTGAACGCCCCTGGAAAAGAAAAACTGGCTGGGGGTCAGGCGGCCCTTCTGAGAGCTGTATTGTGTCAGGCTTACTTGACCACCAGTAGGGCGGCTTCTGCAGGATATGACCTAGAGGACTCCTGCCCACTGTGTGGACGAGCAGGCGACACCCTCGCGCACAGGTTGTGCCACTGTCAGGCGGAGGAGGCCGTGATCCGTAGGAATGAGCTAATAGACCTGACCCTGTCAGCTAAGTGTGTAGAAGACGCTGAACATGATCTAGTTCTGTCGTTAGGAATTCTACCGCACCCTGAGGCGGACCCAGATGGTTTCCCCCCCACCTGCTAGGGAGTGTTCCATGAATACAAGACATGTAGATTCTTCGGGGCCAGTTGCTAGATGCTCTCTGGGGCCTCACACGGGCCCCGATGGCATTTGCACTCGATCGGGGCTCAGATGCCTAGATCGAGCCGCCTGGGCTGTCTGTTGGTTTTTTATGGAAGAGGAGCTTGAGGTTGTCATGTCTGGCCCTGTTGTCTTCCCTTTGCCGCAGACCCCCCAGGCGGCTGAACATATAGGATTCCTTGTTTTGCAACAGATGCTGACGCAGGAGCCCACCGCCCATGCTGATTGTAAAGCTGTGCTTGGCGGGTTTCACAAACCTTTTGCTGCTAGGCTCTCTTATAGGAACATGTATTCTGGCACGTTTCGCACGGCTCTAGGGAGTGACAGCAGGCACTTTCTTAAAGCAGCGTTGAAGGTTAAAACACATCAGGACGAAGAACAAGTTCGGCCTGAGGACAGTCTGCCATTTCAGATAAACAAGCAGTGTGACAAGTTTGCTTAGTCGGCCCTCCAGGTGCATCCGTCGTTCGACCCGTCGGCGGTATTTTTACCTGAGGAGCAAAAGGAGGACGCCGCTAGCATACTTAAGTTCATTCCGAGGATGCTAGAGGCTTGGCCTGGCAATCCACGCAACGATAGAATACGTAAGTCAGGAGAAGTTCAGATCCAGCTCAAGCTAGTGCACGACTGGCAAAGAGCTGAACACGTGGAGTGGCGATGTGCGGCTTGCATTTCTTCCAGCCCATCTGACGAAGCGGTTTCGAGGCGCTGCAACGAACCTTGCAAAGCCTTTCTCGAGCGAGTTTAGGCAGCGCCTCAGACAAGTGCACTCCTCCCACGCTCTTTCGGCAGGCACCTGCGGAGACGGCCTGCTGGTTTTCTGTGCAAGATTTGGCAATCATGCCACGTTTGTTTTCAGAGGCCTTCTGGTGGAGCGCAAAGGGCCACCAAAGTGTGGCTCCAGGTATGTGGCCCCAAAGAGGTTGCTCAATGGTCTTCACCCTGTGGAAAGGAAGCCGTTTCAGGACAGTGAGCATTTCCAGGCACTCCAGAGACACCAGAAGGCCAGAGCCTCCAGCTCCAGAGGCTGAAGGCCTACGGGTTCGCCGACCACGGAGCGGCGCACCTTCTGCCCATGAGTGGAAAAAAAAACCAGCGCGCTTCCAAGATGCCTTAAGAGCGCTCCGAGCCGCCCCCAGAGGCCCCCAAGAGGGCCCCAAGAGGGCCCGAAGACGGTCCACGAGGGCCTCCGAGACGGGCCCCGAGCGCTCGAAGACGCTCAAGACAGCCGCCCGACGGCCCAAGAAGCCACCAAAATGCTCCAAGTGGGCTCCAGAGAGAGCCCAGGAGAACACGAACAAGAAACTCCCCAGAGGGCGCCGAGCAGGAAAAAGCATCGATTGCCTCCTGAGGCGGCCCTGGCGGCCCACGGGGCATCCAAGACAGAATCAAGAGCGGCCCAGGACGGCCCAAGACGACCCCCCGACAGTGCCCAGACACGCCCAAGGAGGACCCGGGCAACCCCCAGACGGCCCCGACAACGCCTCAGATGGCCTGCAGGCGGCCCAAGAGGCTTCCAAAACGCTCCAAGTGGGCTCCACGATGAGCCCCAAGAGTCCGAACATTGAAAAATCGTCCCGTTCCCTTGGGGAAACGTGCATTTTGGCAGTTCCCGGGCTTGCCCTCTTCATAGCGTCCAAGACGGCCATACAGGGTCCCTAGATGGCCTTAGGACGGCTCCTAAGGCGCCCTGGCGGCCCATGGGGCACCCAAGACAGCCTCCAGAGCGGCTCAGGACGGCCCAAGACGACCCCCCGACGGTGCCCAGTTTGCTCCAGAGACGCCCAAGGCGGACCCAGGCAACCCCGAGACGGCCCGGACAACGCCTCAGATGGCCTGCGGCCGGCCCAAGAGGCTTCCAAAACGCTCCAAATGGGCTCCACGACGAGCCCCACGAGAACCCGAACATTGAAACATCGTCGCATTACCCTGGGGAAACGTACGTTTTGGCAGTTCCTGGGCTTGCCCTCTTCATAGCGTCCACGACGGCCATACAGAGGCCCAAGATGGCCCTAGGACGGCTCCTGAGGCGCCCCTGGCGGCCCACGGAGCACCCAAGACAGTTTCAAGAGCGGCCCAGGACGGCCTTAGACGACCCCCGGACGGTGCCCAGACTGCTCCAGAGACGTCCAAGACGGCCCCAGACAACCATCAGACGGCCCCGGACCGCCTCCACACAGCCCAAGAGGCACCCGAGACAGCCCAAGCCCAGGAGGCTTCCAGGAGGCCGAAAAGAAGCGCTGAGAGGCCCCAAGACGACCCCTAGGGGCGCCAAGATCACGGCCCAAGAAGCACAAGACATCACCAACAGCAGCCAAAGACAGCGTAAGACGGCCACAGACGGTCCCAAAACGGCTCCCAGCGCACCATGGGCCTCTGATGTTTATTTGGCGCTCCCTGCTGGAGTTGGCGTCAAAATCCCTCGCCCTCGGCCGACCCCGGAAGCGCGCGCGGCGCGTCGGGCGGGATACTGGGTCGGCGGCGCGGTGGCCCAGAATCGGTCCCGATTCTGGGCGGGCGGCCATTCTGGAGCTATCTTGGAGGCGTGTTGGTGATCTTGGGGCCCCTCTGAGGGCCCCCAGACGGCCCCAGAACGCCTTGAGAAGGTCGGACCCAACGCACCGACAAATCCCGACCTGATCCCAAGGGAGCCCTTGAGCGCCCCAGGTGTGGCGTCCAGACGCTCCTCCGTCTCCTCGCTCAGCGATGTGTGGCAGGCGAACATGACGCCATTCATCCTGATCGCCTCGCAGCAGCACCCCTTCACCCCGCAAGTGGACGTAGTCCACGGGTCAGCCCTGGTCTATACTACAATGCAGGGTCCCGCGCGTGCGAAGCAGGTGACTCGGACCAAAAAAGCGTAGCAGGGGCCCCGGCGGCCCCTGCGAGCCCCAGCTGGCCCCCGCGCGCTCCGAGACGCTCCAAGACGGCCCCCAGAGCGCTCCGAGGCGCTCCGGGAGGGCCCCAAGACGGCCCAAGAGGGCCTCCCAGAAGGTTCAAGAGCGCTGCAAGACGCCCAAGATGGCCTCCCGACCGCCCGAGAGGCCCTCCCAAGGCGCTCCTTGAGGGCTCCAAGACGAGCCCCAAGAGAGCCCGAACAAGGGCAAATCGTCCCAATCCCTAGGAAAACGTACATTTGTGCGATTCCCGAGCTTATAGTGTTCAAAGGGTCCAAGCCGGCCATCAAGGCTCCCAATATCACTTGAAGACGCCTGTGGAAGCCCCCATTAGAGCCCCCAGACAGCCCAAGACGGCCCCAGGACGGCTCCTGAGGCGCCTATGGCTGCCCAAGCGGCAGCCCAGATCAAGAGCGGCCGATGACGGTCTCAAGACGGTCTCAAGACGGTCCCAGAGGCGCCCGCGCTCCGAGACGCTCCAAGATGGCCCAAGAGCGCTCCGAGACGCTCCAGGAGGGCCCCAAGACGGCCCAAGAGGGCCTCCGAGAAGGTCCAAGAGCGCTCCAAGACGCCCAAGATAGCCTACCGACGGCCCAAGAGGCCTCGCAAGACGCTCCTTGAGGGCTCCAAGACGAGCCCCAAGAGAGCCCGATCAAGGACAAATCGTGGAAAACGTACATTTGTGCAATTCCCGAGCTTGCAGTGTTCAAAGAGTCCAAGCGGCCATCAAGGCTCCCAATATCGCCTGAAGACGCCTGTGGAAGCCCCCATTAGAGCCCCCAAACAGCCCAAGACGGCCCCAGGACGGCTCCTGAGGCGCCTATGGCTGCCCAAGCGGCAGCCCAGCTCAAGAGCGGCCCAAGAGGGACCCAAGACGGTCTCAAGACGGCCCCAAAACGGTCTCAAGACGGTCCCAGAGGCGCCCAAGACGGCCCAAGACGGTCCCAGAGGCCCCCCAGAAGGCCCGCAGCCACAGGCACCAACAAGCACACACGACATAAATTGATCTCAGAGGACGGAGTCCACGGGTCAGCCCTAGTCAGCTACTCATCAGCTGCAATGCTGGGATCAGCGCGTGCGAGAAGGGCGAGCAGTGGCAGCGGGCGCTGGCGCTGCTGAGCGAGATGCGGGAGGCGAAGCTGGAGCCCAACGTCATCTACACTACAGCACCGGAATGTGCGAGAAGAGGGCCTGGAGGCATCGGTCCGCCTCGGCCTGGCTCGGCCCGCTGCGGGCAGGCGCTCGCAGCCCCCGGAGGCCCCCAAGAGGGCCCGAAGACGGCCCAAGACCGTCCAAGAGGGCCTCCGACACGGGCCCCGAGCGCTCGAAGACGCCCAAGACAGCCGCCCGACGGCCCAAGAGGCCACCAAAATTCTCCAAGTGAGCTCCAGAGAGATCCCCAGGAGAGCCCGAACAAGGAATTACGCTACCGAGGAACCCCACATACTTTATTTGATGTCTTGTGTGCACCACACTATCACCACCACCGCCCTCATCGTCCATCCTCCTCCCACCGTTTCTCATTCCCTGCTTTCCTCCGCTCTCCTGGATGAGCCCCCTCGTCCTCATCGTTCATCCTCCTCCCTTCGTTTCACATTCCCTGCTTTCCTCCGCCATCCTCCTCCTCCTCCTCCTTCTCCTGCTTCTCCGCCTCCTCATCGACCGGCCTGGACGACCGTCACGGATAGCGGTCGCCCTCAGAGACCACCCCCTGCGCACCCCCCGTGGTGTCGAGAATATGCCATGCTTGCTGTGCCCTGGACGACCGTCACGGATAGCGGCCGCGTTGGAAGACCACCCCTTGCGCACCCCCTTATGGTGTCGAAAATATGCCACGCCTGCCACGCTTTGCGAGCCCGCAACGGATACGGAGACCACCTCAGCGCACCCCCTGTGGTGTCGAGAGAGCGCCACGCCTGCCACGCTCTCCGACCCTGGCAGGCATAGAGGCCGCGTTGAGAAACCACCCCTTGCGCACCCCCATGATGTCGAGAATGTGCCACGCCTGCTATGCCATGGGCGACCGTCACCGATAGCGGCCGCCGTGAGAGACCAATCCCTGCGCACCCCTTGCGGTGTCGAGAATATGCCATGCCTGCTGTGCAATGGACGACCGTCACAGATAGCTGCCGCGGTGAGAGACCACCCTCGGCGCACCCCCTGTGGTGTCGAGAATATGCCATGCCTGCTGTGCAATGGACGACCGTCACATATAGCGGCCGCGGTGAGAGACCACCCTCGGCGCACCCCCTGTGGTGTCGAGAATATGCCATGGCTGCTGTGCAATGGACGACCGTCACGGATAGCGGCCGCGTTGGAAGACCACCCTCGGCGCACCCCCTGTGGTGTCGAGAATATGCCATGCCTGCTGTGCCCTGGAGGACCGTCACGGATAGCTGCCGCGGTGAGAGACCACCCCTTGCGCACCCCCTCATGACGTCGAGAATCTGCAATGCCTGCTGTGCCCTGGACGACCGTCACGGAGAGCGGCCGGTGAGAGACCACCCATTACGCATCCCCTACGATGTTGAGAATATGCCATGCCTGCTGTGCCATGGACGGCCGTCATGGATAGCGGCCGCGTTGGGAGACCACCCGTTGTGCGCACCCCTTTTACGGTGTCGAGAATATGCCATGCCTGCC
>CAUYUJ010002991.1:343095-368095 GCA_963575745.1 Prorocentrum cordatum
ACGCGGAGATATATGCCCCAATCCCTTAGGAAAGCGGCAGCTTGCGCTCTTCCCTTGCTCGTCGTCTTCACAGCGTCCGACACTGCCATACAGGCACCCAAGATCGCACAAAAAACCCTCAGGTGCCTCCCATCACGGCGTCAAAACGGCCCTGGACGGCCCCAGAACGCCTCCGGAGATTCCCAAGACGCCCCGAAGATGGACCCAAGCCGGTCACGACACGGCCCTCTGGTAGTCGCCTCCCTGGAGCGCCTTCTCAGAGCCCTCCGAGGCCAACTCTTGGGACTCCAGGCCACAATCCGACACTTTCCAGGCACTCTGGTGCCAGAGCGACGGGCGCTCACTACAAAGCCCCTTGGTAGCTACCACCCTTGGGTCTCTCCTGGGACGCTCCGTATGGCCGTCCCAAGACGGCCCCTGCTCGCTCAAGACGGCTCAAGAGGCGCCCAAGACGGCTCAAGAGGGTCCCGAGAGACCCCCAGGGGGAGCGTCGACGACTGAAGATCGAAGATCGACGGGATGAAGGATCGAGGGAAGGAGGAGAAGGAGGAAGACGCCCAAAATAGCTCCCAAAGCCTATAGAAGCCGCCGAGATGTCCCGAGCATGACCCGAAGGAGGCCCCAAGAGGGCCCAGACACACCGAGACGGCTCCGCACGAAGATCGACGGGATGAAGGATCCAGGGGAGGACGAGGAGGGCGACACAAATTGCCCAGACGCCGATTGTAGCAACAGAGATATCCCGAGCATGCCCCGAAGAAGACGCCAAGAATGTTCAGACAGCCCGAAAGGCTCCGAACGCGCAGCCCAAGTAAACCACATAGACAGTTACTGCAGCGTTCGATCGATAATCCGCCCGTGCACCGGGCGCCCGAGCGGCCCCGGTGCGGATTCCACGCCATGGCGGGCAGATCCCGCGGGCGGCCGGAAGGCCGCGGGCCAGCCCATAGTCTGTACTACAATGCAGGGACCCGCGCGTGCGAGAAGGGCGATTCGGACCAAAAAGTGTAGCAGGCCCAAGACACGCCAATAGGGCCCCCAGAGGGCCCAAGACGCGCCAAGAGGGCCTCAAGAGGCCCCCAAGACGGCCCCAGAAGGCTCCGGGACGCCCCAAGATGGGCCCAAGACGCCGAAGATTGGGCCAAGACGGCCCCAGAGGCGGCCAAAATGCCCCAAGAGGCCTCCCAAGAGGCTTCCCAGCAGGGCCCCGAGCGGGACAAATCGTAGATTTCCATTGTGTTTTTCGATATTTCTCGCATTCTCCCCTTTTCGCCGTCCCTGCGCTCCAAGACGGCCCAAGAGGTCCCCAAGACCGCTCCAAGACCACCGACGAGGCCCGCAAGAGAGCCTCCAGACGGGCCAAGAGGACCCCCAGACGGCCCCAAGACGCCCCAAGACAGCCCAAGACGGCCCCCAAAGACGGCCCCAGAGGGCCCCAGGACGCCCCAAGATAGGCCCAAGACGCGCCAAGAGGGCCCCAAGAGGCCCCCAAGACGGCCCCAGAGGGCTCCTGGACGCCCCAAGATGGGCCCAAGACGCCGAAGATTGGGCCAAGACGGCCCCAGAGGCGGCCAAAATGCCCCAAGAGGCCTCCCAAGAGGCTTCCCAGCAGGGCCCCGAGCGGGAGAAATCGTCGACTTCCATTGTGTTTTTCGATGTTTCTCGCATTCTCCCCTTTTCGCCGTCCCTGCGCTCCAAGACGGCCCAAGAGGTCCCCAAGACCGCTCCAAGACCACCGACGAGGCCCGCAAGAGGGCCTCCAGACGGGCCAAGAGGGCCCCCAGACGATCCCAAGACGCCCCGAGACAGCCCAAGACGGCCCCAGAGGGCCCCGGGACGCCCCAAGATGGGCCCAAGACGCGCCTAGAGGGCCGCAAGAGGCCCCCCAGACGGCCCCAGAGGGCTCCGGGACGCCCCCCTCGGAGGCCCTCTGAGAGCCATCTTGGACCGTCTTGGCCATTCGCGCCGCTCGGACCCCCGACATCTTGGGCAGCATTCGCCGTTCTCACCGCTCTGAACGCCATCTTGAGCCATCTTGGCCATTCGCACCGCTCGGGCGCCCCGACGAATCCACGCTCTCCTCCAGGCATCTTGCCATCACCTCGGAGCCTTCGCCTTCCAGAGCCTCGCGGGCTCAAACGGCCCAGCTGTCAGCCGCGCGTGCAACCCACCGGAGCCGTCACGACACGAAAACGTCACCATGCCATGTCAAGTGGCCCCCAAAGGGGTCTGCAAGCACTTTTTCTTAGAAAAATTGTCCGCAGGGCCCTTTGGCGCCCAGAGCGAGCCTACAGTAAGCGATAGTGGCCCTCGGAGGCCCTCTGAGAGCCATCTTGGACCGTCTTGGCCATTCGCGCCGCTCGGACCCCCGACATCTTGGGCAGCATTCGCCGTTCTCACCGCTCTGAACGCCATCTTGAGCCATCTTGGCCATTCGCACCGCTCGGGCGCCCCGTCGAATCCACGCTCTCCTCCAGGCATCTTGCCATCACCTCGGAGCCTTCGCCTTCCAGAGCCTCGCGGACTCAAACGGCCCAGCTGTCATACATGGCCACGTCCGGTGCCCCCCCCCCCAGGAGCCCGTTCCTCCGAGAATCATTCCAGAAAGATTTCGTGGACGGAGTCCACGGGTCAGCCCTAGTCAGCTACAGCGCCGGGACCAGCGCGTGCGAGAAGTGCGGGCAGTGGCAGCTGGCGCTGGCATTGCTGAGCGAGATGTGGGAGGGAAAGTTGGAGCCCGACGTCATCGCCACCTGCAATGCAGGTGCCCGCGCGTGCGGGAAACAGGCGGGCCACGGGGGACAGGCGCGGTGGGCGCCCTGGCGGCCCCCCTGCGAGCCCCGCAGAGCCCCCAGAGGGCTTCACAGACGGCCCCGAGGCGCTCAAGGAGCCGCCCAAGACGGCCCACAGACGGCTCCGAGCCGCTCGAGAGGCCGCCTCGACGGCCCCAGAAGCCCCCAAGGCAGGCCAGCTCCCAAGACGGCCCTGAAGGACCTCCCAGGAGAGCCCCAAGAGGCCGAAATTGTGCCATTTCCGTTCGGCAATCTTCGGCAAACGCTTTTTGGGTGGCATTTTCGTGCTTTTCGTTTCCGACGCGTCCACGACGGCCATAAAGGCCCCGAAGATCGCCCTGAGATGCCCCCATGAGGGCCCCAAGACGGCCCAAGACGACCCCAGGACGGCTTCGGAGGCGCACCTGGCGGCCAACGGGGTACCCAACACAGCCTCAAGAGCGGCCCAGGACAGCCCAAGACGACCCCCCGACGGTGCCCAGACTGCTCCAGAGACGCCCAAGGCGGACCCAGGCAACCCCCAGACGGCCCCGAGAACGCCTCAGATGGCCTGCAGGCAGCCCAAGAGGCTTCGAAAACGCTCCAAGTGGGCTCCACGACGAGCCCCAAGAGAGCCGGAACATTGAACAAAATTCCCATTCCCCGGGGGGAACCGTACATTTTGGCAGTTCCCAGGCTTGCCCTCTTCATAGCGTCCAGGACGGCCATACAGGGTCCCAATATGACCCTAGGACGGCTCCTGAGGCGCCCCTGGCGGCCCACGGGGTACCCAAGACAGCCTCAAGAGCGGCTCAGGACGGCCCAAGACGACCTCCAGATTGTGCCCAGACTGCTCCTGCAGAGACGCCCAAGGCGGACCCAGGCAACCCCCAGACGGCCCCGAGAACGCCTCAGATGGTCTCCAGACGGTCCAAGAGGCTTCGAAAACGCTCCAAGTGGGCTCCACGACGAGCCCCAAGAGAGCCGGAACATTGAACAAAATTCCCATTCCCCGGGGGGAACCGTACATTTTGGCAGTTCCCAGGCTTGCCCTCTTCATAGCGTCCAAGACGGCCATACAGGGTCCCAAGATGGCCCCAGGACGGCTCCTGAGGCGCCCCTGGCGGCCCACGGGGTACCCAAGACAGCCTCAAGAGCGGCTCAGGACGGCCCAAGACGACCTCCAGATTGTGCCCAGACTGCTCCTGCAGAGACACCCAAGGCGGACCCAGGCAACCCCCAGACGGCCCCGAGAACGCCTCAGATGGTCTCCAGACGGTCCAAGAGGCTTCGAAAACGCTCCAAGTGGGCTCCACGACGAGCCCCAAGAGAGCCGGAACACTGAAAAATCGCTCCATTCCCTTGGGTAAACGTACATGTTGGCAGTTCCTGGGCTTGCCATCTTCATAGCGTCCAAGACGGCCAGGCCATACAGAGGCCCAAGATGGCCCCAGGACGGCTCCTGAGGCGCCCCTGGCGACCCACGGAGCACCCAAGACAGCCTCAAGAGCGGCCCAGGACGGCCTTAGACGACCCCCAGACGGTGCCCAGATTTTTCCCGAGACGCCCAAGACGGCCCAGACAACCCCCAGACAGCTCCGGACCGCCTCCGCACGGCCCAAGAGGCACCCGAGACAGCCCAAGAGGGCCCCAGGAGGCTTCCAGGAGGCCGAAAAGAAGCGCTGAGAGGCTCCAAAACGACCCCGAGAGGCCCCAAGATCACGGCCCAAGAAGCACCGAAGACAGCACCAACAGCAGCCAAAGACTGCCTAAGACGGCCACAGACGGTCCCAAAACGGCTCCCAGCGCACCATGGGCCTCTGAAGCTTGTTTAGCGCTCCCTGTTGGATTTGGCCCTAAAATCCCTCGCCCTTTTTGTCGGTCTGGAGCCCTCTCCGCGGCCTCTTGGGGCCGTGCCGGGTTTCGCTCATCTGGTGGCCCAGAGTCGCCTCGGCCGACCCCGGAAGCGCGCGCGCCGGCCCAGGGCGCGTCGGGCGGGATTCTGAGTCGGCGGCGCGGTGGCCCAGAATCGGTCCCGCCGATTCTGGGCGGGCGGCCACTACGGGGCTATCTTGGGGGCGTGTTGGTGATCTTGGGGCCCCTCAGAGGGCCCCCAGACGGCCCCAGAACGCCCCGAGAAGGTCGGACCCAACGCACCGACAAATCCCGACCCGATCTCAAGAGAGCCCTTGAGCGCCCCAGGTGGGGCGTCCAGACGCTCGTCCGTCTCCTCGCTCAGCGATGTCTGGCAGGCGAACATGACGCCATTCATCCTGATCGCCTTGCAGCAGCACCCCTTCAGCCTACAAGTGGACATAGTCCACGGGGAAGCCCCACTTTCCTTTTACATTGCAGGGCCCCGCGCGTGCGAAAAGGGCCGGGTTCTGACACGTTCCTCCGGCGCTCCCTGCGGGCCCTACGGGTCCCCGCGATCCCCAGCTGGCCTCGGTGCGCTTCCAGGAAGGGGCGGCCCAAGAGCGCTCCGAGACCCGATCGGAATTCCCCGACAGGACCCCAAAACGCCCCAAGACGGTCCAAGAGTGCCTCCAAGATGGTCCAAGGGCGCTCGAAGACGCCCAAGATAGCCTCCAGACGGCCCAAGAGGCGCCCAAATTACTCCAAGTGGGCTCCAAGAAGAGCTCCGAGAGAGCCCGAGCGAGGAAAAGTCTTCCAAATCCTACAGGAAAACGTTCAGTTTGCCAATTCCCGTGCTTGTCGTCTTCAAATCGCACAAGACGACAATACTGTTTCCCAAGATCTTCACAAGAGGGGCCAGGAGACCCCCAGGAGGGCCCCAGGACGGCCTGAGGCGGTCCCAGGACGGCTCTTGAGGCGCCCATGATGGCCCAAGAGCCTCCCATGACAGCCCCAAGAGGGACCAAAGACGACCCAAGAGAGCTCCAAGGCGGTCCGAGGATAGCCCCAGAGCCGCCCAAGACGGTCCCAGACGGCCCCAGGACGGCCCAAGGGACACCCAAGACGGCCAAAGAGGGCCCCAAGAGGCTCCCAGGAGGCCGCCAGACGGCCCAACAGGGCCTCAAGAGGCTCTTACAAGGCGGAACAGAAGCCCCGGGGCGCGGCCACACCCACGGAAAATTAACCCCGACTTCGAGATTTATTTTCCGACGCCCTGGGGCGGAGCAATCAACCCTCGCCGAGGACGTTGGTTGATTCGCCACGTCCACGGAATGCCAGTACGTAATTCGACGTCTTCCCCCCAGGCTCCAGATGGGGCACAGACGTCTCGCACGGATCGTTCGTGGACCAACGACGCCCACGGAAAATATTCCGGAACCTCGGAAGCCATTCTCCACGGTCCCGCGGTCGGCCCCCAAAAGGCCCCCAAAGACCACTCTTCGGCCTGCCACGTCGACGGAAAATAAACACCACGCTCGAGGTTTATTATCCGAGGTCCCGGGTGGGCAAAAGGTTTCTGGAGAGACGTCTTTCGTCAAGCTGCGTTTTGGCGCTTACTCTGGAGTTCTGGGTTTCGTTTCGTCCGAGGGTCCCGCGGTCGGCTGAGAAAACGCCCCACAAGACCACCATCCCTCGACCCGCCACGTCGACGGAAACTAAACACAAAAGCGGCAGCAAGCAGCAGCACGCAGTAGCATGCGCAGAATGTGAGGTCGGGCCCCGCAATCAGATGCCAATTCGTGCAAATTTCGTGGACGGAGTCCACAGCCCAGTCCTACCGACGTCGCCAGCCGCCTTCTGGTGCCTTCTGGTGCCTACGACCACCATCACCACCGCGACAACGCCGCCGACTACGACTGGTACGACGGCGGCCTCGCGGCGGCGACGACAACGACGCCGACGATGACGGCGACGACGGCGGCCCGCGACGGCCCAGCTGTTGGAGCGCTGCTAGAGCTCGGACACGAAGGCGTGGTCTCGCTGCCGCCGCAACGGCCGCCGCCGTGCTTTTCAGGTTTTCGGCAAAGTCTCCGCCGTTCCTCCGAGATTCATTCCAGAAAGGTGTCGTGGACGGAGTCCACGGGTCAGCCCTAGTCAGCTACAATGCTGGGATCAGCGCGTGCGAGAAGCGCGCACAGTGGCAGCCCGCGCTGGCGTTGTTGACCGAGATGTGGGAGTCGAAGTTGGAGCCAAGCGTCATCAGCTACACTGCTGGGATCAGCGCTTGCGAGAAGGGCGAGCAGTGGCAGCGGGCGCTTGCGCTGCTGAGCGAGATGTCGGAGGCGAAGCTCGAGCCCGACGTCATCTCTACTACATTGCAGGGCCCAGTGCGTGCCAGAAAGGCGCAGGCTCCAATGTCTCAAAACCGCCCGGGGCTGGCCCCGGGCCGCCCCGGGCCGCCAACGCAGGCTCCAGGACATGTCGGGAGGGCCCCCAGAAGCCCCCAAGACGGCCCCGGAGAGCCCCGGCACGCTTAAAGATGGGCCCAAGACGCCCGAGATTCGCCCCAGGCGGCCCAAGAGGCGTCCAAGACGCCCGCAGAGGCCTCCCAAGAGGCCTCCCAAGAGGACCCCGAGCGACAGAAATCGTAGATTTCTACTGTGTTTTTCTATGTTTTCGGCCTCCTCGCCTCTTCGGCTTCCCGACGCTCCAAGACGGCCCAAGAAGTCCCCCCGACCACTCCAAGACGGCCGAAGAGGACCCCAAGAGAGCCCCAAGACGGGCCAGGAGGGCCCCCAGACGGTCCCTAGACGCCCCAGGACGGCCCCAGGACGGCCCAGGAGGCGCCCAAGACGGCCCAAGAGGCACCCAAGACGGCCCCAGGAGCGGCCCAAGACGGCCCAAGACAGCCCACGAGGCGCCGAGGCGGGTCTCAGACGGCCCCAAGACGGCCCAAGAGGCACCCAAGACGGCCCGAGAGGGCCCTAAGAGCCCCCCCGGGAGGCCCAGAAGAAGGCCGAAGAGGCTCCGAAACGGCCCCCACGAAGCCTTCAGTGCCTTCAGAATTCCCTCCAGGAGCGGGGGAGCGGACGAGAGGCGACAGGCATATCGCAGGCAAAAACGCCCCAAGAGATCCCCAAACGGCCCCCACGAAGCCCTAAGTGGCCTCAGAATTGCTTCCAGGAGGGGGGGAGCGGACGAGAGGCGACCGGCATATCGAAGGCACAAAAGAACAATGTTGGACGCTCCGAGGGCCTTCGATGTTTCTCCGTTGGGGAGAGTCGTCGTAGGATCGACGATTGCCGACCGAGGGCAGCGAATCCAGTGGAGGCCCAAGAGGCCCCCAGGAGCCCAAAAGAGATCCCCAAGAGGTGCCACGGGGCTTGCAAACTGCTTCGAAGCGAGGGGGGCGGACGAGGGGACCGCTTCAGGAGGTTTTGGACGGTTTTGGGCGTCAAAATCATCCGCTTTACGACGGTTTTGGAAGGATTTTGGCCTTCTCGCCTTTTCCGCTTTCCGACGCTCGAAGACGGTCCAAGAGGCCTCCAAGAGCGCCCCAGAACGACCCAAGAGGTTTCCAAGAGCGCCCCAAGACAGCCCAAGAGGGCCCCAAGACGACCCAAGAGACGCTCAAGACGGCCCACGAGGGCCCGAAGACAGGCCCAAGAGGGGGCCAAGAGGGGGACCACGGACCGAAAATCCGAGCCTTCCGCCCCAAGAGGGCGCCAGGAGGCCCAAACAGGCCCCCAAGAGGCCCCAAGGGGCCGCCAAGAATCCCCCGAAGAGGCCCCAGGAGGCTCCCAAGGAGCCCAAACGAGGCCCCTACAGAGGCCCCAACAGCTTCCAAAATGGCCCCGAAGAGGCCTCGAGCCCGCCTCCGAGCTTCCTCGCCGCGAGGGTGCCAACACGGCCCCAGACCGGCCCAGGACGGCCCAACGCGCGCTCAAGACGGCCCAAGACGATTCCAAGACGGTCCCAGGAGGGTGCGCCCAGGACGGCCCAAGGACGCGCCCGTTCGGGGCCTCAAGACGGGCCAAGATGGCAAGAGAGTCCCAGCTGGCAAAAATCGTTAATTTTCCATTGTTTACTGTTACACCCTTTGCGTTTCCCGCCGTTTCGGCGGTCCGATGCACCAAGAGGCCCCAGAAAGTCCCAGGAGGGTCCGAGGAACCGCCCAGGAAGGCCCCAAGACGGGCCAAGACGGACCCAGCACAACCCAAGGCGCGCTGCGACGGCTCAAGACGGCTCCAAGACAGCCCCAAGAGGGTGCCAACACGGCCCCTGCTGGGCCCAGGACGGCCCAAGGAGGCGCACAGGAGGGGCCCAAGACGACTCCAAGGCGGCCTCCTCACGGTCCCAGACGGCTCCAAGACAGCCCCACGAGGACCCCGATGGGCCCAGGACGGCCTACGGACGCGCCCATGAGGGGCCCACGACGAACCAAGACGGCCCCATCAGGGCAAACGGCGCCCTCAAGACGGGCCTAGACGGCTCCAAGACGGCCCTTTGAGGGAGCCAACGCGGCCCCACACCCTTCGGGCGCACACTTGGGGGGGCTGGGAGCTTGCGACAAGTCTCCCACATTCATTGTCCTGCCCCATTCTGTTCGCCTGGAGGCCTCCTCCAACCCTGTGGGCGAACAAGAGGAATCCCAGCGGGACGCCAACCCTGGGGCCCGTGGGCCCCGCGCCGCTTGGGCAGAAGACGAACGCCGGGTCTGACAGGCCAGCTACCGCCCCCCTTGGCCCGATATGCTGTGCCATTATGTTCCCCCAGGGGCCTTGGCAAACTCTTCGGGCCAAGCAGACCAGACCCCTGGGACAGCAGCCAATTGATATGACCCTGGGACCTCTCCGCATTCTTCGGACGAGCATCTGGAGGGCCCAGGAGATTCGGACATGTCTTCCCCATTCCTTGCCCTGTCCCGTTCTGTTCGCCCGAAGGCCTCCACAGACCCTCTGGGCGAACAGAATGGGACATGGCGAACAAACCCTCCCGTTGGCGGTGATGCGACTGGATCGCACCATCAAGGCGCGCCCGGAGGTGATGGCCGACCCAACAGCGGTTTCTCTTAAGAGTTCACTGGATTTCAAATTTTCTTGAAGCTCTCTTGGGCCCTCCCTGTAGATCCTTGCGAGCCTCCCCGGCGCTTTCGGTGGCTTTCCCCGATGGCCTCCCGAGCCCTTCCCCGAGCGCTCCTGAGACGCCTCAGATGGGCTTCGACTTCGACGCACATCCCCGAGAGACTTCGAAACTGTCCTCAATAGGAGGGGGGTGAACGAGCAGTGCGCTGGGCCAAGCTGCTGCAGCGCTGCAAGAGCTCGGACACGAAGGCGCGGTCTCGCTGCCGCCGCCCGAGCCGCCGCCGTGTTTGTAGATTTTCGGTACAATCTGCGCCGTTCCTCCGACAACCATTCCAGAAAGATGTCGTGGACGGAGTCCACGGGTCAGCCCTAGTCAGCTACAATGCTGGGATCAGCGCGTGCGAGAAGGGCGAGCAGTGGCAGCGGGCGCTGGCGCTGCAGAGCAAGATGTGGGAGGTGAAGCTGGAGCCCACCGTCATCTCTTCTCTATGGCGGACATCAGCGCGTGCCAGAACGTCAAAACAGCGCATGTGGACCGATGCGCCCCCTGGAGGGCCATTTTTCGACACCCCTCACGAAGATCCTGGCCCCCGAGCGTCACAAATCGAGCCCTCCGCCCAAAGACGCGCCGAAGTGACCATAAGAGGCTCCAAGGAGCGCCCAAGAGGCCCCCAACAAGGCCCAAGAGGCCTCCAAGAGCCTCCAAAAGTCCTCCGAAGCATGCCCCCGGAGGCCAGATTTTTTTATTTTTCCATGGTTTTCCAGCTACAATATTTTGATTACAAGACGCGCCCAGAGGCCCCCAGGAGCGCCCCAGAACGGCCCCACACGGCTCCAGCGGCGCCCGAGACGGCCCGAGACGCACCCAAGGCAGCCCAAAAAGCAGCCACTAATGGCCCACGGGACGGCTCCGAGAGGCTCCAGGGGGCGCCAAGACGGCCTCAGGGCACCCCTGGTAGCTCCAAGACAGCCCCAGAGGCCCCCCAGGCAGGCCAGGAGCCCCCAAGATGGCTCAGAAGGGCCTCCAGGAGGGGCCCAAGAGGCCAAAATCGTTTCAGTCCTCACGGGAAACGCAAGTTTTCACCATATTTTGTTTTTCCGCCCTCGCAGCGTCCAAGACGGCTATACAGGCCCCCCAGCTCGTCCCAAGACGCGCCCAGAGGCCCCCAGGAGAGCCCCCAAACGGCCCCACACGGCCCCGGGACGGCTCCAGAGGCGCCCGAGACGGCCCAAAACGCACCCAAGACAGCCCCAAGAGCAGTTCATAATGGCCCATGACGGTCCCACCGCCCCGTCTCCAAGACGGTTGTACAGGCCCCCACCCCCCCGTTCCCAAGCCTTTCCGCCTGCACAGTCCCTAAGACGGCTGTACAGGCCCTCAGATCGCCTAAGACGCTCCCAGGCGCCCCCAGGAGGACCTCAAAACGGCCCGAGACGGCCCCGGGACGGCTCCAGAGGCGCCCGAGACGGCAAGGCAGCCCCAATAGCGCCCAATGTCGGCCCAAGATGAGCCCAAGACGGCCCCAAGATGGTCCGAGACGCGCCCAAGACGGCCCCACATCGCCCCAAGACGGCCCAAGAGGCACTCAAGACGGCCCAAACGGACCCCGAGAAACCCCCAGGAGGCCCAAAACGGGCCCCCAAATGGCCCCCAGGAGGCGAGCACGACCGATCGCAAGCACTTCGGACCGATCGTAAACCACTTCGGACCGATCGCAACCAGTTGCGATCGGTCCGAAGCGGTTGTGATGTGTTTGGGTCGTCACGGTTTTGATTAAGGAAGAGGTCATAAGAGCACTTCTGGGTTCAATGAGTTCCCTTAAGCCGCCCAATTGGGATCTGAAAAAGCGGTTGCGATCGGTCCAATCACAGACGGCCGATCATGATCTCAGCTAAACACATGTTTTGGAGCTCGAACGTGGCCATGATCCGTATACGATGCCTATGATATTCGTATACGGTTGAAGCCGAAAGTGAGCGAAAACGAGTAGCGTGAAACAAATTGCATTTCGGGAGAGGGAGGATGATGAGAAGGAGGAGGAGGAAGAGCAGGAGGAGGAGGAGGAGCAGGAGGATGATGGGGAGGAGGAGGATGAGGAGGAGGCCGAGGAGAAGGAGGAGGAAGAGGAGGAGGAGGAGGAGGAGGAGGAGGGAGGAGAGGAGGAGGAGAGGGAGGAGGAGGAGGAGGAGGAGGAGGAGGAGGAGGAGGAGGAGGAGGAGGGAGGAGGAGGAGGAGGAGGGGGGAGGAGGAAGGGAGAAGGAGGAGGGGAGGGAGGAAGGACAGGAGCAGGAGGAGCAGGAGCAGGAGGAGGAGGAGGCGGAGGAGGAGGAAGAGGAGGAGGAGGAATTGGAGGGGGGGAAACGGAAGAGGGCAGGATGGCAAGGCGGGTAGACGCGGCGGCCCAAACCCCCAACGTCATTCCCAGAGGAGTCTGAATCATTCAAGGTTGAAGTGATTCAAATTCGCAATCAATTCAATATTGATTGATTCTAGTCGAGTCGTTTACCTTTGCGCGAGTTGTCACGACAAAGACCTACCGTACGCCGTCGGAACCGCACGGCTTTTGGCACCGCGTGGATCGTTCAACCTTGAATCGCTCGCGGCCCCGATCGTTCAATGTTGAATTTTGTCGGGTACAGTGGGCCCAACGTGTCCCTCGGTGCTTCCACGTCGCAAAATGCAGCCTTGAACGCCTTCGCCAACGTCGCCGGCGCGCCAACGCCGCATGAACCTACAGTAGACCAGCATTGCATACTGAGTCACTTTTGGACGGCCCGTGGGCCCGGCAATGGGCCCCGAGCCCGAAACAACAGAAAGATGTTGTCACGACGCCAGGCGGTCTGGGCCTGTGGTGGTTGTGGGAACCATGGCTGGGGGACGTGTGCGCCCTGCGCGGCCTGCGAGACCTTTGGCGCCCGTGCGACACGCATGGGGCCTGCGGGGCAGGCCTCTCAGAAGCCTCTCAGAAGCCTCCCACAAGCCACTCAGAAGCCTCCAAGAAGCCTCTCAGGAGCATCCCACAAGCTTCTCAGAAGCCTCCCACAAGCCTCGCAGAGGCCTCAGAGAAGCCTTTCAGAGGCCTCAGAGAAGCCTTTCAGATGTCTCAGAGAAGCCTGTCAGAGTCCTCATAGAGAAGCCTTCGGATGCCTCAGAGAAGCCTTCCAGAGGCCTCGGAATAGCTTTTCAGAGGCCTCAGAGAAGCTTTTCAGGGGCCTCAGCAGGAGCTTTTGGATCGGTGGCAATCCGGTCTTCTCCTGACATGTTTGTATAGGAATCTTTTAGGTTGCGATCAGTCCGTTTCCAGTGGTTGCAATCCGTCCGAAGTAGTTCCTGAACAGTCCGAAGTGGTTGTGATCGGTTTTATTCCCCCCCCCCAAGAGGCCTTGGATTCTTCTCTCCCAGCGTCGTCGTTGGGGTTTCTTGGACCCTCTGTGACAGATTTCCGCGCCTTTGGGGGACGTCTTGGGGCGGTGCGCTCGAAATGTCGATTCGTGTCCTCGCACTGGGGCCCTCTGTGGCCCCAGTGCGAGGAGCGTCTGGGACCGTCCTCTGGGGCCGTCTGGGACGCCCAGAGTTCGTGGGGCCCTGTAGGGCTGTCTGGTAAGCCACTTGGCCCGTCCTGGGAACCTTTTGGGCCGTCTCGCCGCCCTCTTGCGGGCCTCTTAGGCCGCGCCCACCTGCCCCAGTGTCACCACATTACAAGTTTTTTTTTCCGGCCCCTGCGAAGAGTTGATAAAATTGAACACAGACGGCGGCGTGAGAAACAGCTTCTGTCCACACCATGTCATGCCTACATGGGTGTGCTTCCACTGACACCGCCTCCATCACCGCGTGTCTGCCTTCAGGCCTGCTTGCCTGCATCCCTCGCCCACCTCCTCCTCCAGCGGGCACCTCCTCCATCCACGCCGTCCCCTCCAGCTTCCCCTCACCTGCGAGGCCCCGGAGACGCTCCACTTCCACGTCCACGCCATGGCGGGCAGATTCTGCGGCCGGAGGTCGCGGGTCAGCCCTAGTCAGCTACAGCGCTGGGATCAGCGCGTGCGAAAAGGGCGATCAGTGGCAGCGGGCGCTGGCGCTGCTGAGCGAGATGTCGGAGGCGAAGCTCGAGCCCAACGTCATCAGCTACAGCGCTGGGATCAGCGCGTGCGAGAAGGGCGAGAACGGCGAGAAGAGCGATCAGTGGCAGCGGGTGCTGGCACTGCTGAGCGAGATGCGGGAGGCGAAGCTGGAGACCGACGTCATCAGCTACAGCGCTGGGATCAGCGCGTGCGAGAAGGGCGGGCAGTGGCAGCGGGCCCTAGCGCTGCTGAGCGAGATGTGGGAGGCGAAGCTCGATTCCGACGTCATCAGCTACAGCGCTGGGATCAGCACCTGCGAGAAGGGCGGGCGGTGGCAGCGGGCCCTGGCGCTGCTGAGCGAGATGCGGGAGGCGAAGCTCGAGCCCAGCGTCATCAGCTACGGCGCCGGGATCAGCGCGTGCAAGAAGGGCGGGCAGTGGCAGCGGGCGCGGGCGCTGCTGAGCGAGATGCGGGAGGCGAAGCTGGAGCCCGACGTCATCGACTACAGCGCTGGGATCAGCGCGTGCGAGAAGGGCGAACAGTGGCAGCCGGCGCTGGCGCTGCTGATCGAGATGTGAGAGGCGAAGTTGGAGCTCAACGTCATCAGCTATAGCGTTGGGATCAGCGCGTGCCAGAAGGGCGAGCAGTGGCAGCGGGCTTTGGCACTGCTGAGCGAGATGCGGGAGGCGAAGCTGGAGCCCGACGTCATCAGCTACAGCGCTGGGATCAGCGCGTGCGAGAAGGGCGGGCAGTGGCAGCCGGCGTTGGCGCTGTTGAGCGAGATGCGGGAGGCGAAGTTGGAGCCCGACGTCATCTATACTAACCCCAGGAAGCATTTAAGAACCCCCCCCCCCCTTCCGGCAAATCGATAACCCTTCCGCACCCTGGAAGCGTTACTTGGCACCAGGAGCCCTCCTCCTCCTCATCCTCCTCCTCCTCCTCCTCTCCTCCACCCGCGAACTTCCTCCTGCCCCCTCCTCCTCCTCCTCCTTCTCCTCCTCCTCCTCCTCCTCCTCCTCCTCCTCCTCCCGCGCCCCCCTCCTTCCCTCGGGGCCCAGGTGCCAGGCCTCCGCGAATTTGGTGTGTGTCCGGGTGCTAAACCTATCGTGCGGTTATTTCGGCCCCTCGGAATATCGAATAAAAATGCGGTGCTAAGATATCGCCGGGGGGGTTCTTAAATGATTCCTGGGGTTATATGGCCGGAGGAAGCGCGTGCCGGAAGGAAATCCAGCCAAATGACTAGAAACGGCTCCGAGACGCTCCGGAGGCCGCCCCGACGGCCCAAAGACGGCTCCGAGCCCCTCAAGATGCCCCGAAGGCGGCCCAAGAGGGCCCCGAGACGCGCAATGATCCGGCCAAGACGCCCAAGATTGGCCCAAGACGGCCCAAGAGCTCGCCAAGACGGCCCAATAGGCCTCCCAAGAGGCATCCCAGGAGAGGCCCGAGAGGCCAAAATCGTTGATTTTCATTTGTTTTTTCCCGAGGTGTTTTGCTTCCTCGCTTTTTATGCTTCCGGACGCTCCGAAACCCTCCCAGAGGCATCCAAGACCGCTCCAAGACGGTCGAAGAGGTGCCCAAGAGGACCCCAAGACGGTCCAAGAGGGCCTCAAGACGGTCCAAGGCGGCCCCCGGACGGCCCCAGAGGCGACCAAGACAGGCCAACGGGACCCCAAGATGGCCCGAAGAGCGGCCCAATATGGCTCCAAGACGGCCCGAGGACCGCCCAGAGCTCGCCAAGACGGCCCAATAGGCCTCCCAAGAGGCATCCCAGGAGAGGCCCGAGAGGCCAAAATCGTTGATTTTCATTGGTTTCCCCGAGGTTTTTTGCTTCCTCGCTTTTTCGGCTTCCCGACGCTCCGAAACCCTCCCAGAGGCATCCAAGACCGCTCCAAGACGGTCGACGAGGTCCCCAAGAGGACCCCAAGACGGTCCAAGAGGGCCCCAAGACGGTCCAAGGCGGCCCCCGGACGGCCCCAGAGGCGCCCAAGACAGGCCAACGGGACCCCAAGATGGCCCGAAGAGCGGCCCCAGGTGGCTCCAAGACGGCCCGAGGACCGCCCAAGAAGGCCCTAGGGGGGCCCTGGAGGACCCCAAGGAAAGCCCCAAGAGGCACACATCGCCACATTCCCTTCGGAAGACACATTTGGGCATTATTGCGCTTTCGTCTCCAACGCGTCCACGACGGCCAGACTGGCCCCCAAGATCGCCCCAAGATGCCCGCATCGAGGCAAGAAGGCGGAGGATAAGGATAATGATGCTGATGCTGATGATGATGATGATGAGGAGGAGGAGGAGGAGGAGGAGGAGGAGGAAGAGGAGGAGGACGAGGAGGAGGAGGAGGAGGAGGAGGCGGAGCCGGAGGAGCAGGAGGAGGAGGAGGAGGAGGAGGAGGAGGAGGAGGAAACCCGAGAAGTACCCGAAGAGAGCCTCATGAGGGTCCAGATGACGCACGGAGCTCTGACGGTACGAGAGGAGCCCAGACGGCCCAAGAGGGTCCCAAAAGGTCCCGAAGAGGCCCACGAGAGGGCCTGAGAGGCCCTCAACCCCCAAGAGGCACAACGAGGCCTCAAAACTGCCTCCAAGAGAGGGGGCCTGGCTCTCCTGACACGCCCGAGAGCTTCGCCTTCAACAGAACTCCAACACATCGGCCTCCCCAACGGAGCCTAGCACGTCCGACCCAACAGCGGTTTCTGTTTAGATCTGATTGAATTTCATACCCTCTTGAAGCTCTCTTGGGCTCTCTCTGGAGATCCTTGCGAGCCTCCGCGGCGCTCCCAGTGGCTTTCCCCGAGGGCCTCCCGAGCCCTTCGCCGGGCGCTCCTGAGACGCCTCAGACGGGCTTCGGCTTTGACGCGCATCCCCGAGAGACTGCAAAACTGCCCTCTACAGGGGGGGCGAACGAGCCGTGCGCTGGGGCCCATAGGCTGCTGGAGCGCTGCGAGAACTCAGGCACGAAGGCGCGGTCTCGCTGCCGCCGCCCCTGGCGCCGCCGTGTTTATAGGTTTTCGGCAACATCTCCGCCGTTCCTCCGAGAACCTTGTCCAGAAAGATATCGTGGACGGAGTCCACGGGTCAGCCCCAGTCAGCTACAACGTTGGGACCAGCGCGTGCGAGAAGGGCGGGCAGTGGCAGCAGGCGCTTGTGTTGTTGAGCGAGATGTGGGAGTCGAAGTTGGAGCCCAACACCATCAGCTACAATGCTGGGATCAGCGTATGCGAGAAGGGCGAGCAGTGGCAGCCGGCGCTGGTGCTGCTGAGCGAGATTGGGAGGTGAGGCTGGAGCCCGATGTCATCAGCTACAATGCTGGGATCAGCGCGTGCGAGAAGGGCGAGCAGTGGCAGCGGGCGGTTGCCCTGCTGAGCGAGATGTAGGAGGCGAAGCTGGAGCCCCACGTCATCTCTCCTAAAATGCTGGGATCAGCGCGTGCGGGAAGGGCGAGCAGTGGCAGCGGGGCCTGGCGCTGCTGGGCGAGATGCGGGAGGCAAAGCTGGAGCCCACCGTCATCTCTACTACAATGGAGGGGCCCGCGCGTGCGGGAAAGGCGGGCGACGGGGAAAGTGCAGTCGGCGCCCCGGCGGCCCCTGCGAGCCCTGGAGAGCCCCCAGACGGCCCAAAGACGGCTCCGAGCCGCTCAAGAGTCCCATTCCCTCCGGGAAATGCATAGTTTAGACACTCTCGTGCTTTTCGTTTCCGACGCGTCCACGACGGCCATAGAAGCCCCGAAGATCGCCTTAAGATGCCCCCATGAGGGCCTCAAGGCGGCCCAAGTCGATCCCAGGACGGCCCAAGAGGCGCCCAAGATGGCCCAAGAGGTGCCCAAGACGGGCCCAGAAGGTCCCAAGACAACCACCCGAGAGGCAACCAAGACGGCCCGAGAGGGCCCCCAGAGCCCCGAGAACGTTTCAAAACGGCCCCGCCACGGCTCTTGAGGCGCCCATGGCGGCCCAAGAGACGGTCCACGGGCCCCAAGCGGCCCCAAAACGCTTCAAAAAGGCCCCAGCACGGCTCCTGAGGCGCCCATGGCGGCCCAACAGGCACCCACACCAGCCCCAAGAGCGAGAGGCCCCCAAGATCAGCCGAAGATGCCCCCATGAGGGCCCCAAGACAGCCCAAGACGACCTCAGGACGGCCCAAGAGACGCTCAAGACGGCCACAGAGGCGCCCAAGACGGCCCCAGATTGCCCCAAGACGACCCGAGACGCACCCAAGACGGCCCAAGGCCGCCCCAAGAGCCCAAGAAAATTGCGAGGGGCCCCAAAACAATCCCACCACGGCTCCTGAGGCGCCCATGGCGGGACAAGAGGCATCCAAATCAGCACGCAGATGCACACCACCACACACAAATACACACAGACACACATAGACCCACAGGCACACAGACGAACCCACAGGCAGCCGCAAACAGGCACACACGAGCAGACAGACGACACACACAGACACACAGACACGCGCACAGACACACGCACGCACGCACGCACGCACGCACGCACGCACACACACACAGGCACACACTATTTCATCGCTTTGCTCTCTCTGCTGGCCCGTATTGTGCCATCGCAGGCGTTTGCCTGCGCGATCGTGGCCTCTTGGGGCCTCGCGGGGCCTCCAGGCGGGACGGGGGGGAAAACGACAGGTGCGAGGGGGCGGACAAGGAACGAGGGTTGGAGGAGGAAGAGGAGTTGGAGTAGTTGGAGAAGGAGGAGGAGGAGGAGGCGGAGGAGGAGGATCATCAGGACGGGGAGGAATTGAGGATGACCAAGGTGTCGGTGCTGCTGTCCTGCAGCGCCTATTGCGTGTTGCTGGACAGGCGCGGCCTGGTGGACTGGGGCGCGGTGCTCACCTGGCCCAAGGCGCTGCCCGGAGCAGGGCGAGGACGACGACTGCGACGAGGAGGACCCACACACCCTCTGGTCGTGAAGAACTTACGAAGGGCGTTTTTTGTGGGGTTTGTAGTTTCGGCCTCTGGGGGCCAACACAGGCCGTCAAACAATTGTTTTCTCGCGGATGAAAAGCTGGTTCTGGGGAAGGGGCCCAAACCTTTCGGGCTCCGAGTTCTGAAAAGCGAAGACGTCGATTGGTCTGGGGAGGACGGCGATGGCGACGAGGAGGGCCTGCAGGACGAGGCGTGCTGCAGCTTTTTTTCCCACGCCGGGCTTGCTAGCCCAGCTTCTGGGCCCGGCAGCCCCGTGACAGTGCCACGTCCGAGCTCTCCACGCACCGGGGAGGCGGGGAGGTTGGACGGGGCCAGGACGAGGCGGACTCCGTCCCAGAAATCCAATGCTAAAATCCAATGCTGAAGTCCAATGCTGAAGTCCAATGCTAAAATCCAATGCTGAAATCCAATGCTACAATCCAGTGTTAAAATCCAATGCGAAAATCCAATGCTACAAGCCAATGCGAAAATCCAATGCTAAACTCCAATGCTAACGTGCGCTCTCAGAGCGTTCAAGCACGCTCTGAGAAGGCCGCGGCGCCCGAGTCCTCCTCCAGAGCTGCTGGCTCGCAGTCAAGGGAGGAAACACCAGCCGGACCCGCGCACTGGCGTTTCCTGAGCGGCTTTTGGCGTCTACGAAACAGCCCTGCCCAGCTCGATTTCTTCTGTGGGCGCGCTTGCCGAACGGCTTCGCGTGTCGGGGTGATTATTAGGCGGGTGGGGGAGTTCCTGCCCTCCCGTGCATCGGCGTTTTCCAAACGGCCCTTGGCGTTTGCGAAACAGCCATGCCGAGCTCGGTTCCTTCTGTGGGGGCGCTTGCCGAACGGCTTGGTGCGTCGGGGTGATTATTAGGGGGGGGGAGTTTTCGCCCTCTACGGAGGGCAGATTCATCTCAAGGCGGGCCTCTGGTCATCACGAGTGGCGGGCGCCCGCCCTGCCAGCGGGGTGCCTCCCGCTTGGCAGGAAGACCTGCTCGTGCGGACCTTGGGGCTCCAAGGGGCCCCGCGGGAGGCCCCCAAGAGACCTGCAGCAGGTACGCAGGAGGCTACTTTTTCAGTCGGGCAGGTCCCCCTACAGGAAGAATGCTCGAGAATAGGAAAGGACGTCCTGGGACGATGTTTATCAACTTTTGTTGGCTATGTTTCAAATTCTTTGACTTTTTTGTTGAGTTTTCTTCCGAAATCTGCGTATAGGAGGACATGCCTAACCTAAGGCTACTTGTGAGCCTCTTGTCCGAGACCCGTCACGGTAATTGGACAGGTCGCCGGTCGTTGGAATTACATAATGTGTAGCACCCCGCAGTTGCGGATAAGGTTGAGGGGGCAGGCGCGGGGTGGGTCGCGGGAGGGTCGTGGACGAGTCGCCGGCGGGTCGTGGGGAGGGTCTAGGGGAAGTTTGCGGGTGGGCTACGGGTGCGTCGCGGGTTAGTCGCGGGTGGGGCACGGGCCAGGAAGGCGGCGGGACGACGACAACAAACAACAACAGCAGCAACAACAACAACAACCATTTAAGGCTGTACGCTCTTACTTGCCCGCGAGTCATTCAACACGTATACCCTACACCCTCGATGCCCGCCCTCTTCGTCTTCGATCACACCCCTTTCGGGGGGATTATTTCTCTTTGCTGGGGCCGGCGGGCTTAGACGTACGGGCAAACCGGAACGGGCGGACAATCCTTCGGGGGCGTACATCTCTCTGCCCGCCATTGGAATTGGCGCGGGCCCTGCAAGAGGAGGAGGGGAAGAACGAGGGAGAGTGGGAGGAAGGGGAGGGGGAAGGACGAAGGAAGAGGGAAGATACCACGTTGTGAAGGCGTCCTTGGCGCGTGCGTGGTTCCTGAGCGCCGAAACGCAATTCCAGAATAATTTGTGAGGACGTCGCACGCGAGAGCGCAGTCCTGAGTACATTGTGAGGAAATCTCAGGCGGAAGCGGGGGCCCTGACTAAGTTGCGAGGAAGTCTCAAGCGGGAGCGCCGTTCCTGAGCAAATTGCACGGAAGTCTCAGGCGGGAGCGGGGGTCCTCACTAAATTGCGAGGAAGTCTAAGGCGGGAGCGCCGTTCCTGAGTCAATTGCGCGGAAATGTCAGGCAGGAGCGGGGGTCCTGAGTAAAATTCGCCGGGGGTCTTGATTACATTGCGAGGAAGTCTCAGACGGGAGCGCCTTTCCTGAGTAAATTGCGCGGGAGTCTCAGGCGGGAGCGGGGGTCCTGAGTAAAAATCGAGGAAGTCTGAGGCGGGAGCCGTTGTTGTTGTAGCCCGGGGGGCAGGGGCACAGTTTGAGCAGGAAGATTTTCCTTGAGAAAAAACAAGGTGCGAGCCCCGGGGGTGGCACTTCAATCTAAAAAAAATCAATGTGCACCGGTGGGGGGGATCAGCAATAATTATTTTTCAAGAATGAGAGTTCAACAACAACAACAACACCACCACCACCAACAACAACAACAATAACATCATCAACAACAGCAACAACAATAACAACAACAACAACAACAGCAGCAGCAACAACCATAACCACAACAACAACAACGACAACGAAACCGACAACAATAGTAACAACAACAACAACAACAACAGCAATAACAACAAGCATAACGATCATTTTGCCCTTACGCACGATGTTCGCATACGAACCATGCGACCATCATGATAACCATCCCCATCATGGGCGACTATTGTTCTATAGCGGGGTCCGTTATTCCCATTCCCAGATCTCCCGCCCAATGAGGTCTTGCAAGCACCTCCTCCGAGCAGGTTCAATATACCCCGCCTCGGAAACGCCAGTGGAGACCTAGCCAATGGTAAAGCACAAGGAAGTACCGAGCGACAGGATTGCCTTGGGGGGGATGGGGGCTGTCGGCGGCGAGGCAAGGACCTGGCCCTGAATACAAATGGAGGAACTCTCGAGCAGGGCCGCTGTTGTTGGTGGAGGTGGCGCCGATGCTGAAGAGAGTAGGGCGCTAGCCCAGCGTAACACAAAACGAAGTCTCGAGCGGGAGCGCTGGTTTTGTTGGGGCGGCCGTTGTCGGCGGCGACGAGGAACACCGCCTTGAGTAAGAAAGGGGGGAAGTCTCGAGCGGGAGCAGTGGTTTTGTCGGGACGGGGGCTGTCGGCGGCGAGAAACAGCACCGTCCTGACAAATGGGAGGAAGCCTCGAGCGGAGGGTTGTTCTTGCTGGGAACAGCGCCAATTCAAAGAGAGCAGGGCGCCAGTCCAGCGTAAAACGCGAGGAAGTCTCGGGCGCGAACGCTGGTTTTGTCGGGACTGCGGTTTTCGGCGGCGAGGACGAGCACCGCCTTGAGTGAAAAAAGGAAGGACGTTTCGAGCGGAAGCGTTGTTGTTGCTGGGGGCGGCGCCGATGAGAGAACAAGTAGCGCGCCAGTCCAGCGTAAAACGGGAGCCAGTCTCGCGCGGGAGCGCTGGTTTTGTTGGGACGGCAGTTGTCGGCGGCGAGGAGGAACACCGCCTTGAGAAAGAAGGGAGGAGGTCTCGAGCGGGAGCCGTGGTTTTGTTGGGACGGGGGCTTTCGGCGGCGAGAAACAGCACCGCCCTAAGGAATGGGAGGAAGCCTCGAGCGGGAGCGTGGGTCTTGCTGGGAGCGGCGCCAATTCAAAAGAGAGCAGGGCGCCAGTCCAGCGTAAAACGCGAAAAGTCTCGGGCGCGAGCGCTGGTTTTGTCGGGACTGCAATTTTCGGCGGTGAGGACGAGCAACGCCTGGAGTGAAAAAAGGGAGGACGTCTCGAGCGGGCGCGTTGTTGTTGCTGTGGGGTGCGCCGATGAGAGAAAGAGTAGCGCGCAAGTCCAGCGTAAAACGGGAGCCAGTTTCGAGCGGGAGCGCTGGTTTTGTTGGGACGGCTGTTGTCGGCGGCGAGGAGGAACCCCGCCTTGAGTACGAAAGGGAGGAGGTCTCGAGCGGGAGCCATGGTTTTGTTGGGACGGAGGCTGTCGGCGGCGAGAAACAGCACCGCCCTTGGGAAAAATAGAGGACGCCTCGCGCGGGGGCGTTGGTCTTGCTGGGAGCGGCGCCAATTCAAAAAAGAACAGGGCGCCAGTCCAGCGTGAAACGGGAGGAAGTCTCGGGCGCGAGCGTTGGTTTTGTCGGGACGGCGATTTTCGGCGGCGAGGACGAGCACCGCCGTGAGTAATGAGGAGAGGACGTCTCGATCGGCAGCGTTGTTGTTGTTGTGGGCGGCGCCGATGAGCGAAAGAGTAGCGCGCCAGTCAAGCTTAAAACGGGAGCAAGTCTCGAGCGGGAGCCGTGGTTTTGTCGGGACGGCGGCTGTCGGCGGCGAGCAAGAGCACCGACCTTGAGCAAAAAGGAGGAAGTCTCGAGCGCGGGCCACATTTATAATGAAAGTGTCACCGGCGCCGAGACGAGAGCGCCAAGGCGCTTTGGGGGGTCCAACAAGAATAATTGTTTAGTAATCAACATTCAACAACAACAACAACAACAACAACAACAACAACAACAACAACAACAACAGCAATAATTGTTTATATTGTTCGCTCTTATTGGCACGCGTGTCTTGCATTCTGTATACCCAATCCTCGATACCCGCCCACTTCGTCGTCGATTGCACTCGGGGGGGATATCTTCCTTGTCGGCCACTGACTGACGTGCGAGGAGCTCTCAGGCGAGAGTGCCGTTCCTGAGCTCAGGATGCCTCTCTGGTCAGGGGCTCTCGGAATACGTATGGAGAAATATCGAACGGGAACCCTTGTCGCCGTGTCTGGGCCTCCACCAACTTGCCTGAATTACACGAACGTCTCGAGCGAGAGCGCCACTCGTGAGTTCGAGGGCCTCTCTGGCAAGGTCCTTTACGAATACACGTTGAGGAAGTGTTGAATGAGAGCCCTTGTCGTCGCAGTTGGGCCTCCACCACTTTCATTCAATCACGAGAAAGTCTCGAGCGAGAGCGCCGTTCCTGAGTTCGGCAGCCTTCCTGGCGAGGGGCTCTCGGAGCACATCGTGAGGAAGTATCGAGCAGGAGCCCTTGTCGTCGTGGCTGGGCCTCCGCCATTTTGATTGAGTTGCATGGAAGTGTCGAGCAAGAGCGCCTTTCCTGAGTTCAGGGGCCTCTCTGGCCAGGGTGTCTCGGGGTAAATTGTGAGGAAGTATCGAGCGGGAGCCGTTGTCGTCGTAGCCGAGCCTCCAAGGGCATACATGTACACTCAAGTCAACGCTCGCGCGGGAGTCTCGCTTTCAGAGAAAATGTAGCCGGCGTCGAGGCGAGAGCGCGCGGAACCGTTTTCGCGAGATCAGCAAGATTCATTCTTTGAAAATGAGTATTCGCCACCATAACAAAAACAGCACCAACCATCACAGCAACAACCATAACAACACCACCAACAACAGCAGCAACACGTACAACAACACCAACAACGCCACCACCATCAACATTATCAACAACAGAAACACCAACAACAACCACAACCGCAACCACAACAACGAACCACCAACCAACACACACACAACCAACCAACAAACCAAACAACAAGTAGACATCAATCAGACACATAAGCGAACAAACAACCTAAGACACAAGCGAACGAACGAACGACCAATCACACAACCAACCAAGCAGACAGGTAACAACCAAACAAACAAACAAACAAACAAACACAACCAAGCAAATTTACAAACAAACAAACACACGATCAACCAAACGAAAGCACAACACGACCAAATCAGCAACCAAACAAGCAATCAAACCCGCTAACCAACCAACCAACAAACGCACACACAAGCAAACAAGCAAACAAACAGGCACACGAGCACACAAGCACACAAACAAACAAGCAGACACAGTCCGCGCCGCGGAAGCCCACTTCAGCCACGCACCCAGGGACCGTGAGTGACCGCTCGGTCCCCCTCACTCTGACGTCCCTCCTTGTCGTCGCACCACCCGAGGAGTCGGCTGGGTGAGTCCCTCGGGGGCGTCTGTGCAGCATCGCTGCCCCGCCCGCCTCCCTTCTGGCCACCAGCTGTCAGTCGGGCCTGTCCCCCTCTACAGGAGGAATCTTCAAACATACAGTGCCGTTTTTGATACATGCTCCGCGTGCGGATCATGTCTTACAAATGGAGGGATTTAGCATAAAACAACAACGATGAGCTCACGCAGAAAGATTTATTCATACATGAATCATGTATACAAATCCTATGTGTTTAAAAATCCTGTGTGTTAAAACCTGCCATGTTGTCTACCGTTTTTTTTTGTTAGCTGCTTTCTGGAGGACGTGCCCGACCCAACGCGAGCTCGGCCCTCGGGCGGCCGCTCCCCCTAGGCATGCCCTCGGCGG
>CAUYUJ010002991.1:370595-377948 GCA_963575745.1 Prorocentrum cordatum
TATATATGTTCGCCCCCCCCCACATGATCATACACATTCTCCCATCATCCCTCCAGTCATCATAACCCGTTCCTTCCTCCTGTTTTTCTTCATGGTGGTTTGCTACGCTGCAAACCGCAATTCCGTCGATTGCAATCCAAACACTTCAGCGCGAAGCGACTTCAGTCTTTCGCGGCGCATTGCAATCCAATCTCACCATCTCATGTTTATGATGCCCCTCCTCCTCCTCCTCCTCAGCATCCTACTCCTTCTCAACCTCAAGCTCCCCCTCCCTCTCTTTCTCTGTCTCATCTTTCTTCTTTGAAGCTTTCTCCACCTTCTCCTCATAATTGTCCTCTCCTCCTCGTCCTCCTCTTCCTCCTCCTCCTCGATACCAAACGCCTTGTCCTCCTCGTCCTCCTCCTCATTTTCCTCTTCCACCGTCTCCCAATCCTCCTCCACATCTTCTTCCTCCTTATGTTTGTCTTCTTCCCCCTCCGCTTCAAAATCAAATGCATTGGCCTCAACTCTCCTCTTCCTCCTCCTCTGCCTTCTCCTTCCCCTCGTCCTCCTCATTCTATGATTCCTCATCCACTTCTTCCTCATGTTTGTCCTCATCATTCTCCTCCTCCTACCCCCTCTCACTTTCAAACTCCTTGTCCTCCTCTTCCTCCTCCTCCTCCTCCTTGTCCTCTTCATCTTCCTTCTCTGAATCCTCCTCCATCTCCTCTTCGGCATGTTGTCCTCCTCCTATTCCGATTCCGCAAATTTAAACTCATTGTCCTCCTCCTGCTTCTCTCCCCCCCCTCCTTCTTTAAATTCTCCTCAAGCTCTCCCTCATGTTTGTCCTCCTCATCAGAATCCTCCTACTATTCTTCCTTCTCCTCCTTCTGAATCCTCATTGACCTCTTCCTCCTCCTCCTTCTCCTCCTCCTCCCAATGCTTGTCCTCCTGCTCATCGTCTCCTCCTCCTCCCCCTCCACCACCTCCTCCTCCACCTTCTCCTCCAAACCATAGTTGCCCTACTCCTCAAAAATGAGCCCCTTGTTCTCCTCCTCCTCCTCCGCGTCATCTGGTGAATGCCGAGCTCCAGTGGCACCAGCCATAGTTGAGCAACATCCTCCCCCATTTTCCACCGCCTCTTCCTAGCTGTGGAGCGGCGTTCACAACAAGTTTTGTGAATAATGATTCGTAGCGGAAGGTTGCTCGCAAGGTTTGTTGTGGAGTTGCATTCGCAATTAGATTGGAGGGTAACGCCTCGAAGTGGAGAGGAGGGGGCTGAGTGATCAGGAGCCGTAGCAGCAGGAGGGGTAGGAGGAGGAAGAAGAGGAGGGTGAGGAGCATGACGAAGGTGAGGAGCAACACCTTACTCACAAAACTAGGTGTGGAGCGGCGTCCACAGCTAGTTTTGCGAGTAATGTTTCGTAGCAGGAGGCTGCTCACAAAACTGGTTGTGGAGCTGCGTTCGCAACTAGATTTGCGAGTGACGCCACGAAGCGGAGAGGTGGGGGTAGAGTGAAGAAACGAAGGAGGAGGAAGGGGGGAGGAGCAGGAGGAGTATGAGGAGGAAGAAGAGGAGGGTGAAGAGCATGACGAAGGTGAGGAGCAACACCTTACTCACAAAACTAGGTGTGGAGCGGCGTTCACATTTAGTTGTGCGAGTAATGTCTCTTATCAAGAGGCTGCTCGCAAAACTAGTTGCGGAGCTGCGTTCGCAACTAGATTCGCGAGCGACGCCATGAAGCGGAGAGGTGGGGTTGAGTGAAGAAAAGAAGGAGGAGGAAGGATGGGGAGGAGCAGGAGGAGTGGGAGGAGGAAGAAGAGGAGGGCGAGGAGCATGACGAGGGTGAGGAGGAATACATCATTCACAAAACTAGGTGTGGAGCGGCGTTCACAGCTAGTTTTGCGAGTAATGTTTCGTAGCAGGAGGCTGCTCGCAAAACTGATTGGGGAGCTGCCTTCACAACTAGATTTGTGAGTGACGCCGCGAAGCGGAGAGGTGGGGGTAAAGTGAAGAAAAGAAGGAGGAGGGGGGAGGAGCAGCAGGAGTAGGAGGAGGAAGAAGAGGAGGGTGAAGAGCATGACGAAGGTGAGGAGCAACACCTTACTCACAAAACTAGGTGTGGAGCGGCGTTCACAGCTAGTTTTGCGAGTAATGTTTCGTAGCAGGAGGCTGCTCGCAGAACTGATTGGGGAGCTGCGTTCACAACTAGATTTGCGAGTGACGCCACGAAGCGGGGAGGTGGGGGTAAAGTGAAGAAAAGAAGGAGGAGGGGGGGGAGGAGCAGGAGGAGTAGGAGGAGGAAGAAGAGGAGGGTGAGGAGCATGACGAAGGTGAGGAGCAACACCTTACTCACAAAACTAGGTGTGGAGCGGCGTTCACAGCTAGTTTTGCGAGTAATGTTTCGTAGCAGGAGGCTGCTCACAAAACTGGTTGTGGAGCTGCGTTCATAACTAGATTTGCGAGTGACGCCACGAAGCGGAGAGGTGGGGGTAGAGTGAAGAAACGAAGGAGGAGGAAGGGGGGAGGAGCAGGAGGAGCAGGAGGAGGAAGAAGAGGAGGGTGAGGAGCATGACGAAGGTGAGGAGCAACACCTTACTCACAAAACTAGGTGTGGAGCGGCGTTCACATTTAGATTTGCGAGTAATGTCTCTTATCAGGAGGCTGCTCGCAAAACTGGTTGCGGAGCTGCGTTCGCAACTAGATTTGTGAGTGACGCCATGAAGCGGAGAGGTGGGGTTGAGTGAAGAAAAGAAGGAGGAGGAAGGATGGGGAGGAGCAGGAGGAGTAGGAGGAGGAAGAAGAGGAGGGTGAGGAGCATGACGAGGGTGAGGAGGAAGACATCACTCACAAAACTAAGTGTGGAGCGGCGTTCACAGCTAGTTTTGCGAGTAATGTTTCGTAGCAGGAGGCTGCTCGCAGAACTGATTGGGGAGCTGCGTTCACAACTGACGGGGGGCAGCCGACGGCCAACGCTGCCCTGTTGAAGCTACACGATTTGATTATCATCCTCCTGCTCTTGAAAAAAATACCGTTTACCAGATTTTCCAGATTTCCAAGATCTTCCCAGAGATGGCCCGGGTGAAAAACGCTGTGTTTTCCTGATATTCCTGACCTTCCCAGGGATTACCCCTGAGAAAACGCTGCGTTTTCCTGATATTCCTGATATTCCTGACATTTCCAGAGATTGCCCAGGCGCCGAGGCCTCCTGGGGCTGCCGAAACATTGCCCTGGTGGAAAACGCTGTGTTTTCCTGATCTTCCTGACCTTCCCAGGGATTACCCCTGAGAAAACGCTGTGTTTTCCTGATATTCTTGATATTCATGACATTTCTAGAGACTACCCTGCAGGCTCACGGTAGTCTCTGGAAATGTCAGGAATATCAGGAATATCAGGAAAACACAGCGTTTTCTCAGGGGTAATCCCTGGGACTGTCAGGAATATCAGGAAAACACAGCGTTTTTCACCAGGGCAATGTTTCGGCAGCCCCAGGAGGCCTCGGCGCCTGGGTAGTCTCTGGGAATGTCAGGAATATCAGGAATATCAGGAAAACGCAGTGTTTTCTCAGGGGTAATCCCTGGGAAGGTCAGGAATATCAGGAAAACACAGCGTTTTTCACCAGGGCAATGTTTCGGCAGCCCCAGGAGGCCTCGGCGCCTGGGTAGTTTCTGGAAATGTCAGGAATAGCAGGAATATCAGGAAAACACAGAGTTTTCTCAGGGGTGTAATCCCTGGGAAGGTCAGGAAGATCAGGAAAACACAGCGTTTTTCACCAGGGCAGTGTTTCGGCAGCCCCAGGAGGCTTCGGGAAACCCCAGGAAGCGTTTCGGAAGACTCGGGAAGGCCAGGAGGCCTCAGGAAGCCCCAGGAAGCCCCAGGCCCTCCCCCCCCAGGGCGCGCGAGGAAGAGGAGTAGCAAAAAACGAAATATGTATGATCATGTGGGGGGGGTACCATATATATATATATATATATATATACCACACATAGCATACATACATGCACATAAACCTGCATATTTACAAGCACATATGCATACGTACATGCATATATACGTACATACATTCATACATACATACATACATACATACATGCATGCATGCATACATACATACACATTTGATATTCATACACATACGCACACACAGACACTTCGGGCACGCGCGCGGCAGCGCGGGGTAGATCAAGTCAGGCGGGAGCGTGCAGGCCTGCCCTGCTCTCGCAACTCGCACACACACACACACACACACCCGCGCGCACGCTTCTGGGGCGCCCCGTTGCTGTTCGCAGCGACAGGGCGGAGAAGGTCAGAAGGAGCAGCAAACGCGTGGGCGACTAAGCACGCCCGAGGCCTTCAGAGACCGCTCAGGGTCCCGCAGCCGCAGGCAGCCATAAGTCATCCGGGCGTGGACGACAGGAGGAGCGGTGGAAGGATGAGGCTACGGTGCGGTGGAGGGTTCTATGAGCCATGCGGGACTGGATGGCGGGGAGAGCGAGCAAGCAGCGTGGGGCGACAAGGAGGCCAAGACCGACCTGGAAGCCCAAACGGCGGGGGGGCCACGAGCCTACTGTGCGCAGGTGCCAAAGCCAGCCAGGGGCTAGCAAAACGGCACACACGCACACACGCACATGCACGCACACGCACGCACACGCACACAAATACACACATACACACACACACACACACACGCCATGCATACGAGGTTCGAAGACGGAGCATGATGAGGAGGAGGGAGGTGTGAGGAGGAGAAGGAGGGGGGGAGGCGAGTTGAGAGGAGAAGGTGAGAGGGGCAGGATCTCCTTCACACATCTCCTGCAGTCCAGACGCTCAAATGAGGACCACCTTGGGCTCTGCGGGGGCTCCGGTCGTCTTGCCGTTCCTTCGATCTAGGTGCAGGAACTTGCTCGTGACCGAGGCTCGCGCTGTCGCCAGAAGCCCATGCCTTCCTTCTTCGGTATGCCTTCTGGTTGCATGATCGCTGTGCTCTTCCTGCTCGTGGGGTTGGAGTCGAAAAAGAAAAACGTCATAAACAGAAATGTTTAACGCTCCGCGCGGATTTCTTGGATCCGCGCCGACCCCCCCCCCCCGGCGGCGCCTCCGGCGCCACCTTCCTGGCGCGCTCCGCGCGCCAGGGAGGGGGGGGCCGGCGCAGATCCAAGAACCCCGCGCGGAACGCCAAAAGTTGATGCTTGTGGCGTTCTTGATGGCTCTATGGAGGTGGTGGCCTCTGCTTCCCCCCCTTGCGGGGGCTCTCCGACTCCTATTCCGGCCTCTCCGACTCCAGCGCCGACTTCCTGCTCCCTCTGCGGACTCCTACTCCTGAGGGCCCCGGCCCCCACGCGCTGCCCTCCTAGGGCCGGTCCCCGTCGGACCGACATCGCGCGCTCGCTCGCTCGCTCGCTCGCCCTTGCGGGGGCCGCGTCGTGCGCGGCGACCGCTTTTGGGGCCCCCCTTTTGGCTGCGCCCCAAAGGGGGGTGCTTCCGCCCTGCGCCCTGGGGAGAGCGGGCCCGTCCCCCTCCAGGTGGGAAACCCCCTGGGAGTGGGAGCACGGGATCCCGTGAGGACGTCGGGGAAGGTGGCGATGAAGACGTGGACGAGGAGGAGGAGGAGGAGGAAGACGGAGGACGAGGAGCAGGGGGGACGGAGGAGGAGGAGGAGGAGGAGGATGGAGTAGGAGGACGGAGGAGGAGGAGGAGGAGGACGGAGGAGGAGGAGGAGGAGGAGGAGGAGGAGGACGGAGGAGGAGGAGGACGGAGGAGGAGGGAGGAGGAGGGACGGAGGAGGAGGAGAGGGAGGAGAGGAGGACGGAGAGGAGAACGGAGGAGGAGCGGAGGAGGAGGAGGACGGAGGATTAGGAGGAGGAGGAGGAGGTGGAGGAGGAGGAGGAGGAGGAGGAGGACGGAGGAGGAGGAGGAGGAGGAGGAGGAGCAGGGAGGAGGAGGAGGAGGAGGAGGAGGAGGAGGAGGAGGAGGAGCAGGAGGAGGAGCAGGAGGCAGAGGTGCGCATCGCTGTCGGGGGCTTACCGCCGATCTATGGGTGATGCATCGCTGGTACCAGCTCGATGTCTCCCCCCTTCGGGCAGGTCCCCCCCATGATGTTCCCCCCTCAGCGCTGGTGTCCCGCGAGCTGGCAGAGCCCGCCAGGAAGGCCAGGAAGAGAAGGGTGAGGAAGAGGAGCAAGGGCGGTGCACCTTGTGACGAGGTGGCGGGGTGATTAGCAGGGAGACGACGACATGGCCTTTTGTGACGACGACGACGACGACGACGACGACGACGACGACGACGACGACGACGACGACGACGACGACGACGACGGCGGCGACGACGACGACGACGACGACGACGACGACCGCGACCACGACCACGACCAGGACCAGGGCCACGACCACGACCACAACCACGACCACGACGACAACGACGGCGGCGACGACGACGACGGCGACGACGACGACTGGGGCGGCGACGACGACGACGACGACGACGGCGGCGACGACGGCGGTGGCGGCGACGACGGCGACGGCACCAGCGAAGCGCTAGGCGGTGCTCGTGCAGTTCACGCGCGCCGTGGTGGGCCTCGACGCCGCCGGGCTGGCGGCCGCAGCCCACCAGGCCGGGGCGGTGCACCGCCAGAGGGGGGGCCGCTGCGGGATGGCCTGCGGCGGGCGCTGAGGAAGCGAGGAAATGAGCAGCGGGACGGGGGAGGAGGAGGAGGGGCAGGAGGGGGGGGAGGAGGAGGGGGAGGACGGGGAAGGAGGAGGAGGAGGAGGAGGAGGAGGAGGAGGAGAGGAGGAGGAGGGAGGAGGAGAGGGAGGAAATGAGCAGAGGGACGGGGGAGGAGGAGGAGGGGAGGAGGGGGGGGGAGGAGGGGGGAGGCGAGTTGAGAGGAGAAGGTGGGAGGGGCAGGACCTCCCCCCCCCACCCACACACACACACTCACACACACATCTCCTGCAGTCAAGGCGCTCAAATAAGGACCACCTTGGGCTCTGCGGGGGCTCCGGTCGTCTGGCCGCTCCTTCGATCTGGGTGCGGGAGTCTGCTCGTGACCGAGGCTCGCGCTGGCGCCAGAAGCCCAGGCCTTACTTCTGCTGTATGCCTTCTGGTTGCATGATCGCTGTGCTCTTCCTGCTCGTTGGGTTGTGGAGTCGAAGTCTCCTGTAGCGAAGACGCCGAACTGGGGACCACCTTGGGCTCCGCGGGGGGCCTCCGGTCGTCTGGCCGTCCCTCGGATCCGGTAGGTGCGGGGACCTGCTCGTGACCGAGGCGGGCGCCGCACGGAGCGTCCGAGCCCGCGAACGGCCACGAGGGTGGCGAAGGGAAGCCGAGGAGGAGGAGGAGGAGGAGGAGGAGGAGGAGGAGGAGGAGGAGGGGGA
>CAUYUJ010002991.1:378048-450548 GCA_963575745.1 Prorocentrum cordatum
CGACCCCGCAGGACCGCCATTCTGGCTGAGAGTTCCCCAAAGATGTGGTCGCGAGCGGGTCCGTGTAGTACACCCTGGCGGCTCTCTTCTCCCCCTGGGGAGTGTGAGTAAGCCCGAGTACGAGCGTGGTGTGGCCATGAGTGATTGCGAGCGTTCTGCGTCCGAGTACGAGCTAACTGGCCCGAGTGGGCCTCAGCACGAGTAATGGGTGGAGTGGGAGTGGGAGGCGGCGGCGTGACACCAATGACAAGAGACCTGCGCCTAGAATGTGGAGAAAACGCTCCCACCGCTTTCGAACGCCTTCCATCACACTCTTCGGCCGGGCGGCCCGCGCCGCGGGTGAGTGCCGAGCGAGGTGCCCGAAGCACGAGTCAGGGCTGGAGCGGCCTAGGAGGGCGGGGGCACGCAACCGCGGGGGCACGGCCGTGGGCGCGCAGGGCATCGTCGGGAGCACAATGCCTTCGCTCGGCATCTCTCTGGAATGTATCGGAGCCACGTCTGGGCCCTCATTGGCGGTTCTCGTAGCCTTTTGGTTGGGCAATCTTGGACGCACGGCGATCTCTGGCCTTGCTGAGCTCTTGGCCAGTGCCTGGAGGTCTCTTGCGGCTCGCCTGGGCCTTCTTGGGAACCTCGTGAGGCCCTCCTCGTCTTCGGTCATCCCTCCACAACATTGACATGCGTTCTCTTTACGAGCCCCTTTTCCCGGACCAAGCAAACTCAGAAACCATCTCTCCTTGTTTGCAGCGTTCCTTTCCTCACCAAACGGACTTCAGTGGTGAAAACACCGACCGCCTCTGGGATTAGCACGGGGTCACCAAAACTGCCAAGACGGCCCAATATTCCCGCCATGGGGGGCCCGAGAGCCCCTGAGAGGGTCCCAAAGGACGCTCAACAAACCGCAACAACAAAAACCGCCCAGTACCTCTTTCTTTGCCTGAGCAGCCCGAGCAACCATCACGTCGGCAAGCGATCAGGTACGGCCGGACCTGGGTCATAATAACATCCTTCAAGAGCACGAGACCCCCCGCCGGCCACGACACACACACAGAACGTCTAATGGGTACCCTCCCTCGGATGCACCAAGAACACCCGACAAGTACGAAGAAACGCATCAGGGTACCCTTAGGGGAACGAGCAACGACATAAACATGACCACTCGGAGGTCCGCGCGGATTTCTCGGATCAGGGCGCCGCCCCTGGCGCGCTCCGGTTCCAGCGCGGATCCGAGAAATTCTCTTGGGGAGATCTTTTGGGCCTCGTGGCGGCGTCTGGGGGTCTGGTGGGGGCCTCTTGGGGCGGAATGCTCGGATTTGAGGTTCGTGTTCCCTCTCTTGGGCCCCTTCTGGGGCCGTCTTGGGGCCCTCATGGACCAGTTTGGCCTCGGGGTCAACCGAGCCTTGCAGGTTCGATCTGGGGTTTTGTTTCTCGCTCCGACTGGCGGTGCAGGTTATGCAGCCTGTCCTACCACCCGAGCTTTAGGGTACCGCCTGCCTGTCGAGACATGTGTGCTGTATGTGTGCGCGTGCGTGTGTGCCCTGCACGCGTGTCAGGCACCCCGCCTCAGGGGGAAGGAACGCCGCACACTTCTTTCTCCCTCCTGTCTCGACGGTGCTGGTTACGCAGCCAGCCTTGTACCCGAACCTTGGGGTACCGTCAACCAGGAGGGATCTCACGGGGGCCCCTGAGCACGGGGGTGGACTCAGGTTGCCTGTCCGCCCCGACCGTGGCTCACCCCCCCTCTCGGTGCTGCTGCGGCCCAGGATGCAATGCCACACCAGGCCCCAGCACCGTATTCAGCGTCGGCAGCGCACTGCTGCTGCCCCGTCGCCGCTCGCTCGATTGCACAGTGTCGAGCTGGTTGGCGCCTGCACCTCTCTCCGCGCTTTCGCGCTCCTCCAATGAAAAAAAGTCTTGGGGGCATCTGGGGCCGTCCTGGGAGCGTCGGGAAGCCGAAAAGGCGAGAGCGGACCTCCGAGTTCTAATGTTTATGTCGTTAACCGCTCCCCTAAGGGCACCCTCCCCGAGCCGACCTCGGTCCTGCGCCTCGGCCTCCGCCCGCTCGCCCCGCCCGCTCGCGGGACTCGCCTGCCTGCCTGCCTGCAGCCCGGGGCCAGCCCGCAGCTCGCCCGCGCCGTATTGCCGCCTGCCCGGACGTTGTCGCTCATCCCGTGTTGCACTCTTCGTCCTCTCGCGCGTAATGCAGGTGATAGAGAACGATGCAAACATTTTCTGTTTATCTCTGTAGCAATTTTCTGCCTTGGGGAAGAGCGATTAAAACATAATTTTCGAGCCCGCGGTCGGTTTGTTCTAATCGTCATCCCGTGCGCCGCCGCGTGAACACGACCCCCGGTCATTTATTCATCGTCATCCTCCATTATATCTGGGCCTCCTAGCTGTAGGTCGGGCGTGTCCCCATACAGGCGGATCTTGAGCGACAAATTAACATAAGCCAGAAATGCCCAACAATACTGCAAGCCGTATGTTTTGTTAAGTGACCCTCTGTAAAGGGACGTGCCGACTTAATCCCAAATGGGGTCGGAGTAGACGGGGTCGGAGGATCGCGCCGCATCGCCGCTGCATCGCCGATGCCGCTCGATGTGGAGCCCCATTTGCTCCGCGTCGGCGTCGCCGCTGCATCGCCCACGTCGACGAGGCATCGCATGTGCATGTTGCTGACGTGTCGCCGATGGTTCTCGGCGATGCGGCGCGATCCTCCGACCCCAATTCCTCCGAGCCCGCCTGGGAAGCCGCTCGTATTTTCTCGCGAGATGACCCCAGCTGCTCCACAGCGGTCCTCGCCGAGAACGCTTTGTCGTCAGCGGCGAGGGGGCGAAACCCGCTCCAGCGAGAAGCTACATGAAGTCACGAACTGGCGAATGGGCCGGCGAGCAAAGAGGGCAAAGGGGAACGGCCGAGAGGAGAAAGAAACGCCCAGACGCCGAAGAGCTCGCCGACGAGGAGCAGCCGGGCGGGCAGCAGCAGCCGGGCGCGCAGGGCCGGAGCGCGGTGGGCGGCCGCGGCGAAAACCACGGCGGCAAAAGGGTGGCGGGGAGGCTGGCGGCCAGGCGCCCGGGGCGGGCGGGGGGCACGGCGGAGCGCCGCGAGAGCCGCACCGCGGCCGCCCCGAGGAGAGGGGCCTCGGCGCGGCGCCTCGCCGAGGACGCGCGCACGCGTCCGGGCGGTGCCGCCGGGCCCCCCGCGCCGAGCCCCCCCCCCCCGGAGGCGGGCAGCCCGCCGGCCCGCCCGCCCCGGCCGCGGGGCGCCGCGCGGTGGCGCGGCGGGCCCGGCGGGGCCCCGCGGTGCGCGAGAGAGAGAGAGAGAGAGAGAGAGAAGAGAAAGCGGCCCGGCGTGCCGCCTCGAGGCCGCAAGGGGGGGCTCGAGGCTCGCCACCGCCCGGGCGTTCGTCCCCCGTGCACTCTTCGATCCCAGGGGTCCTCCTTCCTCCTCGTCTGGGGCCCGCAATGGTGCCCACCCGTCTGCTTGTTCGTGATTGTCATCGCCGGGCCGCCGTCACGCCAGGCTTCCTCGCTGGGCGGCGCCCCTACCAAGGCGATGATTATGGGCAAAAATCAGGACGGAGATTTCGCCCAACTTTCGGCCTCTGGGGGCCCTCGCCGGGCCCCGGGACTGTCAAGAGACGACTCAGGATGAAGAACCAGTCCTGGGAAACGGGTCGAGACTTCCGGGACCCCGTGTTGCAAAAATCACGACGTCGGATCTCTGGGATGTCGGGCGCGTGTCTTCCCGAGGTGATCCAGGGTGGTCCTCGATGGCCTACGCCCCCCCAAACATGCGCACGTCCGAGGGATGCCAAGGAGATGCCTCCCCCACCCCCCCTGTCCCTGCCTCCCCTCCAGGCGGGCCCCGTGTGGCGGCGAGCGAGGGGGCGAAACGAGACGGGAGAGGCCTTCTCAGAAGGCCGGGGGACTTCCGAGCCTCTTCCGAGAAGGCCTTCTCCTTCTCGCTCTCCCCCCGCCACTCGCCGCCGCCCCGTGGAGGCCCCCGACTTGCCCCGAGGTGGCCCCAAGCCGGCGCGAGGAACTCCCACGGGGCGGCCCCCAAGGCCGGCCGAGGGCGGCCGCCGAAGCGCCCACTGCACTCCCCCAAGCTGCACCACGACCCCCCAAGACGGGCGCAGGAACCCCCAATCAGCCATGCGCAGAGGGGGGTGAGGGGGAGGGGGGAGGGCTTCTCAGAAGCACCCCTGCTGCTCAGAAGGCGCGGGCCGTATCCGTTGGTGTAAGGCCGCCACCTTCTGAGAAGCAGCCTCCTTCTGAGAAGCCCTCCCCCCTTCCTCCACCCCCCTGTGCGCGCCGCCAAGAGACGTCCCGAACACCCCCAGCGCGCTCACGAGAGACCCAAGGAAGCTCCCCAGAGGAGCCGTCCTGAGAGAGTCCAGGGAGGCCGCACCCCGAAGATGCCGCACGCGACCCACACGGGAAATCGGCTGTACTGCTTTACGGCGTTAATGTTAGGTCGTGCATGTCCCCCTACAGGCGGACTGTGGACGAAAAATTCAAAGGACTCAAACAATATTCAAGCCATAATGAAATAATGCTATAAACATGGCCCCCAGACTGTGTTTTGACTACGGCGGCGAGCACAAGGGGGTGGGGGGAGGGGGGAGGGCTTCTTAGAAGCACCCCTGCTTCTTAGAAGGCGCCGGACTTACATCTATAGATAAGGCCAGCGCCTTCGAAGCAGCAGGGGTGCTTCTAAGAAACCCTCCCCCTTCCCCCACTCCCCTCTGCGCGTTGCTGAATACTGCTTTACGGCCTTAATGCCCTCACGGAACTGAAGAAGAGAGGAGCACCGTGTTGCAGCCCGCCGGAGCCTTGGGACAAGAACTGACACGCATTGCGGCCGTTGTAGCTGTTCCCGAGAAGTCGCCGCACAAGGTGCTGCGCTGGCATGGCTTCGGAACTTGTTGCAAGCACTGTCCAGATGGCAAGGGAGCGTCCTGTCATTTCTAAATCCGCTCCTGATTCATCTGGAACCGCCCTCGGGAGCCTCAATGCGCAATCGCTCCCAATGTTCCACCATCTGTCTGGGGCGATGCGATCACCACGCGCATGATCCCCTTCCCTTGGCCTTCGCGCTGCATAATGGAAAGGCGCGACGCCTTCTGATGTGAACAATCTGCAATCGTCGCCATCAACCGCTCCATGCACGCTCGCTTGCGAGACTTTCAAGCCCGCGGACAACAAGCGCGCACACATCTGCACACCTTCGGGGCCGGGCGCCCCACTGACTCACGCCGTGCCAGGGGTTGATCGAAGCCGACCCTGCGAAGCTGTGATGTAGCGCTCCTTCTGGCAGCACGTCGCCTGTACTTGCCCCGACGCATTGGGGGGTGGACCTGCCCCAAGAGACCCCATTGCAGCACGATGACGACGATGACGACGGCGACGACGATGACGACGACGACGACGATGACGGCGACGACGACGACGACGACGACGACAACGACGACGATGACGACGGCGACGACGATGACGACGACGACGATGACGGCGACGACGACGACGGCGACGACGGCGACACGTCCAGGCACGCAGCCCGTCCGCGCGCAGGCGGCCTCTGCTCTCCCCGCCGCGGCCCGACGACGGAGCGCAGACACGCACGCGCACGCGAACCGAAACGCTGACGTCTCTGTGCTCTCGCCTGCGCGTGTGCGCCCAGCATGCCGCCGCCAGAAGCCCCCCCATCGAGGAGCAGGTCAGCCTGTGAGATCCAGTCAAAGAGGATGGCCCGCATCTTCGGGTTGATCGCCGTCTGCACCAACGACCTTGGTGGCAGGGCCCCATGCCTCTCTGGCGGGAAGGGGGGGTGGATCTGCTGGAGGGAGCTCGCAAAAGGGGCCCAGGCGGACACAAAGAGACAGACACAAGTCCCAATATTCCAAGATTTTTTGATCTTTTCTGGATTCTCGTCTTCCCCTCCACTTCCCATGCTTGCCCATACTTTCCCGGGAACGGATTCTTATGTATGCCTCTCTAATTTTTTCCTCCTGAGTTCGTGGGGCATGCCCGAGGGGGCCCCGAGAGGCCCGCGGAGAAAAGGACGGTCCTCCGCGCCGTGAGGCTCACGCCGCTGCGGGCTCCCTGCCGGGGTCGATTTCCGGCAGCGCCCCCGTCGGTGGTCCAGCGGAAGCGCCGTGGCAGCTTTCCGTCGGGGCTCTGCCGGGCTCTGGCTCCCGCGTGCCGCGGCGAGCTCCGAGACCCCCGAGCGTGCAGGGGCCCTGGCGCAGAGCCTGCTCGGAGCACGAGGCGGCCCTCCGGACGCCCAAGCATGCAGTGTCGGAGCCGGCAAGGGTACTGGCGCCGCTGCCGCCCCCCCCCCTCTCCCGCCTCTCCCTAGCGAGCGAACGCCAGTGTCGGATCAAGGCCCAGGAAAGCTCTGCGACCCAAACACCACCAAAGACAGCCAAAAAGGGCTCCCAGGGGTCCGAGGTGGCCTCCAAACGGTCCCCGAGTGTTCGGGTACACGCGAGGATCGGGGCCATAGCCCAACCGAACACTTTCATGGTCCAAGAAGCGTGCTGCTCGGGACGCGCGTCTGCTTATTTTCAAACTCGTAGCCAACGCGCAAGCGCATACCTATACGACCACCCTGCGGGTGATAAGGAGGTGAGGGGGGAGGGGGAACCAACGTCTCACTCAATCGATCTCGCTATCGATCTCACATTCGGTCTCACATCGGGGCACCATCATCATCATCGACATCATCATCATCATCATCATCATCATCATCATCATCATCATCATCATCATCATCATCATCATCATCATCATCATCATCATCATCAACGTCATCATCATCATCATCATCATCATCATCATCATCATCATCATCATCATCATCATCGGGACACCATCATCATCAACATCATCATCACCATCATCAACATCATCATCAACATCCTCGTCATCGGGATACCATCTTCATCAACATCATCAACGTCATCATCATCATCACCACCATCATCATCACCATCATCACAATCATCACCATCATCACCATCATCATCTCACAATCGATCTGACTATCGATCTCACAATCGATCTCACTATCGATCTCACAATCGATCCCACATTCGGTCTCACTACCGATATCACAATCGATCTCGCAATCGACGTCATCATCATCATCATCATCAACATCAACATCATCAACATCAACATCAACATCATCATCATCATCATCATCATCATCATCATCATCATCATCATCATCATCATCATCATCATCATCGCCATCATCAACATCATCATCATCATCATCATCATCATCATCATCATCATCATTATCATCATCATTACCATCATCATCACCATCATCGTCATCATAATCATCATCATCAACATCATGATCGGGACACCGACGGGACACCGGCGGGACACCGGCGGGACACCGCGCGCCACCGGCCGCCCGGTGGAGAATCATTTGGTCCGGCCGCGCCCCAGCCACAGAGGACACCGGCGGGACACCGGCGGGACACCGCGCGCCACCGGCCGCCCGGTGGAGAATCATTTGGTCTGGCCGCGCCTCAGCCACAGGAGACTTTCCTCTCGCCCGCCCACGCAGCTTCGCCTCGCCCGCACGCACGGCACGCACGAACACGAAACCGAAATCGATTTCCCGGTAGGGGGGCTCTCCGTTCCACTTCGATCTCACCCCCTCACCTCCGATTTTTGCTCCGACGCGCTAAAGGGTCCCATCGGCACCGCCAAGAGGCCCCAAAGACGGCCCAAGAGGCCCCCAAGCTCGCCATTGTCCTCCTCCTCCTCCTTCTCCTTCTCCTTCTCCTCCTCCTCCTCCTCCTCCTCCTCCTCCTCTTGTTCTTCCTCCTCCCTTCTCCCCCTCCCCCTCCTCCTCCTCCTCCTCCTCCTCCTCCTCCTCCTCCTTCTCCTTTTCCTCCTTCTCGTCCTCCTCGTCCTCGCAGTCCTCCATCTCCTCCTCATCTTCTTCCTCCTCATCCTCCTCCCCCTCCTGCTCCTCCTCCTCCTCCTGCTCCTCCTCTTCCTCCTCCTCCTACTCCGACGACGACGGCTCCTTCTACATCCTCCCCCTCTTGGGGTATATGGCGGCTCATCCCGCCCTTTGTTCTTCTGCATGCTCCCCCGCTTCCCTCATAACCTCCACTCCCCTGGGACTCATTTCTGGACGGGCTGGTGGGGATACGCGAGGCGTCTAGAATATTCAAAAAATGATAGACAAATCGTCCCCATATTATTTTTTGACCATTTTTGAATATTCCTCCTGTAGAGAGACAAGCCCGACTTAAGACCAGGAGAGAGCGGCGGTCCAAAGGTGGGGCCCCGAGCGGCAGGGACCTGAGGGCCAAGGGCAGGGAGTGGGTCGCAAGTGGAGCCCCTTCGCTGCTCCTCCTCCTCCCCCTCCTCCTCCTCCTCCGCCCCCTCCTCCTCCTCCTCCTCCTCTCCTCCTCCTCCTCCTCCTCCTTCCCCTCCCTCTCCCCTCCTTCCCTGCATCCTCCCTCTCTCCTCCTTCCTCCTCCTCCTCCTCCTCCGCCCTCCTTTTTCCACTCCTCCTCCCCTCCTCCTCCTCCTCCTGCTTCCTCCTCCTCCTCCTCCCAATCCTCCTCCTTCCCCTCCTCCTCCGCCTCCTCCTCCTCCTCCTCCTCCTCCTCCTCTCCTCCTCCTTCTGCTCCTCCTCCGCCTCCTCCTGGGCCCCATCGCTTTCGGGCGTTGGCAGAACGGTGAAACTGGGCTTCGTGGGGCCTGGTTTAGCAATGTGTGCCGGGGGATGCCCCCCCCCCCCCTCCCCCGCCCCGTTCCACTAACCAGAATTGCGGCCACCCGAAAAACAGCCGCTACGGCAGACCTGGTCTAATGATCCTGGCCAATCTTGGGGGCTTCAGGGCCCAATCACTAACCGGCTCCCCTTGCCTGGGGTCCTGGCTGTGTCCGACTTTGAATCTAGAGGCGTCCTAGATGGGGTCCGAATAGATGGATGGGGTCGGAGGATCTCGCCGCATCGCCGATGCACCTCCGACATCGGCGTGGAGAAATCGGGCCCCACATCGAGCCGCATCGGCGACGCATCGGCGATGCAGCGCCATCCTCCGACCCTACCTACACCAACCCCACCTGCGAGGCCCAGAAAACCGCCGAGGAAGAACCGGAGGAGCCGGAAGGGGCAACAAACGCTAATGGCTGCACGGGCCCGCGGGCCTACAGGCCGCGCGTCCCTGCCGAAGGCCCTGGACCTGCGCCGCGAGCCGTGCAAGGACTGGCCGGCGGTGACGGGCCAACGGCCTGCCCGCGTTCTCCCGTGGGCTAGCCGAGCGCGCCGCGCCGGCGACGACGACAGCGACGTCGACATCGACGACGACGACGACGACGACTGCGCCGCGAGCCGTGCAAGGACTGGCCGGCGGTGACGGGCCGAAGGCCCGCCCGCGTTCTCCCGTGGGCTAGCCGAGCGCGCCGGCGACGACGACAGCGACGTCGACGTCGACGACGACGACGACGACGACGACGGCGACGACGACGACGACGACGACGACGACGGCGACGGCGACGGCGGCGACGGCGACGGCGGCGACGTCGACGACGACGACGACGGCAACGACGGTGACGACGACGACGACGGCGACGACAACGACGACGACGACGACGACGACGACGACGACGACGACGACGACGGCGGCGGCGGCGGCGGCGGCGGCGGCGTCGGCGGCCGGGGCGACAGCGGCGACAGGCCGTGCGGTGGCATCGGAATCCCCAGGGACCTCACTGCACTGGCCGTCACCGCGCCGTTTTGGGGCCTCGAGAGGCCCCAGTCGCCCAAGACATCCTCGGAGGACGACCCTCGTCCCCCAACCCGCGTCATCCCGAATCCCCCTTGACTCACCACACGGTGTGGCCACCGCACCGTTTGGGGGCCCCCGACGGAGGCCCCTGGCCGGTCCCGACGGGCCAGGGTGAGAGGGTATGAGAGGTCGGGGTGGTGTGGGCCAGACACCCTGAGGCCCAAGCTCCAGGGGCGGCGCAAGAGGGTAGCGGCAACTGCGCCAGCCGAGCGGAAGTCACGCGGTCCTGCTCTGCACGATCATTCGCTGCCCCTCTGGTCGGGGCGAGGGCAGCCCAGGCACTCGTGCACATTTTTCCGAGAAGAGTGCGCGTCTCGGTCCCAGAGTCTGCGGGGAGGAAGGCACACCTGGAGAGCAGATGGTTGGCCATTCGAGGCTCACGCCCCTCTACCCCTGATCTCCTTCACTCCTCCTTCTCTAGGTCTCCTTCGCGTATCCTCTTCCTCCTTCTTGGCTCAACTGCCGCCGCTTCCTCCTCTCACTCCTGCGGGGGACGAAGTGGACGTGTGGAGAGGGGTGGAAGGGGCAAGAGCACTCTAAGCCTCTTGGCGCCCAGGCCGATTCGGCATTCTGGACTGAGCTCGATGGCCTTCCCGAAGCCAGCGACTCAAGTGACTCCGTTTGGGTCCCTGTCGCTGGCAAGCTTGGCCTTTCAAACTGGTCATCACGCTTGCGCTTGGTCTCTGTCAGGTCAACTCCTGCTCCTCCTCCTCCTCCTCCGCCCCTGCTTCAAGGCAACGGTCGGAGGGTCCTGGGGTGGTCCGGTCCACCACGGGCCCCCCGCCGACGCTTGAGCCAACAGTGGTCATGGTGACTGTGGGCTCCAGCATTGCAGAGGGAGAGAAGACACTCTCCTCCTCCTCCTCCTCCTCCTGCTCCTCCTCCTTCTCCTCCTGCTCCTCCTGCTCCTCCTGCTCCTCCTCCTCCTCCTGCTCCTCCTCCTCCTCCTGCTCCTCCTCCTGCTTCTGCTCCTCCTCCTCCTCCTCGCCCTCCTCCTGCTCCTCCTCCTCCTCCTGCTCCTCGCCCTCCTCCGCCTTACCCTCGCTGATGCGCCCGACCAACGAAGTCGTCACGACTCCTCTCTTCTCGGGGTCGGCGGAATGGCGCACACGCCTGCGGGCCTCTAGGACATGCAGGGCCTTCTTTTCGCCCTCGGGACCGGCGCGGCCTGGGCCGATGTCGGCAGGAGAAGGGAGGCAGAGAGAGAGGGCAGGTCCCGCACCGAGGCGGGCGCATGTACGGACAGGGCGCCTGGTCCAGCTCCAGGAACACCTCGCACCTGGGTGCGGGGCACGCGCCTCGATGTGGCGGCGGCAGTGTGCTGAGCATCGCTGAACCGATCCCTTCCCACTGGCATGGCCTTGACCGCACTGGCCGACCTACCCACTAGGTGGGGATATATGATCCCGGCTCCCGGTCTGGCGGGTCCCCCCCCAACCCCAGATGGGATGGGTCCCAGGACTCGGCGGGCCACCCCCACCCCCTTCGGATGGGATGGGGGGGGACGACGTCGCCGCCGCCGCCGCCGCCGTCGTCGTCGTCGTCGTCGCCGTCGTCGTCGTCGTCGTCGTCGTCGTCGTCATGCCTGGGACGGCGATGCGCGTGCCGATGCCGAGTCTGAAGGCTCTGACGACGACGACGAAGACGAAAACGACGACGACGACTGCCCCGACCACCCCACACTCACAGGCCACAGGCCACACCACACAGGGGGAGGGGTGCGGGGGGGGGGGCAGGCCCATCGGGGGGGGGCCCAATACCATCAGCATGGTGTGGGGGGGGGCTCGGGACCTGGATCATATACGCCTGCTCATCCGTGCTTCGCGCGGCCTGTCTCAACCTAGGACGGCGGGCTGGCGGGGCTGAGATCGGAAAATAAGTGAGGCGATACCGACGCCTGTCGTCTCGCGCCGGTTGTGGAACCAGTCCGCGGGGCCGACCCGTCCTCTGCAGCGACGGCCAGCGCGGCTGGAAGACAGCCTGGGGCTGGACGGGAATCGGCCCTGCGTCGTGGGTCTTCCACGGTTCCCGCTCCGACCCCCTTTGGAGTCTGAGCCCACCTGGCCGCCGAACAGGCGGCCGAGCGGGCTGCGTAGATTCCGACAGGTCGCTCGGCGGCCTGCCGTGCCCGATCCCAGGGCCCCTTCGGCAGCCAGCTGGGCTCGGGCGCAGGGCGGGCTCAGAAGGCAACCCCGGGCCCCCCGAGGCCTTGTCTGCAAGGAGCCTGCCTCGTCGACGGCGTCCGCTCTGCTTGACCTCGTGGCGGCGACAACCGGCGCAACTTCAAGTCCAGCCCCAGAGCACAGCGGCGGCAGAGAAGCAGGCAGCAACCCAAACAGTCGTCGTCGACCTGCTCCTCCGCCTCCTGCTCCTGCTCCTGCTCCTGCTCCTGCTCCTGCTCCTCCTGCTCCTGCTCCTCCTCTGCCGGCTCCCCTCCGTCTGCTCCGCCGCCTTCGCCTGCCTGACCCTCCCCCTCCGCGCCTCGGCCTCGTCCCCTGTCCCCCCCTCCGGCAGGACTCGTGGCGCATGCGGCGCTGGTGGCACTGGCCCGCTCGATGCTCTTGAAGCCAGAGCGCGAGAACGAGGGCACCAGCCCGTGAGAAGGGCGACGACCCGGCAGAAGGCGAGGAGACGCTCGAGCAGGCCAAGCTGGGGCTCGAACGGACCTCTCTCGGCCACACGCAAGAGAGAGTGACCCTGGGTAAGAGTGACCTCTGGTGCGCGGCTTCTGGGGGGCCGCCGCACAGGCGCGCAAGACGCTACTATCGCATCGCGTTCGGCGGTCGGGGCACCCCAATGGGCCCGCACCAAAGGTCACTCCGGCCAGTCGACTCTCGGGGGCCGCTGCCACGGAACCCGCGAGGCGACGCCGGCTCAGTGCGCACGCGCTGCTCCTCCCGAACCCTGCAGGCGGGCATGCGCCAGCCTCGGAGGCGACGACATGGGGGCAGCCCGCCCAGTGGGAGAGCAGCACACGCCTCCAGGGGCGCCGATGGTCCACGTCTTCACCTCCTCCTCCTAATCCTCCTCCTCCCCTCCTCCTCTCTCCTGTGTCTACCTTTATATATAAACGGGTATGCTTTGTATACAAACGATTTTGGGTTTGTGTGGTTTCAATTGTCGTTGTAGGAATACGCTCTACTTTTGCCCCCCGGAGGGACACGTGTAATGCCCGCCCCTGGGCTATTCTCGCCCTTCTCCTCACCTCCGATGGCCTGCATCAAAGATCCGCGGAGATGTGGCGCGTGGGCGCCAGAGCCGCGGCTCGGGGAAAGCACACCCACCCGGACATGAAGCCGATGCCGCCTCATCTGGCGACGGAGGGCGTGCCGAGGTTGCAGGGAAGCGGGACGCCCGTCCTTACTCCGCCCGCTGCACCTGGGGGGAGGAACGCAGAGCAGCACGATCAGAAACCCTCGGATGTCCGCGCGGGTGTCTGGGATCGGCGCTGCCCCCCCCCCCCCCCCTATCCGACGCGCGGAGCGTGCCGAGGGTGGCGCCGGAGGCGCCGCCAGAGGGGGGCCCCTGCGCCGATCCGAGAGATCCGCGCGGAGCTCCGGGCGTTCATGTTCATGCCCTTTTGCCTTCTCGAATTGGTGCGCTCCCTCCCTCCATCCAGGGGTTCGCGCCGCGCGCCCGTGGCGCCCCGATCCGAGGCGCCGCGCCCGCCGTCCGTGCCTGCCGCCCCGAGCCGAAGCGCGCCTCGCCGTAGTGAGCAGCGCCAGCTTGCCGCCGTCGCCGAGGCGGTTGCCCCACATGTCGAGCTCCTGCGCAGGGTCTGCGCTCGCAGGTGCGCTGCGGCGAGGGCACTGGACAAGGAACCCTCGGACGAGGAATCCAGGGCCTGGCAGCCCAGGGAACTCCAACCGTGCCTCGGCCATGGGCATCACCGCCGCCTCCATCTGGCGAGGAACGGTCCAGGGTCTGAGGGTTCCTGGGCACACTCTGTGACCAACGCCCCCACCGCATGTTGCGGAGCTCGTCGCTCTGGCGCGAACGGCCCAGGGCGCAAGACGGAGTCGATGCGTCCCCCCCTGCGCCTATGCCGCCATAGCGTTGCTCCTGAGAAGGGACCCTCTCCACACGTCCCCCTGCTGGGGGCTTCCTGGGAGCCTCTTGGGAGCCTCCTGGGGGCCTCTGGGGGGGGTGGGGTGGGGGGTGGGGGGGCTCCGGGGGGGCCTCCTGCGGGGCCTCTCGGCCTTCGGAAGCCGTCCTGGGAGCCTCTCTGGGCCGTCGTGGGTCCCTCTTGGGGCGGCTCGGGGCAATCTCGGGGGTCCGTCGGGGCCGTCCTGGGGCCGCCGTTGGGGGGGGGCCCTCGGGCCCTGCTCGCGAGGGCGAGGAGGCCAACCGCCCTGTGGCCGCCGAGCGGGGCGGGGGCGAGCCCGGTCGACCGATCGAGTCCTCTCGGGGGGGGGGGGAGGGGCTGGGCGTCCCTCCTCTGGGCCCCCCCCCCCCGAGGGCCAAAGAAAAGCGGTGCACGCGTGACCCCTCGGGGGCCCGCGCGGATCTCCCGGAGGTCCGCGCGGATCTCTCGGAGGTCCGCGCGCCGAAGGGAACCAAAGGGAACCACGATCTGGACGCGGAGGCATACGTGTTGGCCTGACATAGCTCCAGCAAGGGCGGGTCTTAGCGCGACTTCGCCTCGCCTCGCCCGCACGCGCACCGTGCGCAGAACGAAACGATTTCCTGGTTGGGGCACCTTGCGTTTTACTTCGGTCTCACCCCCTCAGCCTCCAATACGGACCACCCTGCGGAGGATAAGAATATTGGTGAAGGGTTAGATCTTGAATAATTCGCATTCGCAGGCCACGGGCCAACCATGGGACAACCACAAGACAACCATGGGGCAACCATTGGGACAACCATCGGGACAATCACAAAACAACCATGAAGGCAAACGTCGGGACAACCACGGGATAATAGAAAGATGCAATCGGGACACCGGGACAACCCCTGGGACAAGCATCGGAGCATCAGTCGTACAATCATCAGAGCAACCATCGGGACAACAATCGGGGCAGCCTTGGGATAGCCATCGGGACGACTGCGGGACTCCAGCGGGAGCTGGCAGAATCTCTGATGGCCCCAAACTCCCAAAAGGCCTCTGGGGGCCAACCACACGAAAAAACACCTCCGCCTCGCCTTCTCGAGGCGTGTGGTGGGGGTCAGCCAGCCCATCAGCAAAAGCATCCGAACGCGCAACGCAAAACAATCCGAGGGCTAGCGGCGGCCACCGCGGAGCCACCCGCGTGTCCTCCAGGATCGCGTTCGTGCTCAGCGCGTCGGCCAGCGAGAACGCACCGGGGTCGCCTCGAGCCGCCGTCGCGGCGCGGGCGATCTGCCCGGCGCTTCCGTCGATGGCGCTGGGGTCCCCAGGCCGTGGTCGTCGTCGTGGCCTCGCCAGTCGTCGCGGGGGTCATGGTCGCCGTCACCATCGCCGCCACCGCCGTCGCCGCCGTCGTCGTCGAGGTGCGATGGTCGGTTCGAAGATCGATTTGTTTCGACGTTTGTCGCGCTGCTGGTCTCGATGGCCGACGATTGTCCTGGTAGTTGGTCCAATGGTTTTCCCGATGGTTTTCCCGATGGTTGTCTCGACGGTTGTCCCGACGGTTGTCCCTATGCTTGTCCCTATGTTTGTCCTAACGTTTGATTCGATGGTTGTGCCCATGGTTGTCCCGATGGTTGCTTTGATGATTGTTTTGATGGTTGTTCCGATGGCTGTCCCGCGCGCTGTCCCGATGATTGTCCCGATCGGTGTTCCGACGGTTGTCCCGATAGTGGTCCCCATGGTTGTCTCGGCTGTTGTCCTTGTGGTTGTCTTCATGGTTGTTTCGAGGTTTGTCCCGACGATTGTAGGATGGTTGTCCCAATGGTTGTCCCCATGGTTTTCTCGATAGGTGTGCCAACGGTTGTCCTGATTGGTGTCCTGGTGATTGTCAGGATCGGAGGTTGGGGTATGAGATCGCAGTGAAACGGGGAGCCCCCCACCATATATATATATATATATATATATATATATACACATATTATATATATGTACATCTACGAATCTCCGTACACCGATAGGTGTAATTCGGCGCAACGGAATTCAAACCCTAAGACGCGAATGCCACCACACACGCAGAAGACAGCACGGCTCCATGTGAAACAAACTGCTCTGCAAACATGGTCGGAATCCAACCGAAATGTTCCCCTGGAAACACAACGTCGCACGCGATCGACCAAGAGGCCGAAGAGATGACGCCGTGATGGACGCCACCAATCCGCCGGAGCTTTGGAAATCTAGCCGAGCTGTGCGTTTCTGATGGTCGCGGGGCCCGGACTGCCTTCGGAGGTCTATGTAGATGAGCTCGCTGGGGTTGAAACGAATCAGTCCTCCCGGGCCCGGCTCGCGACCCCCGAGAACGCCTGCCGCCCAGCCAGCCTCACGTGTTGCACCAGGTGGCCCTGTCCTCAGGCGGCCCCAAGCTTTCCAGCGAGGCCCTAAGAGCCTCCAGAGCGCACCCAACAGGTCTAGAGACCCTCGGGGTCCCCGGAGTAGGTCGGAGAGCGGAGCCACCTCGGGCAAAACTACCGTGACATCCGAGGATGTTCTCCAAGCCGCGGGTCCCAGAGGTCTCGACCCTTCCTCGCGCGGAGCTCTTCGTCCCAGGTCAGTGTTCGATGGCCTCTGGAGCCAAAAACGGATCGGTGACGAACACCGGGATTGAAACAGCAAGCCGTCCACGGGAAGTCTGTAAACACTGCTACCGCCCGACCGTGCGCCACCTCCCCTGTACGCTCCTCCTCCTCGCCCTCCCCCTCCTCCTCGTCGTCGTTCTCCTCCTCCTCCTCCTCCTCCTCCTCCTCCTCCTCCTCCTCCTCCTCCTCGGCGACGCTGATCTCAGGGTCTCCTGGCTCCTCCCCTCCCCTCCTCCTCTCCTCTCGTCCCTCCCCCCCTTCTAGAAAGAACAAAAGCGCCATAACAAACTTTTTTTTGACGCCCCGCTCGATTCCTGGATCCGCGCCGACTACCAGAGGAGCGCCAGGAAGGACGCCCAGTGCCGATCCAAGAAATCCGGCGCGGGGGCGCCAACGGTTATGCTTATGGCTTTGTTTGTTCTTACTCTAGTGAGGGGAGGGGAGAGGGAGGAGGAGGGGGAGGATGAGCCAGGAATACCCGAGAGCGTGCCGAGGAGGAGGAGAAGGAGGAGGAGGAGGCAGGAGGAGGAGGAGGAGGAGGATGAGGAGGAGGAGGAGGAGGAGGAGGCGGAGGAAGAGGAGGGAGGGGAGGAGAGGAAGGAGGAGGAGGAGAATGACGACGACGAGGGGGAGGACGAGGAGAAGGAGGATCGTTGTCTCTTCTTCGACTCCCGCCCCGTCGGGTCGCCGATCTCGTTGTCCCGCAAGGACAGGCGCCGGAGCACCGAGCCGACCCCCAGCGCCGCCGCTATCGCCTCGACGTGCGCGCGCGGGGGGGGGACGGCCGCGCGGCCGGGAGCTGGCGGACGGCGGAGGCCACCGGCAGGCCTCGGAACAAAAATAGCGGACGCTCCTGCCAGATTCATCGGTCAACGCCTCCCCTTCCTCCTCCTCCTCCTCCTCCTCCTCCCTCCTCCTCCCCTCCTCCTCCTCCCTCCGACGCCTCGCGCGCGCGCTCCTATCACAGCCATCACCAGCCGGCGGCGGCTGTCAGGGTCTTCCCCGCCCATCCTCTTCCTCTGCCGCTCCTCCTCTTCCTCTTCCTCTTCCTCCCCACCCTCTTCCTCCACCTGCCTTGCCCATCCTCCTCCTCCATCTCCTCCTCCCCCCGTCCTTCTCTTCCTCGTTCTCGTCCTCTCCTCGTCTCCTCCTCATCCTCCAGCCTGCGCTCCTAGTCATCCTCCCCCTCCTCCTCAAACCCCCTCCCCACTCACCCCCCTGCCTCCTCCGCTTTCCTCCCCCTCCTCTCCTCCTCCTCCCTCCTCCCCTCCTCCTCCTCCTCCTCCTCCTCCTCCTCCTCCGCTTCCTCCCCCTCCTCCTCCTCCTCCTCCTCCTCCTCCTCCTCCTTCTCCCTCTCCTCCGTTTCCTCTTCCTCCTCCTCCTTCTCCCCCCCGCCCGCTGACCCGAGACCTTGGCAGAGCCATCACCGCGTCGTCGCCATCGTCGTCGTCGTCGTCGTCGTCGTCGTCGTAATCGTCGAAATAGTCGTCGTTGTGGTCGTCGTCATAATCGTCGTCGTCGTCGTCGTCGTCGTCGTCGTCGTCGTCGTCGTGTTCAAGGTCGGCGGCACCAGCCGTAAGGCCTTCACAATATAGCAGAAAGAAGACATCAGCCATCGGTTAATCGTGCCCTGTGCAACGCGACGTGCGCGCCGAGGTCAGGCTGGCCACAGCAACAACGAGGCGCAACAACGGCCGAATGGACGACGTGTCAAACGTAACAGGTGTCACGACGTAGCGCCAGCCCGTCCAGAGCAGAGCCGAACGCAATAGTGTGTGTGTGTGATCTGATGCAACATAAGTGAATATAACACAGTTGGAGACTGTCGAATACAGCAACGACCGATTAACGGCGCCCTATCCAATGCAACATGCGAGCCGAGGTCGGCCTGGCCAAAACAAAGAGCCATACAGAAATATAACATAATATAACCGAACATAACATGACATAATAGAGAATGCAACAGCGAAAAAACAACGGCGACTTATCAACCGCGACATGCGCGCCGAGCTCAGGCTGGCCACAAACACAACCAATACCAAACTCGGGAACAAACGTGGTGCAACATTTTGCTTCTTGTTGTTGTCATCGATCCTCGAGTCGTGCCTCTCAGGTGCTGTCGACCGGCATCGCCCGAGACCGATGCGCTACTGCCCTCGCAGCGATAGCAACGGCGAGCAGTCGTTCGCGTGAGAGCTGTGACGCCACGAGGCCGTGCTGCGAGCAGGAAGCCCGAGGTCTCTGGTCGCACCCCGACTGGCGAATCGTCTCCTCGACCCCACCCCGCGTCGTGACAGAAGCCGCGACGGGCAGCAGCTTGCCGTTTTTGTTGCGCAGGGCGTTGGCGACGCGCAAGGGGTGGGTGGGTGGAAGGCGGGGGGAGGGCTTCTTGGAAGGAGGTTGTTTTTAAGGAGTCTTTTTTCCTTTTTCCGCCCCCCTCTGTGCTTAGTGGGCCTTGGAAACGACAAGGCCGTTTTTTTACCAGTTCCGTTTTGCCGTTTTTTTGCCGGTTCCGACGCCGTTTTTTAACCGGTTCCGTCGCCGTTTTTTGACCAGTTCCTGCTCCGGTTCCAGTTCTGGAGCCGCGCTTTTTTGCCGTTTCCGGTCGCCGTTTTCTTGCCGTTTCCATTTTCAAAGGACATTTTTTCGGAGACGGTGACAAAAACGACCCTGCCGTTTCCGGGGCCCACCAAGCCTCTGTGCGCGTGGCTGGGAACGCGTGGACGGCTCCGACGGCCTGGCTTAACCAGCCCGAGGTCGCCCCGCTCCGCGCGCGCGCCCCGCGGCGACCCCGACGCACGGCGGCCTGCACGCCCCTGCGCCGCTTCCCCCGATGGGGGGCAGGGCAGACCTCCGGCCTGGGGCCGCGAGGAGCCGAGCTCGCGGTGATGTCTTCGCGCCCCTGACCGGGGCTGAGCACCCAGGTCACGTATCGACCTGGGATGACTACCTACCAGACCACCCCAAACCAACCCGAAGACCTGAATTTCGGGTTTGGGGGGGGTACGGGTTCCATATGTGTTATCTCGATGTTCCCCGACCCCCCCCCCCACTGGAAATGGAGGGCAAATCGAGGCCTTCGGGTTGGGTTGGGGTGGTTTGGTGGGCGGTGATGGGAAGTTGGGCAGAGTGCGCACATCAGGGCGTGAGTCACAGCCAGAGCGCAAGCGGCACCTGACCTTGAAGCCGCGTGTGCCGCTGCATCGACCCAGCGCATTGCCCAAAGCTGAAGCTGCAGTAGGCGTCAACGTGAACTCTGCAGCTTCAGTGCACGCGAGAGCTGCAGCTAAATGTAGGGCTACTTATACTGCAAAGCTAACGCTACACCCGAAGCTAAGGCGCATGCTTAGACAGAACTGCGCGTGAAATTAGGGTGACCGAGGCAGAAGCTAACGTTACTGATGAATATCTCCCTGAAAGTTCACCCCATCCTGAAGTAACAATGACAACTGATTCTTACGGACATCCACACCTCCGATGACTAGTCTAGTCGAATCGCTGGATCATGTAGCTCACGCCTCTTCCCTGGGACCGCTTCTTCCAGGTCCTTTCTCGAGCGTGGAAGCGGCCCCTGGACGGCGTGATTTTCTCGAGTCGGTTGGGGACGAGAGTATCAACGAGCTGCAGAACAAACTGTTCCCCTGGCCAGCCGTGTATGTGTGCAGGGTCTGGCGCGGTCGATTCTCGCTTCTGTGGCCCGTGGCGGAGAGGGAGGGGGTTCCAAGGCCGCGCCAAGAAATCCGCGCGGACCTCTGACAGCTTATGCCTCAAGTGCCGTTGTTAGGTCTTCGATCGTCGTCGATTGTCGATCGTCGATCGTCTTCGTCATCGTCGGTCTTCGGTCGTCGTCGGTCGTCTTCGTCGATCGTCCTCGTCGTTCGAGCGTCGGTCGTCGTCCTCGTCGTGCGTCGTCGTCGTCGTCGTCGTTGTTGTCGTCGTCGTTGGTTGTCGTCGGTCGCCGTCGTCGTCGTCGTCGTCGTCGTCGTCGTCGTCGTCGTCGTCGTCGTCGTCGTCGTCGTCGTTGGTCGTCGTCGGTCGCCGTCGCCGTCGCCGTCGCCGTCGCCGTCGTCGTCGTCGTCGTCGTCGTCGTCGTCGTCGTCGTCGTCGTCGTCGTCGTCGTCGTCGATCGTTGTCAACGCCACGAGGGGGCCTGGGCGCCGACGTCGCCGATGCCGTTGCCCCCCAGGCAGAGCTCGCCGAGCGCGTTGTTGGGCGGCACCTGCCCTCCCAAAGCATGCGGCGCCGTGCCCTTTTCCCATCGTGGCTCCCCGGATGTCGTCCTCCTGATATTCCTCCTCCACCTCCTCCCTCTCCACCTCCTCCTCCCCCTCCACCTCCTGCTCCAGCTCCTCCTCTTCCCCCCTCCTCCTCCTCCTCGTCCTCCTCCTCGTCCTCCTCCTCGTCCTCCTCCTCCTCCTCCTCCTCCTCCTCCTCCTCTCTCCTCCTCCTTCCCTCCTCCTCCTCCTCCTCCTCCTCCTCACCCCCCATCCTCCTCCTCCTCCTCCTCCTCCTCCGCCTCCTCCTCTTCTTCCCCTTCCTCCTCCTTTTCCTCTGGCGCGTACTCCCGTGCGCGCAGGAGCGCGCGAGGGACGGCCCCGACATCCTCCGTCGTGTCCTTTTCACTGCGTAGCTCCTCAGTGCTCTGGACCCATCTCACCGGGAACGGGCTCTTAGTCTGGAGTCGGGCGCGTCCAAGAGGGGGGGGGGCCTAAATCACGGACGGCGGCATGTGCGCGGCCCGAGGGGGGGGCCGGGGACGTCATGAGAGAAGAAGGTGCTCCATGAAATCTGGGGAGATACCATGGCCCCCACCATGACATCTCCCCCCCAGTCATTAGAGGCCTCCTAGATGGGGTCCGAGTAGATGGGGTCAGAGGATCGCGCGGCATCGCCGACACATCGGCGACGCATCGGCGATGCATCGGCGACGTCGGCGTGGAGAAAATTGGGCCCCACATCGAGCCACATCGCCGATGTATCGACGATGCATCGTTGATGCGGCGTGACCCCCTGACCCCATCTACTCCGACCCAATCTAGGCGGCCTAGATCATCACTCCCCTCTTGGCTCCCCCCGATGGAGTCGTCTCCTGACGGCCCCCGGGGCCCGGTGAGGGCCCCCCGAGGGCCGCAGCTGGGTAACACCTCTCCTTGGCGGCGCGCAGAGGGGGGCAGGAGGTGGGGGGGATGGCACCTTATAGAAGGAGGCTGCTTCTCAGAAGGCGCCGGCCTCACATCTGCAGAGAAGGCCCGGGTCTTCTAAGGTGAGCGTTTTCTTCTTCGGCGTCTCGACATGGGGCGGAAAGGGGGGGGAGGGAGGAGGGTCTGGCTCGGGACCTTTGCTTCGTGCGACTGTCTGCAACAGTGCGCCAGATGGGGGAGGCTCCACATGCTCGAAGCAGGCGCCCAAAACAGCCAAGATCTACTCCACGGGGGGGCAAAGGGAGGGGGTGCGGGGGCTCGCGCCGCTCGGCAAGTCAATGAGTCAGAACACGCCTCCTAAGAAGCAGAATTGCTTCTGAGAAGCCTTCCTCCCTCCCCTTTGTCCTCCTCTTTGGACGCCCGATTTGGGCACGGAAAAAAAGTACAGTGCCCAACAACAAGTGTTGGCCCAAACCAGCAGCGGCCGCCGTTGGGCAGGCGGCCTTCTGCCTCAAGTGGACACAGGCCGCGGCGGCGCGGACAGCGAGTCCTGCTCAAAATGAGCAGGAACTGCTGTTGGGCATTGTGCACATTCAATGCCAGAGGGAGGAAAAGCACATAGACATAAACTTTCGACGGTCCGCGCGGATTTCTTGGATCTGTGCTGGCCCCCCCCTCCCTGGCGCGCGGAGCGCGCTAGGGGCGGCGCCAGAGGCGCCGCCATGGGGTCCCAGCGCGGATCCGAGAAATCCGCGCGGAGCGCCAAAAGTTTATGCTCATGCGCTTCTTGCTTCCTTGCGGGACGAGAAAATGACCACAACCACTGCTTCTTGTTTGCGCCGCCTTCCAGCCGGCCGAAAAAGAAGCAGTGGTTGTGGTCGTTTCTCTGGTGCCAAAAGCTCAACGAAAACGACCACCAGCACTGCTTTGTTGCTGCGGGCTGGAAGGCGGCATCAGAAGAAAAGCAGTGGCTGTAGTCGTTTTCACGCCCCGTATTCCTCGATGCTGGGCATCGCGCCCGCTCTCTCCGTTGCCCACTTCGTTCGTGCCCGCCCCCAGCGCGCGGCCGATCTCCGCCGTGGCCCCTGCCGCAATGCGAGGATCAGGTCGGGCGCGTCCCCCATGCCTGGGGGATTCTGGGCGAAATAAGAAATGCAGTCATCGGCCTGACCTAAGGAACGATACACAGGGAACGAAGCCCCTTTTTTATCCCAAGGGATGACGCATAAGGAACGATACATAACACATAACGCATACGGAGCTGTAAATAACGCATGCGAGCCTGAGGAACGACCGAGCCCCTTTTGAAAAGCAGGTGTTCCTTATTCAAGCCGCTCACTGTACCCCCAGAGCACAACAACGACCCCGAAGCGACAGAACAGACATCGGCCCTCGACGGCGTACTGCCTTGGCCGTGTCTGAGTTTTCCTCCTGCAGAGGGACACGCCCGACTTCACCCTCGGCGCGTGGCCGACCTCCGCCGTGGCCCCCGCCTCAGCGCGCGGGGGGGGGGGGCGCCGCCGGCGCGGAGGCTGTTTCCACCACCACCACCACACCACCACCACAAGTTGGAAAGGGGGAGGAGGAGGAGGAGGAGGAGGAGGAGGAGGAGTAGGAGGAGGAGAAAGGAGGAGGAGGAGAAAGGAGGAGGAGGAGGAAGAGGAGGAGCCCCTCCCCCTCCAACTTATGGCGGTGGCGGAACACAGGCCCATCAGTGGGGGCGGCGCCGCCGCCGGCTCTTCGGGGAGCGCGCGCCCCTCGCGGGCCTCTCGGGGGCGCACCGCGCCGTCGGCCGTCGTGCCTCCCCGAAGGCGAAGCTCGGATTGGGTCGGGCACGTCCTCCTACAGTTGAGGCCTCCTGGATGGGGTCGGAGTAGACGGGGTCGGAGGACCGCGCCGCATCGCCGATACAGCCGATATGCATCGGCGATGTATCGGCGATGCACCAGCGATGAATCGTCGACGTCGGCGATGCATCGGCGACACCGACGTGAAGCAAATCGGGCTCCACATCGAGCCACATCGGCGATGCATCGGCGATGCGGCGCGATCCCTCGACCCCACCTACTCCGACTCCATCTAGGAGGCCTGGATACAGGGGGATTTTGGACGACACGTGAAAACAATCAAGCCATAATCAAGCATGTATGATCAAAACTCGTAGAAATATCATCCTCAGAAGATTTCTGGACCATGTTTGAATCTTCCTCCTGTGCAGGGACATGCCCGACTTAAAAGCTAGGATGGGGAGAACATCGGTTAAGGACAAAGCGATTCGAGCGGGGCGCGGCCAACGAAAGCGGCCAAGGATGGACCGAAGAGGCAAGGACGGAAGTGTACCCTGGGGAAGGCTGCACGTCCTTTAAGGCGAAGCCAGGACGCATGTAAGCCCAGGTGAGGATACATCAAGAACCTCTGAGATCCAGCGGCTCTGGAGGCTGTCTCGGGCGCCGCGGCCTTCTCAGAGCGTTCCGCGCGCCTCCCCCAGCTCCCTCGTCTGTGTCACCCCATCAATGTCTAGGCCAAGATGCGCGAGACCGCATCCAAAGCTGTGGTGCCGAGCCTTCGGAGCCCATCCCTGCAACATAATTTGGCGGTGGACAAACCTCCCTTTAGTAAACCTCCCCTTAGCGAAAACGACCTGGAACCGAAACCGTCGGACCTGGACCCGCAAAAATGACGGCCGCGACGCCCCCTCGCGAACCGAAAACGGCCAATTCGCTAATCGACGTGTCAAAGTAGGAGGTCTGTCCACCCCCGAATAATGAGACTCCCGCAAGCCGTGACGGGACCGAAGGAGCAACTTGCAATCTCCTCGCCCTGCGTGCGGAGGAGGAGGAGGAGGCGGCGGAAGCGGCAACCGCTGGTAGCCATGTGCCCCCGGCCACTTGGGTACCACCGCCTCCCCCCCCGTCATCCCACTTCCCTTCGTCCTCCAGGAAGCTGGCCCTCGACAGATTGCGCCTGGAGTGTGGGCGTGGTGGTGCCAGGCTCGAGGTGTACTGCGGGGAGGGACCTCTCAGAAGTCCGCGCCCCGGAGTCCGCGCGGCCCTGGAGCGGCGGACGCGCGCCCCGTCCAGGCGGGCTCTCCATCCTCCTCGGTGGGCGGACGACGACGACGACGACGACGACGACGACGACGACGACGACGACGACGACGACGACGACGACGACGACGACGACGACGACGACGGCGTTCCTCTGCTCCTCGTCCTCCCTCTGAACGTGCGCAATTTCAATGCCCGAGCTGCCACCCTGGCCTCTCTCATCGGACCGTGGCCCTCCGGATGTGGTCAGACCTTGCGCCTTGGATCCCTTGTCTGTAATGAGGGTGGAGGGGTGCAGCGGGAGAGGGAGGGGGGAGGAGGGGGGGAGGGAGAGGTGGGAGGGGAGGGGGGGAGGGAGAGGAGGGTGGAGGGAGGGGAGGGGGGGAGGGAGGGGGAGGGGGTGAGGGAGAGGAGGGGAGGGGATGGAGGGAAGGGAGGCGGTGGTGCACCGGGAGAGTGCACTTGGAAGGGGGGTTAGGTAGAGGTGTGATGTTGAGGAGGGGGTGAGAACGAGGCAGGCCGGTCCCTAATTGTAGGGCACTGTCAACACGGGCCGCTGCCCGTCTATCGATTCGCGGACGCGAGTTGTTTCTTGTTACCGGTCCGCCAGAGCGCGGGGGGATCCCAGGATCTGGCGGCGCCGTGGCCAGACTTTCGAGGGAGGTCCAGCCGTGGCGACGAGACGCCGCCTCCCGGAGACCCAGAACGGCACAGGAACGTCGGATACCGTGGACACATGCGATCGGCGGTTGGGGGGTGAGATCGGCATGAAACGGAGAGCCCCCCACAGGGTTACCGGCCTCGGCTTCGTGTCGCGCATGCGGGCGAGGCTAGGCGGGCGAGAGGAGTGCTCCCGCCCTGACTGGAGTCTGGAGGCATGAGACGGGCACGGTATAAAGGGGTGTGGTGCTAATTTCATGTAGAGGGGAATCTGGCGCTGTTGTCTATCGCAGATAGCACCGCCATTTCCACGATTGGCACCATACCCCTTTATGTTGGGCGCCCGAATTATCCGGGGTAACTCGGGTCCGTGGTAACTCGGGTTTTGATAGAGTACCCGAAAAAAAAAAAGAAAAAAAAAAAAAAGAAGAAAAAAGAAAGAAAAAAAAGACAGAAGAGAAGAGAAAAAACAAAAAAAAAAAACAAAAAAGAAAAAAAAAAAAAAAAAAAAAAAAAAAAAAAAAAAAAAAAAAAAAAAAAAAAAAAAAAAAAAAAAAAAAAAAAAAAAAAAAAAAGAAAAAAAAACAAAAAAAAAAAAAGAAAAAAAAAAAAAAAAAAGGAACCCGAGTTAGCCTTGACCCGAGTTACCCCTGATGATGCGGGGCTCTGGACGCCCGAATTATCCGGGGTAACTCGGGTCCGGGGTAAGTCGGGTTCGGATTCCCGAAAAACGAACCCGAGTTAGCCCTGACCCGAGTTACCCCTGATGATTCGGGGCTCTGATTATGCCACACCCCTTTCCGACCTTCAGATAGCGCGAAACTGGGCTCACTATCTCTCCTCCCCCCGGTGGGCCGGCGGTGGCCCAGGTGTCCCGCCAGCGTCCCGCCCGTGCTCCGTGGTGTGCCGTGGCACGGTGTCCCGCGGTGTCCCGCGGAGGTCGATAGTGAGATCGAGTGAGTGAGATCGGCAGTGAGACTGGCAGTGAGATCGATAGCGAGATCGATAGTGAGATCGATCGGCACATCGATGGTGAGATCGATAGTGAGATCGATTGTGAGATCGACAGATCGTGAGGCCGATTGACGGAGGGAGGTCGATACTGATATCGATCGTGGGATCGACAGGTAGATGGAGAGTGAGACCGGCAGCGTGCTCGATCGGTAATTAAACTGAAGGCGAGATCGATAGTGACTGCGATATCGGTACATCATGAGATCGATACAGAGAGATATCTTGTGAGACCGATGTTGAGATCGAAAGCGGGATCGACGGTGAGGTCGATAGATAGTGATATCGGCAGATCGAAGGAGATTTATAGAGGGATCTCGAAGGAGATCGATAGAGGGATCGATACAGCGGTTTTCCGTGGTGTCCCATGGTCTTGTGGTGCCCTGCGGCCTTGTCGTCTTCGGATGTTCTCCTGGAGAGGGAGGAGCGCCCAGGCAGCACAGATGCCACCTGGCTCCGCTGGTTGCCCGAGTGATTTGCTCTTTGAGGGGCATCCCAAGTGAGATAGGCAGATGGCCAACCAGATCCCTCCGCACACAGCCAAGTATCACGCGAAGGGTTGTCGTATAGGTGCGACATCATGTTATAATTAAGTCGGGCTTGTCCCCCTACAGGGGGATTTTCGACGGAAAAAAATATTCAAAACATGCTCCAAATAGTCCCCAGACTATTTTTTGACTATTTTTGAATATTCCCCATGTAGAGGGACAGGCCCGACTTAATGTTGCAAGGAAGTTAGGGGCAGGCTCGTCGTCGATGCTTGGAGTTCCCGAGGTGCACTGGGGCCTCTGTGGACCCCCCCGAAGCCATCGGGGAGGACGGGACCTCCGTGGGGTACTTGCTTTCAGGCTGGTGTCTTATTTGACGTGCCTGCAATGAAAAAATCGTGAAGATGCACGGTAAGGATGCAAGCCCCTGGACGCCTGTGTTCAAGCATTTCGAGCGGGGTGCGGCGGGGTGCGGCCAACGAAAGCGGCCAAGGATGGACCGACGAGGCAAGGACGCAAGTGTACCCTGGGGAAGGCTACACGTCCTTTAAGGCGAAGCCAGGACAAAGATGAATCTGGGTGAAGATACATCGAGAATCTCTGAGATCCGGCGGCTCTGGAGGTTGTCTCGGGCGTCGCGGCCTTCTCAAAACGCTCCAGAACGCTCTGAGAGCCTTCCAGAGAGCTCCGGAACGGGCTTCTCCTCGTCCTACACCCCCGTGCAACAAGCAACTGGTGTTTTTCTACAGCGTTCAATGCGGTGTCGATGTGTTTTTTCGAACCTCGCCGGTCGCACGATCAGCATTGAAATGGGGGGCGGGGGCGCTCGCCAAGCACCAGTTGCTTGTCACACGGGGTTGCAGCCCCGCCCGATCCTTGCTTTCGGTTTCGATTGTGCTGCAGCCTCGACCCTCGAGCCTCGAGCGAGCGACGGCGGCGGCGGCGGGGCGCCGACAGGGCCAGCGCCACCGCGCGCGCGCCCAGGCTGCCCAGCCCGAGGCTGCTGAGCTCCTCGTCCAGGCGCAGGGGCGGCGCGAGGCGCCTCTTTTTTTTGCTTTTCCTCCGCGCTGGCTCCTCCTCCTCCTCCTCCTCCTCCTCCTTCTCCTCCTCCTCCTCCTCGTTCTCCGTCCTCCTCCTCCCCCCCCCTCCTCCTTCTCCATCCTCCTCCATCCTCCTCCTCCTCTTCCGCCTCCTTCGTCCTCCGTCCTCCTCCTCCTCCTACTTATCCTCATCCTCCTCCTCCTGCCCCCTCGTCACCCACCTCCTCCTCCTCCTCCTCGTCCTCCCTCCTCCTCCTCGTCCTCCCGCCTGCCTCCGTCCGCTTCTCTCCTCCTCCACCTTCTTCTCCATCCTTCTCTTCATCCGCGATGCCCAACCCCCTCCGTCTCCACCCTAGCGTCCTCCTCTTCCTCCTCCTCTCTTCCTCTGCCCCCCTGCCGCCCTCCCTCCAGCCCCTGGGACCCTGGTCGCCCACGGTGCTCCTACCTGCACCGATCCTCCTCATGTCCTCGCATCTCCGTCCTCCCCCCTCCCCGTTCCCCCTTACTTCTCTTCTTCTCTTGTCCTCTCTGGCCTCCGCTCTGCCGCCTTGCTGCCGCGCCCGGCCGCTCGCCCCCTCAGTCGACCAGACTGCTCCTCTTGGCTGCTCTCCGCCGCATCCCTCCGCCCATGGTTGGGGGTGCTGTTGATTTGTTTGTTTCCCTCATTATCAATTTCCTAGACAAGCCCCTTCGCGTCGTAGACGGCACATACGCCCTCCACCCCCTCCCCCCCTCTCCCCCCCCACCACCGTCCCAAAGTAATCCCCACGCCCCCCCCACGCCCACGCCACACCACAAAGAAACGACCCACACACCCGGATCAGTGAGATCGATAGTGAGACCGATAGTGAGATCGAGAGTTGCCCCCGGTGTCCCGTGGTCCAAAAAAAGTGAGATCGCTGATGAGATCGACAAGTGCCCGTGGGTGTCCCGTTGAGTGAGACAAGATAGTGAGATCGAAAATTTTTTTTGACAGGGGCTGTCAGATGTTGGTGCTCCGACATGCCGTGCGCCACAAGCTCCTTAACACCCGAAGGGTGGTCGTATAGGTATGTCTTGCATGCCGTTGCAGCTATACGAACGAGTTGATGTATATGTTTACGCTCACTGAACGCAAGAGGGATTCGGGGCAAGAGGTTTGACGAGCAGCCAACTTTTCGAACATGGGCAACTCCAGGAGGGGGACATATAGAGGAATGTATGAGGATCACATGAAATTCATAGCAAGCTTGGCCCTCTCGGAAGCCTTGTGGGCGATCGAATGATCTTTGTGGACAGATATGGTGGAAACCTCGCAAGCCATCTCGGAAAGTTCTTCAGCTCTCTTGGCGGGCCACGCCAGGATGGGCGCAGAGATGGGCAGCGTGGCATGTGATGACTCCAGCGGCAATGACCGGACAGCGGCGCACGCGATGGTACAATGGTACATGCGACCGTTTATAAAGGGGCCCCGGGACACACACATAAATACACACAAGTAACAAAAGATGCCCCACATTTTCCCATATTGTCTGGGTTTTTGTCTTCCCCCCACTTCCCATATTTTCCCATATTTTCCTAGGAATCGACGATTCATTGTGTCTGTGTGTTTTTTCCCCTCCTGAGTTTAGGCATGGCCACAGGCGCGTGGATGTCATGGCCCCTGGCCCCGGATCGCTGAAGGAGCGGTCCGAGACGCCCAAGACGGCCTCCGGTCGGCCGAAGCAGTCCCCGAGACGTGCCAAGAGGCCTCCGAGAGCTTCCCCAAGAGGGCTCCGAGGGACCAGCATCGTAGATGCTCACTCGACTGTTCACTGTTTTTTCGGGGTTCTCTCCACTCTTTGCGTACGTGTGACGTGTGGGAGGGGTTTTACGTAATGCGTGACGTGTGGGAGGGGTTTTACGGAGGGGCAGTAGTCATTTGTATGTCCGCCTCATTTTTTGGGGCGAGCCGCTCCCCGAGCTGCTCGGTCGGACGTTGCGTTGCGTTGCTCTCCACTCTTCGAGCTTCCGACGCTCCACAAACGCTCCAGAAGGCCTCCCAGACCGTCCCAAGGCGGCCCCAGGGGCTGGGCATGTCCTCCTACAGGCGGATTTTGGACGAAGATCTGCAACATACCCCAATCAGGTCCAACAGGAGCCAGAAATGAGAAAACAAATCGTCCCCGTACTTTTTGTGGACTCTCTTTGAACATCCCCCCCTGCCACGGGACGCGCCCGACTTGGCCCGACGGGCGCCCCAGGCGGCCCCGAGAGGGCCCGGCGAGGGGAGGGGCACGAGTCGAGCCTCCGAGGCCTCCGCCCCGGGAAGCCGCCCGGGCGGCCCCGCGAGAGGCCCCACCACGAGGCCCCCAACGAGGCCCCTACGAGGCCCCCAAAGAGGCCCCCACGAGGCCCCCACGAGGTCCCCACGAGGTCCCACGAGGCCCCAAGGTGCCCCCAAGAGGCCCTCACGAGGTCCCCACGAGGCCCCCACGAGGCCCCCACGAGGCCCCCACGAGGCCCCCAAGGGGCCCCCAGGAGGCCCTCATGATGCCCCCGAACAGCCCCCCAGAGGCCTCATAACTGCCTCCAGGCGGCCCCCGACATTCTTCGACGAGATCCCGACGACGAACATCCTCAAGGCCTCAGACCCAACACCCAGGCACCCCGCCGCCCCCACTGGGTGTGGCGTGTGAGATCCCCAGCATGGTCTGCAAGGGATGCTTTCTGTACGTGCCATAGGGGCTCGACCACAAGAAACCTTCCACAAGAAACCCAACCCTGGAACCCAGGGCGTCCATTAATTCTTGGTGGGGACGTCACGCTTTCCATAGCCAAACCATCGAATCGATGCCCAAGAAACCCAGGGCACCCTGGAGGCGTGCAGGGTGTTTCTTGGCGTGGTTTCCACTGTACCTGCCCCTGCCTCTGAGCCCTCACAGCCTCTCCTGGGGTCCTCCCCGCGGCCCGCTCATTTCGCTGGCCCGCCTGGGCTGCGGCCGGGGCGTCCTCTGGCCTCCACTTCCGTCCCAAAAGGTCACCCCTTCCACGTGCAGGGCTTCCGGGCGCCACCAGGCCCTCCCAGAGATCTCTTGGGGAGCCTACTGGGCCGGCTTCGGTTTGGGGGGCCTCTCGGGGTCTATTTCTGGGCTGATCTTGAATGTCCTTCGAGCCTCCTTGGGCCGTCCAGGATGCCTCTCCACATCTGCTCGAATCACATACGTACTCAAAATTATCCCGGCAAAGCAACCTAACAGCCATGTGTAGGAGCATATCTGGAAACATTCCCCTTAAGATTCGGATGAGAATCCAGTTGTAGAATTCTGCTGTTCTCGCAGTCGTTGTCGCATTCGCGAGGACAGTCGCAGTGGCAACGGCAGTCGCAGTCACAGCCTCAGCCTCAGCCTGCCTCAGCCTCAGCCTCAGCCTGCCTCAGCCTCATCCTGCCTCAGCCTCAGCCTCAGCCTGCTTCAGCCTCAGCCTCAGTCTGCCTTCAGCCTCGGCCTCAGCCTGCCTCAGCCTCAGCCTGCATCAGCCTCAGCCTCAGCCTCAGCCTGCCTCAGCATCAGCCTGCCTCAGCCTCAGCCTCAGCCTCAGCCTGCCTCTGCCTCAGCCGCAGCCTGCTTCAGCCTCAGCCTCAGTCTGCCGTCGGCCTCGGCCTCAGCCTCAGCCTGCCTCAGCCTCAGCCTGCATCAGCCTCAGCCTCAGCACGAAGCGACCCAGCTAGAAGGACAAAGCGCTGAATGTACACCGATGTGTTCAACGACTGCGTATGTAATGATGTGACGATATACAGACTGAGCCCTTCGTGAATGTCTACATGTTTTTCTGACGCCTACAAACGGCGCTGACGTGTGTGAGAAAATGGTCCGCGCAGCAAAAGCCGGCGAAGCGTGTGGGAGCTCGCATGCTGAGACAGACTACGTCTGCAGACCGCCAGCTGCAAAAAGTTGCGAGCGGCTCTTGGAAGATGTTTACGGAACGGAGCTACGGTGACTGAAAACATTGGCATCGAAGGGAAGAGCCTCGGAGCCCTGCAACCTGAGAAACACCGCAGGAACTCGCATACTGAAAAGGAATGCATTGCAAACCGCACGCTGCGAACCCTGCAGGCTGAGAAGCACCGCAGGATGTCGCATGCTGAAAAACACTTGTACTGCAGAGCGCTAGCATCTATCTCGGGCTCGGACCCCCCCGTCCTGATCCAGAACGTGTCCGGCCACGGCCTGAAAATGCCGTTCCAACTCCCGAGGATCAGCTGGCACTCCGGCTCTGGGACACTCCAGTACGTCTTGAGCACCTTGAGCCAGGCCCCATCTCGTGATCCCCACAGCACGCTGTACTTGACCGAGACCGTGCCGAACTCATAACAATTGACCTCCGAAGGACCTGCGAGTGCAGGCTGAGAAACACCACGCGATTGCAGGGCACGGCATTGCGTGTCACATAAGTGCAGGCTGAGAAGCACCACATCTCGTTTGCCAGAGATCACTCCCAGGTTATTTGATCCCGCAACACCAGCCACGGCGTAGCTGCCACAGGGGCCGCTGATAGCAACGGTTCGGTCACCCAATTGGCGTTCCGGTGAGTCACAATTCGCGCGTGGCTCCACGAGCCTGTGTAGCGCGATTTGCGGGGCACCAGTGTGCTGTAGGTGTTGTTGCCGTAGCAGACGACGGCCTCTGGAGCCCAGTGCGGATTCCAGCGGACAGCGTAGACCCTGTGGACGCCATTGCGGATGACGTCGCGCGCATCTTCGATATGTGCCACCCATCGAAGCCAGTCAAATGCTGAGCCATCGGTGATGTCAACAGCACCTGGGGCCGTCTCGCCATGGTGGTAGTGCAACAGCGATTGGAGAGCGGCGCTGGCTTCGTCGCGGCCCACAATCTGGCGCGAGCAGGCTGCCTCTTGCAGGTGCTCCTGTGTGAAGAGCAGTGGGGCATCACCGCCAGTCTCGGCAGGCTGAGCAGCGCCACCGTCAGGCACGGCAGTCTGAGCAGCGCCGCCACGAGGAACATGAGGCTGAGCAGCGCAAGGCTCAGGCACGGCAGGCTGAGCAACGGCGCGTGGTGGACCGACATAGGTGGGCTCATCGGGTCGGCCGTTCTTATGGTAATGCAGGCGCATGGCTGAACCGTCTGCACGACGGAACTCGAAGAAGTGCCTGCCGAGGCCATCCGTGTTGGAGTAGTTAGGGTCGCGCTCTGTCTCGATGATGCGAAAGAGAACCTGGGCGATGCCCTGCCCGATTATGCGCTCAGCGAAACCCGGAGCGGCAGACCGAAGCAGTTGCTTCCAGTCGTAGGACGGGACGTTTGTTACGTCTTTGAACGACAAGTTGTTGACAATGCACTCGGCGCGCAGCGCGCGCTGCCACTGGCAGGCGGTCTTGCCGCCCATCCCTGGTGTACGGCGGATGTCTTCGAGGTGAGCCTGCTCAAAGACCACGTCGACACCTGGCTGAGGAGTCAGTGCGGGCGGATCCGGCAGAATCTCCCACGGGCCATCGCACGGGGCCGGGGGTGGCGGGGGCGATGCCTTGCCGCGTGCTGGCATTGTGACAAGGCAGGCTGAGGAGCACCGCCGCGGCTGGACGGCCAGGTGAACCTCGAGCAAACATGGTTAAGGATGATGATGATGGTGTTGATAGGAAACCCGGTATCAGCGAGTTGATGTACAATGAGGTGTCCGCAAACGAGACACTGCTGTCAACGCTGTTATAACTAACCACAAACGAGACACTGCTATCAACGCTTGCACAATTAAAAAGACACGCTGGCATTGACACTACTAGCAATACCAAAGTGGAGTTTAAACGAGGCACTGCCATCAACCGATTCAACTTCCAATGAAAGAAGATCACAAATGAGTTCACTCTGAAGTGACCCATGGGTATCAATGCGAGAAGTCTCTGCAAACTATTCACTCATGGCGACCGCCGCGCACACGCGTGTAGGAAATCGTTGATGAAGATAGTGATAATGGAGTGGGGGCCAGTAATGCAGATACACTGCTGTGCATTCACTTGCTGCGAAAAGAAACTCTGTATGAATGAGTTGATATATAATGAGTTGTCCACAAACGAGACACTGCTATCAACGCTTGTATAAGTAAAAAGAAACGCTGCTATCGACACTTCCCCCAATACTAAAGTTGTCTTTAACCGAGTCACTGCCATGAACGGCTTCAACTACAGTGTAACGAAAGGAACTGCAGGCTGAGAAGCACCGCAGGCCAACGTGAACCAGTCGTGGTGATGAGGATGAGTGAAATCTGCGATGATGATAGCGATCATGAAGTCGGTTGTAGGAACCCACTTTTGTAGTAACCAACATACACTGGTATGCATTCACTTATGGTGAAAGAAAACTCGGTATCAGTGAGTTGATATAGAATGAGTTGTCCGCAAACGAGACACTGCTATCAACGCTTTTAGAACGAAGCGAACCCATCAGAACACTGTTACCAACGGAAAGAATGCTGTAGAAGGACAAAGCGCTGAATGTACACAGATGTGTTCGACGACTGCGTATGTAATGATGTGACGATATACAGACTAAGCCCTTCGTGAATGTCTACATGTTTTTCTGACGCCTACAAACGGCGCTGACGTGTGTGAGAAAATTGTCCGCGCAGCAAAAGCCGGCGAAGCGTGCGGGAGCTCCCATGCTGAGACAGACTACGTCTGCAGACAGCCAGCTGCAAAAGGTTGCGAGCGGCTCTTGGAAGATGTTTACGGAACGGAGCTACGGTGTCTGAAAACATTGGCATCGAAGCGAAGAGCCTCGGAGCCCTGCAGCCTGAGAAACACCGCAAGAACTCGCATACTGAAAAGGAATGCATTGCAAACCGCACGTTGCGAACCCTGCAGGCTGAGAAGCACCGCAGGATGTCGCATGCTGAAAAGCACTTGTACTGCAGAGCGCAGGCTGCGAAACCTGCAGGCTTAGAAGCACCGCAGGAACTCGCATGCTTTCGAACACTACTGCTCGAGACCGCAGCTGGAGAGCGGCAGACCGCAGGCTGAGAAGCACCGCGGGCAGGGAGACTTGCAAAACTCAGATGTCCAGATCGTCTTGGAGGAAATCACGCCAGTCCGGCGGCTGCCAAGAATCGATGATGCGCCTGGAGCCACCGCCCGTGCTGCCGCCGATGTCCAGGTAGTCGCCATCGCCCCTGAACAGACGGCCGCGCCCCAACGCCAGAATCGCTTGGTTGCGGATTTGAAGCAGCGCTCCGCTCTCAAACATCTGCAACACGTCCAGCTGCCTGCGCGTGAAGTTCGGCTTTGCCTGGCCAGCCTGGGCAGACAGATGGATGGAAAGCCGCTCCCCCTCGTTGTAGCGCGCGATGGCCTCGGCCTTCTGGTGGTGCAGCCGGCGCCGCTGTTGCCGCAGAGCTTCCTCGGGAACTGCTGCATCACGGCCCTCACTGTGATCAGCTTGCAACGCTTGCGTTAGCCAATCAACGTCGAAGCGCCCTGAGAAGGCCAGCACCTCCCAGATCTGTTTGGTACCGGCCACGCGTTGCAAATGGCGATGCCACCGCTTGCGCTTCTGGTCTTTCACAAACTTGGCGACGCTACCCAGACCTGCACCCTTGGCCTGGCCACCTTTTCCCGCAGGCTGAGAAGCACCGTGAGAACCTTTCTTACCGCCTGGCCCATTGTTCGGACCCTGCGGAACCGCATGGCCCCCTTGTGGCGCAGACTTGCCTTTCGCTTTTCCCTTTTCGATATCCCGTTCCTGAAGCGCACGCTGCTGCCGCGACTGCTCGTACTGGTCGCGAGCTACTCTGACCAATTTCTGGCGCTCAGGCTCCGTGAGAACGTAGCGCATGTCGTCGATGTTCTTGCTCCGCAGAAAGTCATGTCGAAGCTTAAGGACAGAGAGAATGGCTCGGCCAGTCTCCTCCTGAGACGCAAAGGCCGCGTCATATTCCGAGCCAGGCTGAGGAGCGCCAGCTGGTTTAGTGTCCGCTGGCTCCGTGGACTTCCTCTTTTTGAAAAGCAAGAGACTGAGATGATGGAGGACTTTCGGATCGTACTCCTCGTCGTACCTGTCGTCCCAAAGCTGCCTCAGCTCCCTGCGCAAGTCGTCCGCGCGATTCTGAACGACATCCTCGACGTAGTCTGGATCACCCGGTGAAGTCGGTGAAAGCGGAGGAGTAGAACTCGGCGACCGATCCCAATGCACAGAAGACTCGCGGTCCGCCTGTACGCTGACGTCGGCGTCGGAGACGTTTTCGACGACAATCTTTCGCCTCTTGCTCTCCCCAGGCTGAATAGCACCAGGGAGAGTGAGCACAACCGCCACCGCATCGTGTGCGTCGTTGCGCATGCCACGATCCGTAAAAGACGCGCCAACGGCAATGGAGCAGAAACGGGCGACTGCTCCGCAGACCGCGACGTGGTCGCCTTTGAGGTCGGCCGGAGTGGCATGGACCTCCCATACCTTCTCGTCGTTCTGCTCGCGCTGGTAAGCCTCCCGCGCCTCCAGGAAAGTGAGGTTGTCGTCGCCGACTACAAGCACAACGACTGCCTCGTTTAGATTCTCAAGAATCTTGGCCAGGCCGTCCAGGTGCAAAAAAAAAAAAAAAAAAACAAAAAATGAAAATAAAAAAAAACAAAAAAAAAAAAAATAAGAAAAAAAAAAAAAGATAAAAAAAAAACAAAAAAAAAAAAAAAAAAAAATAAAAAAAAAAAAAAAAAAAAAAAAAAAAAAGAGACAAAAAAAAAAAAAAAAAAAAACACAAAAAAAACAAAAAAAAAAAAAAAAAAAAAAAAAAAGAAAAAATAAAAAAAAAAAAAAAACAAAAACAAAAAAAAAAAAAACCCACCGCTCACCCCACCACCGCGGAGATTGCGAACTGTCCGCTTTCGAGTCTGGATGGTCGGCGGTTTCTTGCCGCACACGATGTGCATGTTGGCGATCACCACGTGGAACTTGTCATGGCCTGGTTTGTTCACCTCAAAATGTAAAATAACAGCATCAATATCTCGGCCGCTAGGAGGCCTGTAAACTTTGCTGTCTTCGCACAGAGTCAGTTCCGCAGGCTGAGAAGCACCGCGGAACCCCCAGAGAGTCAAGTAGTTGTCGACCTCCAAGAAGCGAATGCCATCACCGAAAGGCTCACTGAGGATCTCTGTCACGTTGATCCCTGCTCGGCGAAAGCCTTCACGGAACGCACCGACCTCGCAGCCACAGACCATATCAGCATCAGCGGTCTCCACTATCTTGGCGCACAACCTTCCGAAGTTAGCGCAGTGAGTTGCCGCCTGCTTACCAGTCATCATGCCCTGCTCGAACCCGAAATTGAACGAGGCGACCGTGAAAGACGCAGGCTGCACAGCGCCAGAACCAGGCGTCTGTCCACCTTCCTCCGCAGGCTGAGAAGCACCGCGAGGCGGCGCAGGCTGAGAAGCACCGCGAGGCGGCGACGCTTCGGACGAGCCTCGCGGAGCAGAGGCTGCGGATGAACGTTGGACATGGGGGTACGGCCAGGGGAACGCCATTGCAATCAAAACTCAGTGGACTGCAGTGAATGAATGTAGTGGCCAATTGAATGCAGAGGACAGCAGTGTCACTAGCAAGTCCTGAACCAAACACAGCTGTGGCGGAAGGAATATGAAGCGTCTGGCTATTCAAAATGTTGCCCGGCAATGGAGTTCTGGGAACTCGAAGACCAGGAAGTGGACTAGAGTTGGCTCTGTGCATCCAAAATGTAGCCCAGGAATGGAGTTCTGGGAACTCGAAGAGCACGAAGTGGCCTACAGTTGGCTCCGGGCATCCAAAATGTGCCCGGGAATGGAGTTCTGGGAAGTCGAAGAGCACGAAGTGGCCTACAGTTGGCTCCGGGCATCCAAAATGTGGCCCGGGAATGGCGTTCTGGGAACTCGAAGAGCACGAAGTGTGTGACTGTTGCATCCGGCCCCCCAGAATGTGGCCTGGGAATGGAGTTCTGGGAAGGCGAAGAGCACGAAGTGTGTGACTGTTGGTGAAAAACGAGCCCGGCTCATGCCGCCCGGAAACGCCCCAACACCTGCCCGGACCCCCCAGTGGAGTGATCTGTGAGCTCTCTTTTGATCCCACTAGAAACCAAATCAGTCTTCGCTGTAGGTAAACTCCCAGTTGTCGAATTCTGTCTGTTCTCGCATGTCGAAGTCGCATTCGCGATGACATGTCGACCGCGGCAACGGCAGTCACAGCCTCAGCCTCAGCCTGCCTCCTCCTCCTCCTACTCTTTCTCCTGCTCCTCCTCCTCCTCCTCCTCCTCCTCCTCCTCTTCCTCCTGCTCGTCCTCGTTCTCGTCCTCCTCGTCTTGCTCGTCCTCCTCCTCCTGGTGCTCTTTCCTCCTCCTCCTCCTCCTCCTCCTCCTCCTCCTCCTGGTGGTCCTCGTTTTCCTCCTCCTGGTGCTCTCCCCCCCCTCCTACCGCCTCCGACTCCCCTCCTCCTCCTCCTCCGCCTCCTCGTCTCCTCCTCCTCGTCCTCCTCCTCCTCTTCCTCCTCCTCCTCCTCCTCCACCTCCTCCTGGTAGTCCTCCCCCTCCCCTCCTCCTCCTCCTCCTCCTCCTCTTCCTGGTCGTCCTCGTTCTCGTCCTCCTCGTCTTGCTCGTCCTCCTCCTCCTGGTGTTCTCTCCTCCTCCTCCTCCTCCTCCTCCTCCTCCTCCTCCTCCTGGTGGTCCTCGTTCTCCTCCTCCTGGTACTCTCCCCCCCCCTCCTCCTCCTCCTCCTCGTCCTCGTCCTCCTCCTCCTCCTCCTCCTCTTCCTCCTCCTCCTCCTCCTCCTCCTCCTCCTCCTCCTCCTCCTCCTGGTACTCCTCCCCCTCCCCTCCTCCTCCTCCTCCTCCTCTTCCTGGTCGTCCTCCTCCTTCCTGGTCGTCCTCCTCCTCCTGCTCGTCCTCCTCCTCCTCCTGCTCGTCCTTCTTCTCCTGCTCCTCCTGCTCCTCGTCCTGCTCCTGCTCGTCCTCGTCCTCCTGGTCTTGCTCGTCCTCCTCCTCGTCGTGCTCTTGCCCCTGCTGAAAATGTGCCCCAGGAATGGGAGTTCTGGGAAGTCGAAGAGCACGAAGTTGCCTACAGTTGGCTACGGGCATTCAAAATGTGGCCCGGGAATGGAGTTCTGGGAACTCGAAGAGCACGAAGTGGCCTACAGTTGGCTCCGGGCATTCAAAATGTGGCCCGGGAATGGAGTTCTGGGAACTAGAAGAGCACGAAGTGGCCTACAGTTGGCTCCGGGCATCCAAAATGTGGCCCGGGAATGGAGTTCTGGGAAATAGAAGAGCACGAAGTGGCCTACAGTTGGCTCCGGGCATCCAAAATGTGGCCCGGGAATGGAGTTCTGGGAACTCGAAGAGCACGAAGTGTGTGACTGTTGCATCCGGCCCCCCAGAATGTGGCCCGGGAATGGCGTTCTGGGATGTCGAAGAGCACTTTGTGTGTGACTGTTGCATCCGGCCCCCCAGAATGTGGCCTGGGAATGGAGTTCTGGGAAGGCGAAGAGCACGAAGTGTGTGACTGTTGGTGAAAAACGAGCCCGGCTCATGCCGCCCGGAAACGCCCCAACACCTGCCCGGACCCCCCTGTGGAGTGATCTGTGAGCTCTTTTGAGTCAACTAGAAACCTATCAGTCTTCGCTGTTAGGTAAAAAGGTAGCCCCGAATAGTTTAGCCGAGTGGCACGCCATGGGGGAGCTGTGTTGCTCGGTGCGCAACCGTTGCCAGAACCGGAGCGGTTTTCTGCTCATGCAATGGGTTTTCTGTATTTTACACGACGCTTGCCAGAGACGCTTGCTCTAGTATGATCCCATCGATCCCGAGTGCCTTTCAAGTGATCAGGCACGAGATTTCCATCGCGCCGAAGACCTACGACGGTGACCCATGAAAGCTTGGACTGGCGTGGATTGCCGAACCCGTCTGCTCTGATTTCTCCGAGCACGCCAGCGGACGCCGCCGAATTTTGCCGAGGGGCAGCTCGTATTTGTTTGGGGGCAAGGACGAGAGGTCTCCGGGGCGCGGTGTGATCGTCCCACCTATTTCTGGCGCGCGCTTGGGTCAATGCGCGCGGGGCGCTGCGGCGCGCGTCCAGCGCGCAGATGCGGGGCGCGTCCCAGGGCGCGAGCCGACGCATCGAGATGGTCAACCGTTACCTTCGCGATCCCAAGCTTGACCTCGAGCGCGCCCGCGGTGCTCGTCGCTGCGTTGACGTCGCTGGGAACGGCCGCCCCAGGTCTCCTGGAGATGAGCCGCTCGAAGATCCCGCAGAAGCAGACGCCGACAGAGTCTTGGGCGACTCGACATAGGTGCTGTTCGAGAACCACCAGAACTATCTCCAGAGGGACCGGACCTTCAGCCCATGGCCGAGAGGCGCAATGAACCAGGGCTCGCTCGACCAGCGCCACAGAGCGCTGATCGCCAAGTGCGACCCAGACTGGATGCCGCATATGTCGAGCCGCAGAGCGAGCCAGTATCTAGACAAACCTCTGTGCCGGTTACGCCAGATGGAGCATCCAGCGCGACGGCGCGAGGCTCGGGCATGCTTTGGCCTGCTGGCGCGGCATCATGCCCGCCACTTCCAGCGCCGACTATTGCTGCTCATGCAGCGGCTATATCTGCGGACTTACATGTGGACAGCAGCCATAATGCACTGGTAGCTGGTAACAGATGAGTTGTCGGGGGCGCTCAAGGCCCCCAACTTTGCCGACATTTCCACTGCCCGACAGTCCGAGGCGGCTTTCATCGGCGCTTTACGATCAGTGTTCCTCAAGAGCAAGCGCGCCGAGGACGAAATTGAGATCAATCCGTTAGCTGAACGCCCGAAACAATGTTTGATTGGCAGACAAAGAAGCATACGAATACAATAGACAGAGATCTGCGCTGCCTGTCCGAATGGCACTAAGGCCGCTCGCGTCCGCCGAGGAGCTGCCGCAGCAGACATTTACCGCAAACCCACAGCGCGTCATTCCATCTCGTTGGCATGACAAGTGGGAAGACACAGGGGCTGACTGTGGCGACGGGCCCAACGATGCGTCTGCGCCCAAGAACTATGATGCGAAACAAGATGGATTGTTCAAGGATTGCATGGTCCCGAGATTGCTGCGGTCAACCGTGTTCGGCCTACCCCGTCGACATCCGGCGTCCTTCCGACTCTGCAAGGTCTGGCCTTTTACCACGGCCAAAACGTGCGTCGGCGACAGTCAGTCTGCTTTCGCATAGGGTTTACGGGGCCAGCGGTCATAATTCCGTCGCGTTTCGCCTCGCCCCTTGCCTGCTGCATGTCTGGAGACGGCCCGAGCGAGTTGATCGTTATCGAGCTGCTGACAGAAGTTCATGTTTAGGTTTCTGGCCCTCCGGGCTGGCGCAGGAGCCCCCTAACAACTTACAAAGAAAGCGGATTTGCTCGACGCCCCGTTGCACCGTGCGTTATGCTCATGCACAGGGCAATCGACGGTCGCAAGGGGCAGTTTTCTGGCGTCGTTGTCATCGAAGGAGATGATTGGTTCGGAGGTGGCAGTGGAGGGAGATGCGCTGTTCGATGCGAGCTCGCGCCTCCACAAGCGCTTCCGTATTGGGTTATCCCGGCAAAGCAACCTAACAGCGATATGTAGAAGCATATCTGAAAGCATTCCCCTTAATATTCAGATGAAAATCCAGTTGTAGAATTCTGCTGTTCTCGCAGTCGTAGTCGCATTCGCGATGACAGTCGCAGCGGCAACGGCAGTCGCAGTCACAGCCTCAGCCTCAGCCTGCCTCAGCCTCAGCCTCAGCCTGCCTCAGCCTCAGCCTGCCTCAGCCTCAGCCTGCTTCAGCCTCAGCCTCAGTCTGCCTTCAGCCTCGGCCTCAGCCTCAGCCTGCCTCAGCCTCAGCCTGCATCAGCCTCAGCCTCAGCCTCAGCCTGCCTCAGCATCAGCCTGCTTCAGCCTCAGCCTCAGCCTGCCTCAGCCTCAGCCTCAGTCTGCTTCAGCCTCAGCCTCAGTCTGCCTTCAGCCTCGGCCTCAGCCTCAGCCTGCCTCAGCCTCAGCCTGCCTCGGCCGCAGCATCAGCCTGCCTCAGCATTCAAAATGTGGCCCAGGAATGGAGTTCTGGGAACTAGAAGAACACGAAGTGGCCTACAGTTGGCTCCGGGCATTCAAAATCATGCCCAGGAATGGAGTTCTGGGAACTTGAAGAGCACGAAGTGGCCTACAGTTGGCTCCGGGCATCCAAAATGTGGCCCGGGAATGGAGTTCTGGGAATTCGAAGAGCACGAAGTGGCCTACAGTTGGCTCCGGGCATCCAAAATGTGGCCCGGGAATGGAGTTCTGGGAACTCGAAGAGCACGAAGTGGCCTACAGTTGGCTCCGGGCATCCAAAATGTGGCCCGGGAATGGAGTTCTGGGAAGTCGAAGAGCACGAAGTGTGTACTGTTGGCTAAAAGCGAGCCTCGGCTCAGTTCCCGTTCTCCAGAATGTGGCCCGGGAATGGAGTACTGGGATGTCGAAGAGCACAAGTGTGAGACGTTGCGAAAATCTAGCCCGGCTCTGTACCCGTTCCCTCCAGATGTGGCCCGGGAATGGAAGTTTCTGGAGGTCGAAGAGCACGAAGTGTGTGAACTGCTGGCGAAAAACGATTTCCCGGTTCTCCTCCCGGCACCCGCCCAACCCCCCTGAGCGGTTCATGATGCCTTTCTTTTGACCACTAGAAACCTATCAGCAAAAGCTGTTAGGTAAAAATTATCCCGGCAAAGCAACCTAACCAGCGATGTGTAGAAGCATATATGAAAGCATTCCCCTTAAGAATATATCAATCAGATGAAAATCCAGTTGTAGAATTCTGCTGTTCTCGCAGTCGTAGTCGCATTCGCGATGACAGTCGCAGCGGCAACGGCAGTCGCAGTCACAGCCTCAGCCTCAGCCTGCCTCAGCCTCAGCCTCAGCCTGCCTCAGCTCAGCCTGCCTCAGCCTCAGCCTCAGCCTGCTTCAGCCTCAGCCTCAGTCTGCCTTCAGCCTCGGCCTCAGCCTCAGCCTGCCTCAGCCTCAGCCTGCAATCAGCCTCAGCCTCAGCTTGCCTCAGCATCGGCCTGCTTCAGCCTCAGCCTCAGCCTGCCTCAGCCTCAGCCTCAGTCTGCTTCAGCCTCAGCCTCAGTCTGCCTTCAGCCTCGGCCTCAGCCTCAGCCTGCCTCAGCCTCAGCCTGCCTCGGCCGCAGCATCAGCCTGCCTCAGCATTCAAAATGTGGCCCAGGAATGGAGTTCTGGGAACTAGAAGAACACGAAGTGGCCTACAGTTGGCTCCGGGCATTCAAAATCATGCCCAGGAATGGAGTTCTGGGAACTTGAAGAGCACGAAGTGGCCTACAGTTGGCTCCGGGCATCCAATATGTGGCCCGGGAATTGAGTTCTGGGAAATCGAAGAGCACGACGTGGCCTACAGTTGGCTCCGGGCATCCAAAATGTGGCCCGGGAATGGAGCTCTGGGAACTCGAAGAGCACGAAGTGGCCTACAGTTGGCTCCGGCCCGGGAATGGAGTTCTGGGAGGTCGAAGAGCACGAAGTGTGTGACTGTTGGCGAAAAGCGAGCCCGGTTCTGTTCCCGGTTCTCCAGAATGTGGCCCGGGAATGGAGTTCTGGGAGGACGAAGAGCACGAAGTGTGTGACTGTTGGCGAAAAGCGAGCCCGGCTCTGTTCCCGGTTCTCCAGAATGTGGCCCGGGAATTGAGTTCTGGGAGGTCGAAGAGCACGAAGTGTGTGACTGTTGGCGAAAAACGATTCCCGGTTCTCCTCCCCGGCACCCGCCCAGACCCCCTTGAGGAGTCATGATGTTTTCTTTTGACCCTACTAGAAACCTATCAGCAAAAACTGCTCGGTAAAAATTATCCCGGCAAAGCAACCGACCAGCGATGTGTAGAAGCATATATGAAAGCATTCCTCTTAAGATTCAGATCAGATGAAAATCCAGTTGTAGAATTCTGCTGTTCTCGCAGTCGTAGTCGCATTCGCGATGACAGTCGCAGCGGCAACGGCAGTCGCAGTCACAGCCTCAGCCTCAGCCTGCCTCAGCCTCAGCCTCAGCCTCAGCCTGCCTCAGCCTCAGCCTGCCTCAGCCTCAGCCTCAGCCTGCTTCAGCCTCAGCCTCAGTCTGCCTTCAGCCTCGGCCTCAGCCTCAACCTGCCTCAGCCTCAGCCTGCATCAGCTTCAGCCTCAGCCTCAGCCTGCCTCAGCATCAGCCTGCTTCAGCCTCAGCCTCAGCCTGCCTCAGCCTCAGCCTCAGTCTGCTTCAGCCTCAGCTTCAGTCTGCCTTCAGCCTCGGCCTCAGCCTCAGCCTGCCTCAGCCTCAGCCTGCGTCGGCCGCAGCATCAGCCTGCCTCAGCATTCAAAATGTGGCCCAGGAGTTGAGTTCTGGGAAATTGAAGAACACGAAGTGTCCTACAGTTGGCTCCGGGCATTCAAAATGTGGCCCGGGAATGGAGTTCTGGGAACTTGAAGAGCACGAAGTGGCCTACAGTTGGCTCCGGGCATCCAAAATGTGGCCCGGGAGTGGAGTTCTGGGAAGTCGAAGAGCACGAAGTGGCTTACAGTTGGCTCCGGGCATCCAAAATGTGGCCCGGGAATGGAGTTCTGGGAGGACGAAGAGCACGAAGTGTGTGACTGTTGACGAAAAACGAGCCCGGCTCTGTTCCCGGTTCTCCAGAATGTGTCCCGGGAATTGAGTTCTGGGAGGTCGAAGAGCACGAAGTGTGTGATTGTTGGCGAACAACGATTCCCGGTTTTCTTCCCCGGCACCCGCCCAGACCCCCCTGAGGAGTCATGATGCTCTCTTTTGACCCTACTAGAAACCTATCAGCAAACGCTGTTAGGTAATAGAATGCATGGGCGAGGCCGCAGAAGTCGGCGGCCGTGCCCGACGGCAACATAAAATTTGCAGCGCCTTTGCCGCGCGAGCGCTGCCAGGGCGCAGAATTTCCAGCCACTCCCAGGGGAATTGCCGCCATGCGTGAACTGCGCGGGAAACTGACTTGGACGTGCCGTGGGGATGCCCAACGGCTCTGGAGACGCGTCTCTCTTGAGCAGTACTTCGCTGAAGTCCAAGGTGAAGGGCCCGATTGAAGTTAACGCCGCCCTGCGACGCCTCAAGGATGCCAACGCTACGATCACGATCAAGCCCATGCCCTTTTCTCGATTACGTCTGGTCGCATTCTGTGATTTTGAATTGGATATGAAAGGCGCGGGTCAGGGGCGCCCCCAGAAAGGCGACGCGCTTTGCGCCGCAGATCAGGACCTTCTCGTGGGTGGAGAAGCGGGCGTCAGTATTCTCACTAGGCAGTCTCGCGAAGTTGACCGCGCTGGAAGTTCCACTCTGGCAGTGGAAGCCAACGCCATGTCTGCAGGCGTGGCAGAAACAGAACGGGTGACTTCTGGATCTCTGCGGTGGAAGATTTCCGGCACGAGCCCTGGGGCCGTCGCGCCATGCGCCGGGAGATGCGAGCTACTGCGATCGCGGGGCAGAACTCGTCTTGGACATCATTACCTTGGCGGACGCGAAGTCGTTGCACGACTGCCTCAATCGGGTGCAATTTACTTGGATTGGAAAAAAAGGAGCCGCCGTGGAAATTGCCATGACTTAGGACACTTTGGAGAATATTGGCGGGCAGTGTCGCTGGGTTCCGTGCGAACTGAATCACGCGGACAGTTTTACTAGACTAAGGGGGAGAGCGCAGCCTCGACTTCGACTTGCGCAGACGGCCAGGGTGCGCATCACCCGAGAAAAGGAAGAAACGAAACGGCGGAAAGCTTATCGATTGGTTACCTGGACGCGTAATTCGAGACCAGATATTTCGACCGCGCGCGCGTCTCCCCAGCACCTCCGAATTTGTTCACTTCCTCGTCCGAGCCTACAACCGCGTCTGCTCTGTCTACGCAAAGGACGGCAACGGCGTCGCCTACGGACGACGCGCCACTACCGCCCTTCCTGCGCAGGCACCTTTCTGCCACCGCAAAGGCTTTCCGACGGCAGGTTCGGAGCGGAGGCGCTCCGTAGCAGATGCTACACAGCAAAGTGCGACTGTTGCTCCGCGCGCGCCCCAGTGCTCGAATGGTCGGCAGGCAAACCCGCCCATGGGTGCTTCATCTGGCACCCTGAAGAAGGCGCTGAGTGCTGCGACCGCACAGGCCTACCAGCATGGGAAGCAATGCTGACGCAGTGGACCAAGAGGCAATGGAACGCCAGCTGGGCCTGCAGGAGGTGTTTGGTGCACATTTGGGACGTCGCACCCAGCGCTCTCAACAAGGTGCTGAACGCATACTTCAACATGGTCTACCCCCCCAGCCCTGCCCCAATGATGGCGAGCGAAGGTGCAGAGGAGGGAGACATCCACGACATGTGTGCGCACCTGTCCCCGGTCAGCCCTTCCCCAAAGGAGGGCTCCTCAGCCAGCCCCCCCCCTGTGCTCGTGGCGCGGGCTGTGAGAATCACCAAGGACTGCTGCGCTCGGGTGCGCCCTGTCGCCACCCCCTCCGCCCGGCGCCCCCCGGCTGCCCGCGCGCGCGACCCTCTGCCTGGAAGGGGGGCAGTCGCACAGGCCAGTGCGCAAGCTGGTGAATTTCCTAGTAAAATGGAACCATGAGATCAACATCCGTTGGTCGACTTTCGGTGGAGAATGGGTCGGAGACCAAGTGGGTGAGGACAGTGAGGCATCCGACAGGACTCACGGCCAATTGCTGCGCTTCCTCCACTCCATCTACGGTGACCAGATCCCCATGAATGGGCACCCCCCTTCACATTCCTTGGGGCGGCCATAGAGTTGCAGCAGCCAGTGCCATTGCGCAGTTGGTAGGGAGTAATGGCAAGTTCCAGGAGGAGTGGATCGCCTTCTCGGCCGCGCTCGACTGCCAAAGAGGGCAAGACCCGTGGCTACAGCCGATGGATACGCTGCACCGCCTCTTATCCCTCGGGGAGGGCGATCTCGCAGGGGGGGCGCTTGAATTCCTCGCTGGCGAGCACAGCGCCCGGATCGGCAACGAAGCTAGGGATCACTCCCCCGCCGCCGCCCGGCACAGGCGCCCTCCAGCCTCGGACGGCCGCGCCGACTGTGATGACCTCAGCCAGCGGCCCCCAGGGGCCACGGAAGCAGCGAAGGAGATAAAGGAGGAACCGACCTCGGATAGGGACTCCCACGGCAACGGCGACAACCCGTTCGAGGTAGATTGGGATGGGGGTAATCCAGAGAGATCAGTCTCCATGATCCATAGCCCCCCGCAGCAGGACGAAGGAGCCGAAATCGGCGGCCCCAGTGGCAGAGACGCCCCCTTCATGCGGACAGTGCTGTGGCCAGCCCCCTCCGAGAGAGGAAGCTGCCAATTGGGCGCCCTATGCCGCGGCCCGCTTCAAAGAGGACATAGAGCAAATCCGTGACAAAAGGGCTGATCAAAGGAAACCTCGAGGAAAGGGGGCAGGCCAGACCGCAATCAGGAGTCTATCCAGGAGCTAACAGCCCCGGCGCGCGAGACCCAGCGGACGCTCCGCCCCCGGCAGGGCAGCAGCCCAGAGAGACGGCCGCGCCCGCAGGCTGAGCCACTCCCACCTCCGCATCGGAACGACCCCCTAGGGGGGCCCCCCATGTACTTGAGGCCCATCGAAGTGGCCGACATCCAGAGGGACGAGACAGGCCAAGAGAAAGTCATGAGATTGCAGAGCGAACTCGGAGGCGCTTTCAACGGGGCGTGGATAGGATGGGCACGCAGGGCGGGTAGCCTACAGGGTCTAGCGTGGAACGACATCCATGCGGACCCCAGGAGGAACACAAGGGAGAGGTGCGAATAAATTTTGCAGGCGTGGGAAACCGCGGGTTACGACGCCCGGAAGTTGGTGAAACACCGCCATCTCCGTGTTGATTGGCCAAAGGTTGCTGACGAATATCGTAGCCTACTACGTCGCAGCGCAAGGGCCAACGCAACCGTGGAGCAAGACAGCAAGGGCAACCCGCACCCTTGGACCGACAGAAGGACGGTACCCACCCACCCTGCCCCACCCGACAGGGCAAGTCACCACGAGCAAACCCGGCCCTCCAGCACGCACAGCGGGGCTGCGCCGCAGCACCCATGGAGCAGACCCAGAGACGGCGCAGCCGCCCCGCCGGCGCACACCGACAGGGGGGATTCCTGGTCGGGTGCATCCCGCTCTGGGGCCCCACGGCGCCCAACGCCGCGGTGGGAAGAGCGCGGCCATCATGATAGCTCCTGGAGGGGGACTTCGTGGGGGAACAGGGAGAAGAGGACCGCCCCAGAAAGTGGCGAGCAATACGCCGACAAGCGGCAGCGAGGATGGGAGCTCGCGCGCTGGTAGACCAACAGAGGGCCTGGCAGGAGCCCCCCGACTAGGGGCGACGTCGGCACTACAACAGACGCCGTGACGTACGGCGTCAGGTCGCTGGGGCAACGCGCGAACTTTTCCAGTGAAGGAATCGCCTTGCGCGGTACCGTGGTACCCCCCTAGGGCGCCCCCACCTCAGACGAAGCCCTTCGGCCAGGGCGCTCACATAACCTTCCGGCTCATTCTCCAGTTCCGCGACTATCGGCTGCGCTCCCCCTTTCCTCGTCGCCGCGTGGTGCCTTCCGCGGCGTTCGTCTGCTTGCCCCCCATCTCTTCACTCTGTCCGCGGCTATCGGCTGCTTACCCCTCCTTTCTCGTCGCCACAGGATGCAATTTCCGAAGAAGGATGAGTTGCTGTGGGCCCCTGGGCCATCGGGTCACTTCCAGGCGGCCACTCCTGTCGACTGATTGCGACAGGTCTTGTTTCACCGATGCAGTGGGCCAATGGGGCGGACTGTCGTTACCTCTTGGGGCTGAGGGACCCCCCCACCACCGAGATAGTTCCTACGTTCGCGTGGGCCTTTAGCCCGTCCGGCCGGCTGAAATAACGCCGTCGTCGGTTTGCCGTTGCGTCGGCCCGTGTTCTTCCGAGACGGCTCGCTCGAGGTGCCTCGCCCTACCTCGGATTTCTACATTCCTTTTGCCCGCGGCGTGCGCGGGCCGGGGCACCTGGGCGCTGGCCTCGGCCTTGTCTGGGCCCATCCTTTCGAGTCGGCAACGTGCAGTGGCTCCCCCGTCGTCGTTATTGCGACGGCGGCTTCAGCCCCCCTCTTGCACATTGGCGTGGTGACAGTACGGTCAGCCTTGTCGGCATTGGCAGATAAGGACGTCGGTCAGGCACCATTATGACGCTCGTGCGAGACGTCGGCTGCAGTCGCAGGAGTGCCTTCGAAATGCACAAGCCGCGCACCGCCCTGGTACCAGGGTTCTCGTGGGCGCTTCCATGGTGGTCGATTTTTACCAGGCGTTGGCCCGCCCTCCCCTCAGATGCGTGCAGGCTGACCGACGTTCCAAGTGAGTGAGTGGTTTGGCCCTGTTCTCCTGGCTGCACGGCTCCACCTGCGGGTCCGACCCCTTTTTTGCTCCCCCCCCCTTCCTGGCACACGGTCAGCGGCCGGTTAGTGGCCTTATCGCTGGCAGATGCCCCGCGTTTCTTTTGCTGCTGGCACACGCCCAGCTGCTTTTCGGCCGGTTCGGTGCTGCGCCGTTAATTATCTGCTTCCCGTGCGCTGTGTCCCAGCCTCGTTCTTACTGCCCTCTGGATTTTTCCTTGCGGGCCGCGAATCAAAGAAAAGTATCCCCACCAGCGCAGTACGTCAGCCAGTTCAGCGTCACCCAGCCTGCAGCTGCCGTCTGAGGGGGCCGGCCGACGCCCCTGCTTTAGCCTATTCGCCTCGCCTGTGGCCCGGACGTTGCCTTCGCCGCCTGACCCTTGTCTCGCGGCCGCGACCCAAAAAGTATCCCCACCAGCTTCGCTGTAAATTAGTACGGACCGCGCCCCGGACTTACCGACCCGCCGCCTGCGCCTTCGCTTGCGGCCGCGACCCAAAAATACGCTACCGAGGAATCCCACATACTTATTTTATTTCCCATGTGTACCATCGGTGCTTTTGCTGCTGCTCCTCCTCCTCCTCGGTGTCCTCCTCCTGCTGCTTCTGCTGCTGCTGCTGCTGCATCTGCTGCTGCTGCCGCTGCTGCTGCCCCATCTCCCCGTCCTCCTCCTCATCCTCCTCCTCCTCCTCCTCCTCGTCCTCCTCTACCTCCTCCTCCTACCTCCCAGCGCACCCCCTGTGTCGTCGAGGACATGCCACGCCTGCCGCGCCCTTGGAGCCTGCAGCGCATATGGCCCCCACCCCCACCGCGCCCCCTGTGGCGTCGAGGACATGCCACGCCTGCCACGCCCTGGGAGCCTGCAGCGCATAGGGCCCCCACCCCCAGCGCACCCCCTGTGGCGTCGAGAATGTGCCACGCCTGCCACGCTTTGCGAGCCCGCAACGGATAGCGACCCCACCCCCAGCGCGACCCCTGTGGTGTCGAGGATGTGCCACGCCTGCCACGCTTTGCGAGCCCGAAACGGACAGCGACCCCACCCCCAGCGCGCCCCCTGTGGTGTCGAGGATGTGCCACGCCTGCCACGCTTTGCGGGCCCGAAACGGATAGCGACCCCACCCCCGGCGCGACCCCTGTGGTGTCGAGGATGTGCCACGCCTGCCACGCTTTGCGAGCCCGAAACGGATAGCGACCCCACCCCCAGATAGCGACCCCACCCCCAGCGCGCCCCATGTGGATTCGAGGATGTGCCACGCCTGCCACGCTTTGCGAGCCCGAAACGGATAGCGACCCCACCCCCAGCGCGCCCCCTGTGGTGTCGAGGATGTGCCACGCCTGCCACGCTTTGCGAGCCCGAAACGGATAGCGACCCCACCCCCAGCGCGCCCCCTGTGGTGTCGAGGATGTGCCACGCCTGCCACGCTTTGCGAGCCCGAAACGGATAGCGACCCCACCCCCAGCGCGCCCCCTGTGGTGTCGAGGATGTGCCACGCCTGCCACGCTTTGCGAGCCCGAAACGGATAGCGACCCCACCTCGCTTGCCACGCTTTGCAAGCCCGAAACGGATAGCGACCCCACCCCCAGCGCGCCCACCTGTGGTGTCGAGGATGTGCCTCGTCTGCCACGCTCTGCGAACCCGAAACGGATAGCGACCCCACCCCCAGCGCGACCCCCTGTGGCGTCGAGAATGCGCCACGCCTGCCACGCTTTGCGAGCCCGAAACGGACAGCGACCCCACCCCGAACGCGCCCCCTGCGGTGTCGAGGATGTGCCACGCCTGCCAAGCTTTGCGAGCCCGAAACGGATAGCGACCCCACCCCCAGCGCGCCCCCTGCGGTGTCAAGGATGTGCCACGCCTGCCACGCTTTGCGAGCAAGCGGAGGAGGGGAGGAGGGAGGAGCAGGTAAGATGCGGGTGCGGCGCGGCAGAGAAAAACCCAAAACCACACGAAACATGTGGGGAAACATATCCCCACCAGCCCGTCCAGAAATGGGCCCCAGGGGAGTGGAGGTGATGAGGGAAGCGGGGGAGCATGCAGAAGAACAAAGGGCAGGGTAAACCGCCATATACCCCAAGAGGAGGAGGATGTAGGAGGAGTCGCCGTCGTCGGAGTAGGAGGAGGAAGAGGAGGAGCAGGAGGAGGAGCAGGAGGAGGAGGGGGAGGAGGAGGAGGAGGAAGATGAGGAGGAGGAGATGGAGGAAGGCGAGGACGTGGAGGACGAGAATGAGAAGAAGGAGAAGGAGGAAGAGGAGGAGGAGGAGGAGGAGGAGGAGGAGGAGGAGGAGGAGGAGGAGGAGGAGGAAAGCCATTTGGGCTCAGGCCATTTTGGCGAGCCCGTGGCTCAGGCGTCGCGCCGCTTGCCGACAGGCGGCATCGCGGCAGCGCGCGACGGCGCGCAGCAGGCGCCCAGTCAAGGAACCGAGCTGGCATAAGCGGGCCAGGGCGCAGCGGGGGCGAGCCAGATTGCTCGTTGCGCTGGCCAAGGCCCAGGCCACGCTGGCCACTCATCATTCTTTCAATCAGATGAGCAGGAATTGGAAATGTCAGAATTGCTTTCGACTGGTGCCCAATAGTGTGTGGAGATGCCACTGTGGATACCAATGGCACAACGGACACAGAAATCCAGATGTGCCAGCTAACCGAGCGCCAGTTGTGCCAGCCAAGGCCCAGCCAGCTGCTCGCAGCAAGTATGCATTGCACCAACGGCAGCACCAGCAGCAGCAGCAGCAGCATCGGCCAAGGTCAGCGAGCCGCAGAAGGCAGCAGGCCAAGGCAAAGCAGCAGGAGCTTCAACTCATGGTCAAGGAGCTGCCATCAGCGACCCCAGACCAGGCGTACCAGAACACGACAGTCTGGAGGCTCCCTCCTTCGACCAGCGATGACCCAGAGATATTGGCAGCGTTTCGGAAGGAGACACGTACACAGCTAAACAAGAGGGCGAACCTGTACAAGAGCTCCCTCGATATGGGCAGGCAGGATGACACCCTAGTGGAAGAAATGGCCGTCCTCAAGTTCATGCTCGAAGCTTGTGCTGGCCCAGAGCGACAAGCGCAGTATGCCCGAGGGGACCTATTGACCGCCAGAGAGAGACTGCAACGCATCCGTGATCGACGTGAGGCCCTTCGTCTAGAGGAAGAAAAGATTATTGAGAACATCGAATTGCTGGAGCAGAAGGTGCAGCAACTGGTTTCGGAGGTTGGCTACGACCAGTGGATCCATGCGGACGGCGACGTGGACATGACAGCGCCAGCCCAGGATGCGGGAAGCAGGCTTCCAGAGCCTCCCGAGCCCCCGCGCCTGAGGAGAGGCTGGGGCTCACCGGTGGCAGCTCCGCCGTCTGCGGTGGGGTCCAGTGCCTCCGCCAGGCCCCCAGCCAGTGCGACAGAGGCCGCCCCAAAAGGCCCTGAGCTCGCGTCTGCCGCCCCACCCCGGCAGGTCCTGCAACCCTTGGCGGTCAGTGAGCGCATCCAGATGCTGGAATACATGCACGCGATGGTCACACGGCAGGAACAGACCGACAAGCTCATTGAAGCCATGAATCAGCAGCTGCACTCCGCAGCCCAGGCCCAGGCAATGCTGCGCGGGCCAGCAGATGCACTTCGACAGCAGCGCGGCGGCGGCTCTGCAGGCGGCGGCGGCCCAGACTGCTGCGGCTGCCCAGATCGCCGCTGCCCAGGAGGCGGTCGCACAGGCAGCGTCGAAGGCTAAGGCCCCCCCGACGGCCGCACCGACGGCGGCCTTCCCTCCGTCGCCGCCGATGCCTCAGCCCGCCGATGACGTGGCCATGGGGTTTCCCGTAGCCCAGGATCCAGCCTCGCTGAGGGCGGATCCTGGGCCGCAGGGGATTTGGATGCAGCAGACGGTAGCAGCAATGGCAGCAGCGGCGGCAGCGGGCACAGCCCCAGTGCCCATGCCCAAGACGCCGATCACGGGCACGGCCACGCCCATAGCGCACCATGGGACGCCGAGGCAGGCGGATCCCATCCCGTCGTCCGAGCCGCCCACCAGCCAGCCGCAGCATGCAGCTCCCAGCCACATGTTGATGACACCTCCTGCTCGGCCCCCTCCATGCCCAAGGTCACCAACGGCAATGGCAGGACCTGCGGTGCCCCACGAGCCGAAGGTTGTGCTGCCCAGACAGACCAAGATCGTCATGCCGACCTCGAAGGAGCACCTGATGAAGCCCAGGCCGCCAGAGCGTACCGCCTCGGACTTCCTCGGGTACCCCCGCAACCTGGAGCCGATGACCGAGCAGGCCAAGGCAGCAGCCCAGGCCGCTCCTGCGCGCCCCGCCCCCAGCGCGGCGCCGAGGGCGGAGGGCGTGCCGCGCCCCACTGCTGCAGACAGCGATGCGGAGGCGGCGGCGATGCCCAGCCAGGAGGCGGAGGAGGTGCCAGCTCCCCACCTGGACCCCATCTCGCCTACGCAGGCGATGGCATCCCAGGAAGAGCAGATTCCAGGCCCGCATCACCTGCTAGGCCAGTACCAGGCGATGATCCAGATCGACACCTCGCCGCCTCCCACGCAGCCGTCACCGACGTCGCCTGCGGCCACCCAGCGGATGCAAGGACTGGCTCCCCCGCCGACCTTTGCGGGGGCCGCTGGCGCGCGCCTCGCTGGCAGCGAGGCCCAGGCGACCAGCACGGAGGAGGCCTCCGTCAGTGGCAGAGTGGCTGGAGGCAGCATGCCGCCACCTCCGCCGAGGGGGACACCCACCAGCCCGAGGCCGCCGCCGCCACCGAAGAAGGCGCCGAGGCCACGCTCTGCCGAATCAAAGACCAAGAACGAGGTCAGGAAGACCGAGGACGGCCACTCGCCGCCCCACAAGTACCAGTGCCTGCCCCACGACCAGGAGCAGGAGCAGTAGCCCCCGACCAGCGGCCGCCAGGGCAACGCCGGGTATCTCTGAGCCCGCTCGTCCAGGTGCGCAGCTTTGACCCAGCCTCGCCAGCGCCCCTCCCGCCGCCTGGGAGCAAGGCGGCCGGTGCACGGGTGCCCAGGCCAATACTTAAGCATGTAATTTGCGCGCCGCCCTTGCCGCATTATGGCGGCAGCGCACTGTCAACAATGAATGATGAATCTCGGGGGCAGGCTTTGAGAGGCCCAGCTGGGAATGCACGTGCTGGAGCCCTCGCGCCTCGCTGGCCGCCGCCCGCTGAGGGCCCCAGGGCGCCAGAGCCACCTTTGCCCCCCTCTGAATCAGCACGCCAAGCTTCGCCTGTTCATTCTTTTGCCGCTTCTCGACTTAGCTTAAATACCTCAGGGATACCTGCCGGGTCTGTAGGTATCCCCATTTTCGCGTCAGGACTTAATCAGTCCTCTGTGGAAGCGTCGGTCCCAGGCCCTTCTTCGGCCCAGGTTCCAGATTTAGCGTTTCGTTCCCCTTTGATTTTAAAGGAGGTCGAACGCCAAGGCTCTGGCCAGACCCAGGCGCCTGTTCAGCTTTCCCTTGATCTCCTCCTCCCTCCCGTGGCAGCGGCGCCTGTGGAGACTTATGAGAGCTGCAGCTTCAAGGATGCAAGCAAGATGTTCGAGATCATTCAGAGTTTTGAAAATTGGTTTACCCCGGAATATGATGTTTCAGGAATCAGGTTAACACCGCCAGCTTCATTTGCATTGGAGGTTGCAGCCAGAGGAGTAGATCGCCCTAAGTCAATCCACCTCTACTGTGACGGCTCGCACAAGGGTAGAGGTGGGGACGCCTGGGCTTTCGTTACGGTCGGCACGAGCAGAGACGATGTCGTGAGCTTCGTGGGCTTCGCTAAAATGAGTGCGACCTGCTCTACCAACATCCTCATCCCTCCAGCTGATATCTCCAGCACCACGATTGAGTTATTAGGCATTCTTTGGTCATGTATCTGGATATTAGCACATTATGGTCCAGCCAGTGAGACAGCCCATCCGTCGATGAGGCCGAACTTCGTGATATTTTGTGACAACCTATCAGCAGTCGGGTTAGCCTTAGGGGAGTTCGCCCCCGACACTAATGTCGACTTGGTCAACCTCGTATTTGTCGTTCGTGATTTTACCTATCGTAGGTATGGCGTAACTATCCAGCACGTCTATGGTCACTCAGGGAACCCGTGGAACGAATTGGCTGATTCTATTGCACGATCTGAAGAGTATCAAGGCCCCCCCCCCCTTGAACAACTACGTCTCGCTCTAACTTACTCAGTTATTCTAGATTGGGCTTGGCTACTAGACGCCGACGTCAAGACCAGGGCCCAGTACCCCATCACGGATGACAACATTATGACCGCTCAGGCCCCACCTCGGTGTATACAAAAACCTTTGCAGACCCTCCCCCCAGTCCAAGAGAGCAAAGTTGCTGTAGCCCTCAGTTTTAAGGTGGCCAGCTTTAACGCCACCTCTGCCAGGGACGCGGGGCCTACTCGGGCCCGTGCTGCAAAAACCTCGGGGGCCACCCTACGGATGCAGTTCCATACAGCAGGGGTTCTTTTCGTAGGCATTCAGGAAGCCCGCAATGAGGAGAACAACAGGTCGTCCGCAGGCTATCACATCCTGTCATCCGGCACCGTCGATGGCAAGAACCTGGGCGTAGAACTATGGACATCCACAGTTATCCCATACTGCCGTCGAGGGGAAGTCCCACTATACTTGGAACCCAGGCACCTTCGTCCGCTGGAAGCTTCCCCACGCCACCTGGTTGTCAGGTGCCAGGCCCCCTACCTCAACATGACCATTTTAGTCGCGCACGCGCTGCACAGCGGGTCAGAGTACACCAAGGAGGAGAGGCAGGAGTGGTGGGCCGACATCAAGAGGGTGATTGCCAGGTGGAAGGTGGACATGCGCATGATTGACGCTAACGGGAGGTTAGGCCAGATCATCTCGAAGTCCGTAGGCGAGGAGGGATACAGGCAGGAGGAGGATGAGAACGGGGCGCACTGGCATGACACTCTCTTGGAAGGTAACCTGGGAGCCCTGAACACCCTGATCCCGCAGACGGGCTCGGGAGCGACATGGAGACCTTCGGTAGGCGCCAAGGAACATAGGATAGACTACATTGCAGCCGCGGATCACTGGAAGGATATTGCTCAGAGCTGTTTCGTCATTCCCGATTTGGACGTAGCCCTCGAGAGACCTGATCATTTCCCAGTGGTTGTTGTGTTTGCCTCAAAGAGTCTTGGTAAGAATATCGACATCCAGGGCCAGATCGATCGAGCCGCACTCCAGGACGCCGAACGCAGGGAGGTTTTCCGTCAGGTGCTTAAGAGTTTCCCTCGGGCCCCCGCCGTATTGGACGTGAACGAGCATGCAGATCATATCACATGGTGTTACCAGGAAGCCCTCAGGGTGGCATTTCCTCGGAGCTCCCAGAACCCCATTAAGCCCTACATCACGCCCGAGGTCCTCTGTGTCGTGGCATTTCGAAGGCGCCTTCGACAGATTTCTAGATCTTGGAGGCGCATGAACGCTAGTCAGATCGACAACCTGCTGGTGGCCTCCCTGGACTTCCCTGCGCTCGAGTCATGCCAGGACCTGTCGATCTTAGCTCAGTCCGACACACTTCAGGAAGCACTGGAGGCTTTTCAGAGCGGAGCTTTGGGGAGGGTTGATATGGACCAGGCGATTTTATCTTTACTTGCGAGGCACCAGACCAGCCCTTCGGAGGCTCCTCAGAGAATCCAAGGCAGCCCTCCTCACGCAGATGGCTGGTGAACTGGTGCACGCGAGGGGGGTGAATCAGTCGGGCATGGAGTGGGGTATGCTACGTAAGCTTGAGCGTTTTGGAGGCCGACCGAGCAAGTTCCATACCCCTGGGCTGCCGATTCGTCATGATGAGGATGGAAACGTCATTGCTTCGCGCGCCGACATGTCACAGGCCCTCGTTCGCCACTTCGCCGCTACAGAAAGGGGGGACATCATGAGTTGGGACGACATGCAGAAGCAGTACAATGACAGTTGCAGGTCACAACCGGAGTTCCCTAGATCGCTGGGTATGGTGATGTCCAAGAGAAGCTTCCAGATGGGACTTCAAAAATGCAAAACTGGACGCGCGGTTGGCCCCGATGCATTATCAGTTGAAGTTATGAAGATCGACGCTGAGCTCTCCGCGGATATCTGGACCCCCTTCCTGGTCAAAGTGTCTCTGTCTGGACGCGAACCTCTAGGGCATAAAGGAGGATGGCAGGTCGACCTTTTCAAATCGGGCTCACCCAAGCCCATGGCCAACTACAGAGGGATCATGCTCGGATGTCACGTAGCAAAAGTACATCACGCATTTCTTCGTGCCAAGCTCCTGGAGGCCACCCAGCACATGCTTAATGACTTTCAGTATGGTGGGCTACCAGGGAGGGGGACAGATTTAGCCAGCCTGCAATTGAGAGCAATGATGAGCGGGGCTAAAACCAGGGGCCGGTCTTTGCTTGTACTTTTCACGGACTTGAAATCAGCGTTCTACTCGGTGGCCAAGGCCCTGCTGTCTAAGACAGCCCAGTCCGAACAGCAATTTCAAGAATACTTGGACGAGCTGGGTATACCGGAGCTCCTCGTCCCTATGGCCAAGACTATAGTCTGCGCGCCAGGAATCTTAGACGAGCTAGAGGATAAGCATCTGTTGGCGGAGGTAGTCGACTCGGTCTCTGGCACCTGGTTCACCGTACGAGGATCCGAATTAGCAGTCATGCCGTCCCTAGGCACCCGGCCAGGAATGCCCCTAGCAGATCTGCTTTTCAACCTCATCTTCGGCCCCATGCAGCAGGAAATCAACCGTCGTCTAAGTCTACTGATCAGGCCTCAAACGGTGTCGGTAAGCTCCGCGTCGAAATGTCTGTTCCTGCCCAGGGACCTCCAGGCCCAGGATTTCGAGGTGTGGGGTCCAGCCTATGTCGACGATCTGGTCACAGCGGTTGAGCTGGAAGAGGCCTTCCTTTGGCGTGCGGTGGCAGAAACCATGGCGGAGGTTGTTCACGAGGAGGCCCTAATCAGGGGGTTTCGGGTCAACTATAAGGTGGGCAAATCCGAGATGATGCCGTACCTCTCAGGTCCCTGTTCCAGGCGCGTTCGTGCTGAGATCGCTCAGCTTAAAGATGACCTTCTACCTCTTCCTCGGATTGGTGTGTCTTTGAAGTTTACTCGGGATTATGTGCATCTAGGAGGTGTTCTCGACGATAAAGCTGGGGTGGCTCGAGAGGTTGCAGCGCGCTGTCGAAAACAGTCTCGCCCATTGGGAGTCCTCAAGAAGGTAGTATTCAAGCAGCCCCTCATCCCGAACGAGGCCAAGCTTCTATACTCCTCCTCCCTCTGCCTCTCCCAATTGCTTTATAACTCGTGCATCTGGCCACGTCTTAACGCTAAGACTTCCCAAATGCTAGACCATCACTATGCCCTGTCCCTCAGAGGCGCGTGTGGCCTAACACATGATGCCAATTTACAGTTGTCTGACAATGCCCAAGTTTTTCTCACAACAGATAAGTTGCCCACACATCTTGTCCTCAGGCTGAGGCGCCTCAGGCTCATCCCACGAATTCTGCGTTTCACTTCGGCGGCGATGTGGGCACTTCTGGACACGGCGCTCGGAGATCCTGAGTCTTGGTCTTCCCTCCTGGTCCAGGACCTTTTCTGGCTGGCCGACCACATAGATTTGCCCATGCAGTACCTTCCCACGGGACCGCCTTCATGGTGGATCCAGGTGGCCCGTCAAGTTGGGGTACGCCAGTGGAAGATCTGGTGCAGACAGGCGGAGAGAGCTTGCCAGGCACAGTTTCGCGACCAGATGCGACTCCAGCTTTGGCATCGCCAGTTCGGTGACTTGTGCCGGGTGGCCGATTTCCCTCCCCCCCCCTTCCTGGCTCCTCCCCCTCCTGATGTGCGATTTGTATGCGTTGACTGCGAGGCCTCCTTTAATACCAAAGCTTCGTGGTCGGCACATCGCACGAAAGCCCATCCAGAGCACGATGTCGCCTCACAGTACGGCTGCGGCACAGTGTGCTGCTCTTGCCTTTTGGATTTTCAGACCCATCCTCGGCTCCTGAGACATCTCAGGCATGGGCGCCGAAGGTGCCTTCAAAACCTCTCTGCCGTCCTTAGGCCCATGGGAATTCGGTCCGTCCTGCAGCAGAAAGAAACGGACGCGGTGGATACTAAGGAGCTCCGCCGCCAGGGACTGTATGCCGAATTCGCCCGCATCCCCCCTGTGCCCGTTATAGGGCCTGGCCTTGAAGGGGCGGCGGACGTGCTAGGGTCGCCAGACATCACCAAGCTAGACTGTCTTCCCACCCCCGTGGACCCTGCGCCGGAGGGGGCAATTTCGACCGTTCCCAGGCCCGTCGACACGTCCGGGGTCAAGTTTGTGTTTCATCTTTTTTCAGGTCAGAGACGTGAATATGATATCCAGTTTTATTTCGAGGCCCTGCAGGTAAGATCAGGAGCTCAAGTGGTGATGCTCTCCTTAGATGTAGTGAATGATCCAATTCGAGGTGATCTGTCCAATCTGAATAGCCTGGCCACCCTCCTCCTTGCCGTACAGACGGGCAAGGTGTTGGGAGTGATCGCAGGGCCACCCTGCGAGACTTGGAGCGCTGCCCGGGCGCTCCCCCCACCCCCAGGTTCGCATAAGCCCCGGGTAGTGAGGAGCTCAGAGTTTCTTTGGGGGATCGCCGCTCGGACGGCGAAAGAGTGGCGGCAGGTAGACCTCGGCAATGCGTTGATGAGGGCCACCCTTTCCTTTGGTGTTGCTTGCGCTGGTGCAGGGGTGGCCTTTATCATGGAGCACCCTGGCCCCCCGCCCCGGCCCCATCTCCCCTCCTGTTGGCTTCTCCCCGAGGTCGCTTACATGCTCACCCTGGGGGGGAGGGGGCGGTGCCAAGACATCGAATTCGTGGACATAGATCAGTGTTCAGTCGGTTGCCAGGCTCGCAAACCCACGAGGCTTTTAACTATTAATTGTCCCCAAGTCCGGGCCCGCGTCCAGGCTCTCCCACATTCAGGTGTCTGTCACCACGGTCCTGGCCAGCATGAGATCCTGTCAGGCCTTAGGCCTGACGGCAGCTTCAAGACAGCACAGGCCAAGCAATACCCTCCCCTTTTTTGTCGTCTGTTGGGGGAGGCGCTTTATGATGTTGCTGCGCCTTTCTCTCAGCCAGGGACACCTGGGAGTTTCGTGCCTTTGGACGGTGAGGACTTGGAGGACTTCTACATGCCTCTTGACCCCTACTGGGGGGGTCATCGGTGGGGAGCCTTCGGCTCCGACCTGGCGGCCGCGGCCGCCCCGCAGGCAGCCCCCGCCTCTGCCTAGCCGCCTTTTGTCTCTCTCTCTCTCTCTCTCTCTCTCTCTCGTCGTCCGTCGTCTCTTGCATGTTCGCCGTGTGTGCCGGCTTTTTGTTGCACATGTGGACACCACGACTCATGTCTTGAGGGATGTGCGCAGGAGGAGGAGGAGGAGGAGGAGGAGGAGGAGGAGGAGGAGGAGGAGGAGGAGGAGGAGGAGGAGGAGGAGGAGGAGGAGGAGGAGGAGGAGGAGGAGGAGGAGGAGGGGGAGGAGGAGGAAGGAGGAGGAGGAGGAGGAGGAGGAGGAGGAGGACAATGGCGAGCTTGGGGGCCTCTTGGGCCGTCTTTGGGCTTGGCGGTCCTGGGGGCCTCTTGCGTATCTCTCGGGGAGCTCTTGGGGCCTCTTGGGGCCCTCTTGGGGCGCTCTTGGGGCGCTCTTGGGAGCCTCCGGGGCGCTCTTGGGGCCATGTTGGACGAGATCTATTCAAGAAGCGGGGGGTGGGAATTAGCGTTGCCCCTCAGAGTGCCTCTTGGGCACCAACACAGGCCAACATCCTTCCAAAACCTAAGGAAATCAATGTTTTTCTGCTTTCCCGCCTTTTCGCTCTTGGAGCCGTCTTGGGCCATCTTGGACGCCCCAACGACCCGCGGAACCCCCCTTCCAGGTCCAGGGGAGGGGGTAGGAGGGGGGGGGGGTCAAGCGGCAAGGGCATAAGGAAGCGTGAGGCAGTCGTCGGCAGCTGTGGGAGCCACGCCTGTTGTTATCACAGGGATGGTGCAGCGGTTCCGCAACGTGGGAATGGAGGAGTCGCTGGGGAGTGCGAAGGGGAAAAAGGGGGTTGGAAGAGGAAACTCTCTCGGAGCATTGCGCAGACGAGCCCGGGAAGCGCAAGCCACGTGCCGCTGTCGCCGGTCTCAAACGCTACCTCCCTCGCCTTCGAGCGGCTTTGCGTCGTTCAGTCGGTCCGTGAGGTGGTTTTACATCGTTTCGGTGTCATGAGTGAGTTCAACCTGGTATGTCCGCTGGCGCGTCCCGTGGCAGGCGTCCTCTGGCGCGCTACGGGCACGAGTGCGCATGGCGCAACAGTTCCTTAAGGAGCGCGGAGTCCCCTGTTCCATGGGAGGCCCCATGGGCGATGGCACGGTCCGGACGGGGACACATGGCGCAGGTGCGGCAGACCAGCGAGAGTGAAGGAGCTGGTAGAGCTCTGGGCCAGCTATGCGCGCAGGCAGCTCGAGGATTTCAGTCAGGATTCGGATGGAAGGACGACCCGATCCAAAAGTAGATCGTGTGGAGTTCAGGGAGCGATCGGGCCCGTTCATGACGCTGGAGGGAACCAAGACTCAGAAGGGAAGCCTTAACGGTGTCGGCTCGACACGTCTCTTTGCAATGGCAGCTCCAGAGGACGGCAGTCAAGAGAACAAAATGATGGGCGCGAGAGCTTTGAGGACAGGTTGGACTGAAGCCAGCACGGGAAGGTTCAGGAGGCGAGGTAAACGATATGGATCTGAGGTTCGTTGGAGGAGGAGGAGGAGGAGGAGGGGGACATGAGGGGCGGAAAGGAGAAGTTGAGGAAGGTCGTTGAAGAGGAGGTGGAGGAGGAGGAGGAGGAGGAAGTACATCGCTTTTGCTGATCACGAACGGGATGCGATGCCGTAGCCATTTTGGCTCAAGCTAGATTGCCTCAAGTCCGTCCCCTTCTCGGGGGTCTCGGACTTGGCCGACATGGTCACCACAACTGTTTCGCCCAAGGCCCTCTGGCCCAGCGCCGCGCCGCCACCGTACGAGGCCCGCGGAGCCATATGTCCACGGGATGGCGTCTGCTGCCTCTGCTGCTGACGCTGTTCGTCATGCCGCACCGCAGGAGTGCTGACGCTCTGCATCGCCGTGCTTGCCGAGCGCTGCAAGGCGGTCGTGGCCCAGCACGAGTTGACAGCGCCAGCACTTCATCGACACGTACTTCTTCCACACGTTGCTGCGTTTCCTGCCGCTTTGCGGGTGATCACTCCGCTGGGCACTTGCATGGGCAACGAGCTGCCGCTGGTCGCGAATTTCCTGCAGTTGATCCGTTGACGACCTCCTGACGTTACCCTTGTTCCCGAAGTTCAGCCTCACCGCCCTGCAGATGCCGATGCTGCACCCGCCCATGATGAAGACGCCCACGGTCGCCTTCCTCGTCGCGACGCTGAGCCAAAGGTCCCGCGAATCGGCGTTGGACCGTTTCCTGCCCATGGCGATGTCCACAACCCGCTCTGCTTCATGGCGCTGGGCCTCTTCCTCGGTTTGTCGCTGGCGCTCCGGATCCTGTCCGCATGCCGCTGCCGCTAGTGGCTCCCGTCCACGTGACGCTGGTGATGCACCTGGCGATGGCCCACGTCCACAACCCGTTCGGCGCATGCCACTGGCCTCTTGCTCGGCTTGCCACAGGCGCTCCTGACCCGTCTCTGCATGCCGCTGCCGCTGTTGGCGCCCGTCTTCGTGATGAATACGTCCTTCATGTCGGTGTTGCTGGCGGCGCCTGAACTCGTGTTGCTGGCGATACTCTCGCTGCTCTCCGTCCACTTGTCCGCGAATGGCATCGGGTCGCGCGGCGTAAGACGCTACTCCAGAACATGCCCTTCATCCGCTGTTTCGACGCGTGGTTCGTCCTCGTGTTCGAGTCTCCCTTGTCCTCGGAGAGCGACCCGCCATACGAGGCTTGCGCTTAACATGATGATGCTGCCGCTGGTGGCGAGCAAGTTCACGGCGACGTTGTCGCGTGTGGCGAACAGTCTGCTCTCGAAGTACATCCTTTTGCTCACGACGATGCTGCCGCAGGAGGCGAACGTCCAAGACGCTGCCGCTGGTGCGGATAGTGCTGCCCCTGCGGGCCTTCGGAAAGTGTTCGATGGCGGTTCCGATGCCTGGGCTGTCCCTGGAGCGCCGCACCTTCGTCGCTCCGATCTGCGCCAACTCAGATGCTGCAGTCTGGCTCTCGCTGGTCTGGCCGATGAGCTTGTGCGCCGTGCTGTCGCGCCTCATGACGATGCTCGTGCTGTTCCGGTGCCAGGAGTGGCGTCCGCAGCCCATCATGCAGCGCGCGACGCCCAACCACATGGAGCTGTCGACCACGGGTGGGGTATCTGCTGGGACTATGAGCGCCGACGCTGGGATCGATTGGGTGAGCCTGCCCTTCATGCCCATCCCGACGATCACGTCCTGCATGCCGTTGGCGCACAACCCCGTCCCGCTGAACGAGTCCCGCATCACGCTGCCGTTGTTGGCGAACGTCTCCGTCCTGAAGATCCCGTCCTGCACGATGCTGCTACTGGTGGCGACGGATTGGCTGACGCAGCTCATCCTGCACATCCCGAAGAAGCTCTGCAGGCTCATGCACGCTCAGCTGCGCCGCCTAGCGTGGCTGCCGCTGCGCATGAGGCCCCGGAGGCCACCCGCCACTGTAGCCCTGAGCCCACTGTCTGGCTCACTCCACCCCGCTCTTCCCCGTCTTCGCTCCTGCCACCCATCCTTGCTTTTGCCGCCTTCCCGAGTGTTGACGTCAAAGTGCGCCCGAATGCTGCGGCCAGCGCAGCCACATATTACAGCGCAGCAGAGTATTAGGCGTACCAGTGGGTGGGAGCGAGCGGGATCATCATCTGCCCTCGTCTCGCTTCTTGTCCGCTTGCCTCCGTCCCCCTCCTCCTCATTTTCCGCCTGCTCCTCCTCCTCCTCCTCCTGATCTTCCTCCTCCTCCTCCTCCTTCCTCCTCCTCCTCCCCGTCCTCCTCATCTGTCCTCCTCCGCCTCCCGCTCAGTCCTCGTTTGTGGTCCGCGCGCTCGGTTCCGGTGGCGACGGCGACGGCGATGGCGGCGACGGCGACGGCGGCGGCGACGGCTCCGACGACTCCGACGACGGCGGCGGCGGCGGCGGCGACGACGACGACTCCGACGGCGGCGGCGGCGGGCCTCAGGTCGCCATCCGGACTTGGTTTTTCGCGCTCTTCGCCCTGGACTCCGTCGCCGTGGCCGCGCAGGGGCTGCTGCCGACGTCGCTGGCGGGGGGCGGCCGCGAAGCGGCTCGCCGCGTGCCGGCGCCCGAGCGCCCGGGGCGGGGCGGCCTCGCGGCGTCGCGTGCGCCGGACGTGTGTCGCCGGTGGGCCTGCAACTTGGCATCGCTCCGACGTGTGCACTTGTCCTCGGCGAGGGCCCTCGGGGAGCATGCTGGATCATCGAGGAACAGAAGCCACGCACGGGGTCGACAGGTGCACGGGGAATGGACGTCCGAGCGCTGGCGAGGCATGTGTCCGGACGTAGACCCCCACCCCCTCGCGTCGGGGTGATTCCTTGGCTCGCCGCGGTGGTTGCTAAGGGGATGGGGGGGTGAGAAGTGGATGCTGAAGTGGGTTTGATCTGGCCTAACCCAAATTATAGATTGGTTACAAGTGCCCTATGTGGCTTAGGATGATGGGGTAACTCCGCTAAGTGGGGTCCGTCATGTTAACCGAGATCTACGCACCTTTAAGCTACATAGGGCACGTGCAACCCACTTCTGAGCTGGGGCTGGATAGAACCCACCTTAGCATCCACTTGTATCCACCTATCCACTTAGCACCCCCACGGCGATCCAAGTGAAGATCCAGGTGGGATGTCTTTCTGCGCTGTCTTCGGCCTGCGGCTTGGGGAGGGGCCGCGGGCTGAAGCCCTGGGGCCCGTCAAGACACGACCCCGTCTGAGCTGGAGTAGAACGTAGTGGGTCTGGCGCAGACAAGTCGGTGACGCGAGGTGCAATCGTTCATTTGTGTATGAGTCGCCATCGTTACCATCACCTTCATCATCATCCGCATCATGAACATCGTCGTTGGCATGTTCATCGGCATCATCATCATCACCATTACCATCATCCTCCCCATCACCATCCCCATCGTCATCACCATCATCGTGATCATCAGCATCATCGTCATCGGCATAGTTATCGTGGTTATTGGCATAGCCATCGTTATCGACATAATAATCGTCATCGCCATCATGATCCTCACAATCATGATCGTCATCAGTGTCCGCGTCACCATCATCGTCATCATCATCAGTAGCTTCTTCATCATTCGCATCGCCATCGTCATCGTCATTATCGTCATCGCCATCGGCATCGGCATCGTCGCCATCACCATCCTCATGCATCGTCATCATCAGAGTCATCACCATCATCGCCAGCGTCATTGTCATCACCCTCATCGTCATACATACCAGCATCATCATCAGCATCATCATCATCCGCAGCATCCTCCTCCTCACCATCATCATCAGTATGATCATCATCGTCATCATAATACTCATCATGATAATCATCATCATCATAATCTTCAACATAATTCTCATCGGCAGCATCGTCATCCTCATCAGCATCATCATCAGTCACATCAGCATCATCAGCATCATCAGCATCAACATCAGCACCATCGTCATCATAATAATCAGAATCAGCATCATCGTCTTCACCAATAGCTTCATCTTCATCATCATCATCATCACCATCACCATCATCATCATCATCATCATCATCATCATCATCTTGATCATCATCACCATCATCATCTTCACCATCACTATCATCAGCAGCAGCAGCATCACCATCACCACTATCATCAGCACCTTTTTCAGCATCAGCAGGAGCAGTGGCAGCATCATCAGCATCAGCATCAGCATCAGCATCAGCATCATCTTCATCATCGTCGGATCGGGGGCAACGCTAGGAGGCCCCCCCCCCTGGGGCATTGCCCCGCCCAAGAGAGAGCGCGCGGTCGCCGAGGGCCCCCCGCGAAGGCCTGGCCTGGTCTCGCCAGAGGCCGCGCCGTGCCCGCACGGGTGGCTGCGGCAGGCCTTGGGCCGCCTGCCGCGCAGCGACGCCCCTAAAGAGCTGCGCGTCTGCTGCGCTGCGCTCGCCGGCGGCGCGCTCCATTTGGGCTCGCGGCCCCCTCACCGGGGAGGAAAGGACACCCATGCCGCTGCCCTTCGCCCGTTCGCCCCTCGATTGGGCCTCCGGGGAGGCCCTCGTCGCCACCGCTGGATTCGCCTCGTAATCCTGGCCAGAGGGCACCCCGGGAGAGGCCCGGGGAGTAGCGGTATCGGTGCCCCTCGGTTTCCCAAAACCAGGGGCCAAGATAGGGGGGAGGCATGCGGGGGGATGCATCGACCCCCACCCAATCGCCCACTGATCGCCGATAGGGGCCCGATAGCCCCACTCTGCCCAGGAGCGTGCGGATTCACTCTCGGGGGCCTATCGCCGATCTATCGGCAATGTATCGCCGATTCCAGCTCGCTGTTTCCCACGCCTCTGGCAGTCCCCCCTGTCGTTGCCCCTCAAGGGCAGGGTGTCCAGATGCGGCCATGTGCGCGCGGCCCTCGAAGGGGCGACGCGCTTGCTCAGAGGTCTGGTCAAAAGAGGCAGAACATATTGTGAACATGTTTCCGGCGTGTTTTCGGGCGTAGCCCGAATTTGTTTCTTGCGAGGTAGGCTGAACTGAACTGAATGAACTGAACTGACCTGAACTGAACTGAACTGAACAGAGTTGGGCTGAACCGAACTGAACGAAATGAAATGAACAGTCTGGTCGCACCCGTTACGCGACGGCTTTATTCTCGGCCGCCAAGGGCGCAACCTATGGCGCAACCGATCGGAGACGGTTTTATGCTCGGCCGCCGAGGGCGCAACTTATGGCGCAACCGATAGGAGAAGGTTCGATTCTCAGCCACCGCAGTCGCAACCTATGGCGCAACCGATAGGAGACGGTTTTCTTCTCGGCCTCCGAGGTGCTAGGATAAGGAGGATGAGCAGGAGGAGGAAGAGGAGAAACGAGGACGAGGTCCTAGACGAGGACGAGGTCCTAGACGAGGACGACGAGGACGAGGAGGAGGATGAGGAGAAGGATGAGGATGACGACGACGATCAGGATGGGGAGGAGGACGGGGAGGAATACGAGTAGTACCAGGACGAAGTGAGGGCATTCGAATGCGTGCGGGGCACGCCCGATTTATGCTCGCCGTTCGGGCTGGCGGTGGGGCCCAAGCGGCGAGCTGTCTTGTGATTAAAGCAGTTGGAAGACATCTTAGAAGACAGTAGTAATTCAATGATAGAACGGTTCGAGTGTCCACCGTCATGGCATCCACAAGTATTGTCACACACACACAAACACACACACACACACACGCGCTCTCTCTCTCTCTCTCTCTCCCGTTTGCCCTCTTTTGACCTTCTCGTCTATTGCTTGGGTGTTTCTGTGGTTGTCCATCGGGCCTCTAGTGTTGCAGGAGTAGGGGGTGGAGGACCGGCAGGAGGAGCAATTGATAGGTTGAAACTGCAGCAGACGTGCCATTGCCCATCCACCAAGACTTGCAAACCACACGTCTTCGCACAACATCTTCACCGACGTATCTTCATCCGCCAGCCTGAAGCTACCATGGAAACATCTGCACGCATGCACGTCGACACCTTCCAGTGACGTCTCCTCACGCAGCACGCAGCCGCTTCAAAACGGCAAAGTAAGTGTACTCGCTTAAACGCTTCGCTTAGCGCTGAGCCTCAGCCACCCGCCCGGAGTTGCCACAAGCATGTCGGCTTCACCACCATTCTAAATCATTTGCGTCTTATGCTCGACCCTCCGCACATCCGCACCAGCCAATCTAGAAACGATCCCCAGGCGCACTGCCTTGATGAGGGAAGTGCAGAAGCAAGCAGTGGAACACCAAGGGGGTCAGCCGTCCAACCGAAGTTCGGATTCAGCTTGATCAGTCCCAGGAGACAACCACCAACGCCTTCGAGGCCACTTTGAGGCATGCTGGAGGCTATCTTGAACCACCCTGAGCTTTCATGAGCCCTCTCGGAGGCCATCTTGGACTTTCTGGGGTCATGTTGCAGCCCTCTCGGAGGCCATCTCGGGCGCTCTAACCATTGCGTGCAGACCCAGTTGCAGGCGGCAGGAGAAGGGGTAGCCCTTCCTGAGGGTGAAGAAGCTGGCTGGGCCGAGGAAGAGCGCGATAGACCACCCGGACCCTGAGGCCTGCCAGGATTGCCACCCAAGCATGCTCACCCTTCCGTGAGCGTATGCGTGCTACCAGCATATCCTCATTCACCCACCTGCACGTGCCATGCGCACATCTTCGCCCACGGGCTTGAACTTGCCACCCAACTGGCCTCACGCACCCGCCGTCGGCTGCCATCGAAGTACCATCAGACACCCGCCACCAGCTGCCATCGAAGGACCAGCTAGAGCTGAAACCGACAGATTGCCACCAACCCGTCTCAAATTGCAACCTGATTCTCTTCACCTTCCTGCTTACGTCAATCCTCACCGCGGCGTATGTACAAGCCCTGGGGCGCACCAAGCGATATAGAATGCCCGGTCGGGAGGAGGAGGAGGAGGAGCAGGGACGGAGCGAGATGGTGGAGGGACGAGGTGGTGGAGGTGAATGACGACGACGAGGTGGACCACGACGGACGACCGCGACGGACGACCACGTGGCAGCGGAGACGGAGCCGACGGGGACGCCGTCGGCGCTCCGAGGTCGCTGCGGTGCCTGTTGTGGGGCTTCGGCGGGGGCTGCATCACGGGTGCCCGGGGAGGGGGGGGGGGCGCAGCGGGGACAGCTGGCCGACCTGCCGTCCGGCGGAGGAGGGGGCCCCCGAGGCATGCTCTGAGTGCGGGCTCGCGGGGGGGGATTTGCGGAGGCCCAGGCCCCCCTGGGCGCAGAGAGCCGACGCCGACGCTGCAACAAAGATTGGAGCGGGCGGTCTGTGGCCATGCTCGGCCGCTGGGGGCCCTCGCCGGGCCTCGGGAGCGTCAACTAACTAGCCCGGACAAAAAACTGTCCCCGTGGAAAGGGTCCGGACCTGGGGCCCACGCACCGAAAGAATCGGAGCAGCCGGATGTTTGGGCCGAGTCATGAAAAGATCATGGCGAGAGGTGTTTTGCTGATTCTGCTCTGCCTCTGCTGGCCCTCGCGGGGCTCCGGGACCGTCCAAGAACGGCTCGGGACGAATAACCGGTTCTGGGGAGCCGGTCGAGACTTGTGAGGTCCACGTCGTGAACAAAAAAACATGACGTCCAGGGTTTTGGGGGGGTGGGGGGGATATCGGGTTGAGGTGCAAGGTTTTCAGACATTCTCGTCGGTTCTCGGCGGCTTCCTAGCCAGAGCTTCTCTCCAGCAGTTGCTCTTCGCCGAGGGGCGTTCCAGAAGTTCCCAGGCCGCCCCGAGCAGCGGACAGAAGGCCGAGGTATGGCCGATCATTTTCTTTGGGTGGAGGGCAAAGGGTGAAATCTGAAATGCCGTTTCGATGGACGTTCGAGGCTTGAATCTGCAAAAGGTGAAGCACAAGACGGAATTGATTTTCGAGGTGCGAAATGCCATCTGGATTTCACCTTGAGCCCTCAGCCCTAAGAAAATGCTGAGTATGGCCCGAAGATTGTCGGAGGCGGAGATGGGGGGGGTGGGCTCACGCGGAGGACGCGTCTCCTCCTCCTCCTCCTCCTCCTCCTCCTCCTCCTCCTCCTCCTCCTCCTCCTCCTCCTCCTCCCACTCCTCATCGCCGATGCATCGGCAATGCGGCTCGATGTGGAGCCCAGTGTTCTCAACGCCAACGTCGCCTGTGCATCGCCGACGCCGTGGATGCATCGCTACCTCGAGCGCGCCTCTCTTCTGACGGCATGCCACTGCGCTCCCCCGGTATTCCCCCAGCGGTCCTTCGACGGCTCGGGGAACAAGCGGTCCGCTGTACGGCTAACTCGGGCGCGCCTCTCCCTTGACGGCCTGCCTTTGCGATCCGCCACGGGCGCCACCAACACCGCGGCACAAGGGAACGGGCTCAGCCGTTCAGCGAAAGCCGCCACCAGGGCGGCACAGGCGGCGTTTTGCTGTTGGACGGTTTGGGTAGGCTCGCGTCGTGTCGATGGGCGGCGACCCCGCCGCCGGCGTTCAACGTTGAACGCCGCCGGCGACCCAGAATCGGTCGATGCTGAAGGATCTGTGGTTTCGAAAACGGCCGATAGTTCAAGGTTGAACGATCCCCGCAGTGTCAGGAACCAACGCCAGGGTCCGCACGACACGACACGAACCTGCCGTACTCGCGGCAGGCGCAGCGACAAGCGCAAGAAGGACAAAGTCGCAGCTCGCCAGCAGATGGAGCGCGGCCTCCTCTAATCCCCCTGCGTCACCGAAAGGCTGTGTCAAGAAGCGAACATAGACGGCATCGTAGCCATGTCTTGACGACGCCGACGGTGACCTCGACAACAACGGCGACAGCGACGACGACGACGACGACAACGACGCCGACCACTACGTCACTACAACCTTCTCGGCATCGACATCGACATCGACCACTCGAAGACGGCGGCGGCGGCAACGACGACGACGACGACGACGACGGCGGCGACGGCGGCGACGACGACGACGACGACGACGACGACAACGACGACCGCGTCAACGATGCCGACGACGACGACGACGCCGACGACGACGACGGCGGCGACGACCACAACGACGACGACGGCTGCGTCGGCGGTGTCGGCAACGTCGACGACGACGGCTGCGGCGGCGACCGTCGCTCACCGCCGGCCCCCTGCGGCGCTGCCCCGGGGGGCCCCGGAAAGCCCCTGTCGGAGGCCGCCGGGCGGCCCGCGGGGCGCCTCCCCGACGGCCGTCTCGAGGGCCTCCCGCCGGCCGCGGCAGCGGCGGCTCGCCCGCGGCCGCGCGCCGCCTTTGGCGCCCACAGCACCCGGACCCCCTCGCAGTGTGAACAAAAATCGCGACGCCAGGCTTTTCGCTGTTCCCTCGGCCTCCGGGGGCCCCTTCCCGGGCCCCAGGGCTGTCCAAAGAACGATTCAGGATGAAAACCAGTCTCGGGGAAGGGGTCCAGACCTTTGGGGGTCCAGACCTTTGGGAGGAGGAGGAGGAGGAGGAGGAGGAGGAGGAGGAGGAGGAGGAGGAGGAGGAGGAAACGGAGGAGGTGGAGGAGGAGGAGGAGGAGGAGGAGGAGGAGGAGGAGGAGGAGGAGGAGGAGGAGGGAGGAGGAGGAGGAGGAGGAGGAGGAGGAGGAGGAGGAGGAGGAGGAGCAGGAGGAGGAGCAGAGGAGAGGAGGAGGAAAAACAGCAGGATGATGATGATGATGATGAGAGGAGGAGGAGGAGGAGGAGAAGAGGAGAGGAGGGAGAAGAGGAGGAGGAGGAGGAGGAGGAGGAGGAGGAGGAGGAGGAGGAGGAGGAGCAGCAGGATGAGGAGGTGGAGGAGGAGAAGAGGAGGAGAGGAGGAGAAGAGAAGAAGAGGAGGAGAGGAGGAGGAGGAGGAGGAGGAGGAGGAGGAGGAGGTCGGGGGTCTGGCTTGGTGCCCGCGGCAGGCGCCGCCTTGGCGGCCGGGGCAGACGTCATCCCCGCGGTCTTCACGGACAGCCCCGAGGTGCAGGCACGCGCGCCCGGCGCGGTCTCTCGGGGCTTCCTCCTCCGCCGTATGGCTTTCTCTCGGGGCTCTCTCCGGGGTCCTCGGGGAGCGAAGGATGACCCAGACGTATGTGTTGTTCCCATCGCAGCAGTCCTCAGCAGCGAATGCTGCTGCAAGAGCCCCCTTTTGCAAAACGCCCCCTTTTGCAAAACGCCCGCTTTTGCGAATGCTGCTGCACGAGCCCTCGTCGGGGGTGAGCAGAGCCCCCTTTTGCAAAACGCCCTTTCTAGCGAATGCTGCCAGAGACTTCTGTTGTTCCCATCCTACCTGAGGACCACATCCCAGAAATAATTTCGAGCACCCGGAAAGTGTCAAAGCAGTGTGGAAACAGTGTCGAAACAGTGTCGGGCGAGTGTCTCCCAAAGCCCGACACGTGAAAACACTTGAGTGGCGGTATTTCTTTGGGCGCTCGAAATTCTTCTTGATGATCAGGGCTAAAGTACGTTGGAGCATCATAAACCCAGACAAGCGACGACCTGATGTTTTCAGGACGGCGTCCTTGGAGGTCCCGACCCTTTCCCCGGGATCGTTTTCTTCACCCTGAGTCGTTTTTG
>CAUYUJ010002991.1:455548-468048 GCA_963575745.1 Prorocentrum cordatum
CGCTGCCCGCGCCCGCAGCAGAAGGAAGCAGGCCGCGTGCGGCCGCCCGATGCCTCCGCCCCCGCGTCCGGCGCAGCACGTAGCCCCCAGTTGGCACCACTCGTTTCTGTTCGCGCCGCCAGCCGCCAGATCATCTCGGCTGAGTTGTGCGTTCGGAGGCGTGCATCGCCCTCAGGCTGCTGTCGCTCCTCCCCCTGCTCCTTCCTACTCCTTTTGATTCTCGTCATGTTCCTCGTGTCCTCCTCCCCCTCCCCTCCTCCTCCTCCTCCTCCTCTCCTCCTCCTCCTGCTCCTCGTCCTCCTCCTCCTCCTCCTCCTCCTCCTCCTCCTCCTCGCTCCTCCTCCTCCTCCTCCTCCTCCTCCTCCTCGCTCCTCCTCCCCTATCGTCCCTCCGCCTCTGTCTGCCCGGGGCGAGGCGGCGGCACGGCCCCTGATTGTCCAGCTGGCCTACCTGCAGCCGCTGGCCGGCCTGGTCTTCACGTGGGACGGGATCTTCCAGGCCTGGAGCCAGGAGGAAGGAGGAAGGAGGAGGAGGAGGAGGAGGACGAGGAGGAGGAGGAGGAGGAGGAGGACGACGAGAGAGGAGGAGAGAGGAGGAGAGTGGGACCAGGGAGGGAGGAGGGAGGAGGAGGAGGAGGAATAGGAAACGGAGTAGAAGGAAGAGGATGAGGATGAGGAGGAGGAGGAGGAGGAGGTAGATCGAGGCGTAGGAAGGAAGGAGGAGGGAGGGAGCACGAGGAGGAGGAGAGGGTATCCCGCCCTGCTATGTCCTCCTCACGCTTCTCATCCTCCGACTCCGACTCCTCACCCGACTCTGTAAGCAGCCTTTTCGTTATCAAGGTATCGTTGCGCTCTCTTTCTCTCACTCTCTTTGCCGAATTGGGCGAGGCAGTCTGCGGCACTTCCCTCTTCGCACCCTGCCCGCCTCCTTCTCCCACTCCTCCACCGCCTCTGCGGGGCCTCGCCATGCCAGCGGCGGGCGCAGAGTCCTCGCCCGTGTCCAGCCTGGCCGACTCGTACGGCAGAGATTGGACTAAGCTCGGGGCGGCGGCGGAGAAGGCCCGTGCCCCCTCACAGGCGTCGTCGCGATGCGCCGCCAGAGACCTCCGCGCTTGTCTCAGCATGCTGCCGTCGCGCCTCCGTGACTGGACTGCAGACGACGTGGCGCTCTGGGCGTCGGCGGTACTGCCGTCCGAGGTCTGCGAGAGGCTACACCACGACGCCGTCAACGGGCCCGTGCTCGAGAGCTTGACGGAGCAGGACCTGACCAAGATCGGAATCGAGAAGTTCGGCTGGAGGCGCCAGTTCTTCTTGAGCCGTGCCACCCTCGCGCTCCAGCTCGCAGGGGGCGACGGCGCGACGACCGCGGCGACCGCCACCCCAGGCGACGGCGCGACCACGGCGACCCTCACCCCTCGCGCGCCAGGGAGGCCTGGGGCAGCGACCCCGGCCGCTGCGCCCCCCCCCGCTGCGCCAGCCCCCGCCCCCGCGCCCGTGGCAGCGCCTCCCGCCGCGGCAGCGCCGCCAGCAGGCCCTGCGCCGCGCCAGGGCCCCGAGGCCACCGCCCTGCGGCTCCAGCAGGCGCGCGCGGCGGCAGCCCGGGTGGTGCCGCCCCGCCCTCCCGGGCCGCCCGCGGGGCTGGCGCCGCCCGCGCGGGCGTGGCCGCACCCCGGCGCATTCACGCCGCCGCCGCGCCCGTCCTGCGCCGCGCGCTGCGCCGCGCCCTGCGCCGGCCTCGCGCGCTGTGCCTCGGCGGGCCCGCCGCGGCGCTGCGGAGCGCGCGCTGCGCGGGGCGCCCCGCGGTGGTCCTCGCGAGGTCGGCCTCGGCCGCGGGCCTCGCGGCCGCGAGCCCCTCCGCCGCCGCCCGCGCGCCGCTCGGCGCGGCGCCGGCCCGCGCGGCGCCCAGCGCCGCGTGGCGCCACTGCGCGCCCGCGCAGCTCTTGGCGCCGACCGCTCCGCTGCTGCCGTGGTGGGCGGCGCCAGCCGCGCGCTGGCGCGGCTGCGGCGCGCTGCGGGGCGCGACTACGAAGGCCAGAAGTCAGCGGCGGGCCGCTTGAGACGCCGGGAGTGGCCCTCTGGGGGGGCCCTCGTCGCCACGGTTGGACGCAGCTCGGGAAGCTGGAGGGTTCTGGGGGCCGCTTTGGAGCCGATTTTGCGCGTCCAGTGTCTCAACTCGCCCTCATCCGAAGGTTTTCAAGCCACGGGAACTTCCGCTCGTCTTGCAGTGATTGTATATCGGCGAACAGAGTCCAATAGTGCCGAAGAGCGCCAAGTAGCGCCCAGTAGCGCCCAACCGTATTCCAATAGCGGCGGATGGTGCCAAAATAGTGCCCAATAGCAGCACCCATTGGCGCCATATGAGGGGTATGCATTACGTCCGCTTGGCGCCTTATTGGGTGCGATTTTCGACGCCACGGCCCTGAGACCCGACGTTGCGAAAAAGTGGCAGCATCGCAACAAAAAGCACGACCGGAGCCCCGGACCCCATCCGTCTGCGTCATATTCCTAAGCCAGATCGATATGTGAGGGCCCCGGGACCTGAAACGGGGCGAACACGCCCGTTGCGAGCATGTCGTATCGCCAGGATCTCAGGGGGGCGACGAGCAAAAGCTGCCGTGAGCTGCTCTCTCACGGAGGTCCAGCTGTGACGCGCGCTCCGGGTGCGCCAGGGACGGCCCGAGCTCGGCCCGAGCGCGCCGCCGAATGCTGTGGGTTTGGGGCCTCCGGTTTTCTCCTTGTCTTGGCCTCCTGGAAGGCACTCGTCGCCACCGCTGGATTCGCTTCGAAATTCTGGTCCTCCTCCTCCTCCTCCGCCTCCTTCTCCTCCTCCTCCTCCGCCGCCTCCACGTCCGCCTCTTCCGCTTCCTCCTCTTCCGCCTCCTCCTCCTCCTCCTCCTCCTCCTCCTCCTGCTCCGCCTCCTGCTCCGCCTCCGCCTCAGGACGCGCCCCGGGAGAGGTCTCGGGAGCAGCAGGATCGGTACCTTTTGGTTGCCACACGGACGCCGTAGACGGGCCAACGGCGATGCGGGCAGCGGCGATGTCAATTTCGGTAGTGTGGGAACGCGTGGCTCGCGCTTTCCTACAATTCGCTGTGCCATTTTCCCTCGATCCATTGGCAGATGGGAAATGCAGGAAAGCGTGGTTCGCGATTTCCTCCACTGTGGTTCCCAACACCACCGTCAAGAAACTTCGCCGTTAGTCGTCGTTTTCGTATCCACTCTTTTGGCGATCGGCGCGGGCTCTCGTACCCCCCCCCTCCGCCCCCCCCCATGGAGTAAATCTTGACTGTTTTTGACGCTTGTTTCGAGCAGGTGGAGTCTCCCCCACAGAACGCACTGCTGCAATCACTGATCAAGCAGAGGTCCGTAGCCAGACCCCCCCCTCCCCCCTCTTCCGCCCAAGGTCGAAACGCCGAATACAAACACGTTCACTGAGTCTGGCCTTCTGGTTAAGTCGGGCCTGTCCCTCTACAGGAGGAATCTCCAAGCATAGTTTTTGTTGAATGACGCCACCGAGGAACCCAACACACTTAAGTTTAATATTATGTGTTTGCTAGCCGTAGTAATATATGCGCAATCCTGCGTTCTGAACCCTTGTCTCGAATGTTCCCCTATTTCTCATCCAACACATGGTCACGCTGGCCGACCCTGGCACGCATAGAGTCCGCGCTGAGGGACCACCCCCCGCTCACCCCCTCTGGTGGCGACAAAGTGCCGCACTTGCCACGCTGTCCGACCCTGGCACGCATAGGGACCGCGCTAAGGGACCCCCCCTGCGAACCCCTCTGGTGTCGAGCAAGTGTTACGCTAGCCGCGCTGTCCGACCCTGGCACGCATAGGGACCGCGCTGAGGGACCACCCCCTGCGCACCCCCTCTGGCGTCGAGAGAGTGCACCGCCTGCCACGCTGTTCAACCCTGGCACGCATAGAGGCCGCGCTGAGGAACCCCCCCCTTCGCACCCCCCTTCTGGTGGCGGCAAAGTGCCACGCCTGCCACGCGATCCGACCCTGGCACGCATAGGGGCCGCGTTGAGGGACCACCCCCTGCGCACTCCCTCTGGCGTCGAGAAAGTGCACCGCCTGCCACGCTGTCCGACCCTGGCACGCATAGAGGCCGCGCTGGGGGCCCCCCGCCCCCCCCCCGCGCACCCCCTCTTGTGGCGACAAAGTGCACCGCCTGCCACGCGATCCGACCCTGGCACGCAAAGGGGACGCGCTGTGGGACCACTCTCTGCGCACCCCCCTGGTGTGGAGGAAATGCCACGCGTGCCACACTTTCCGACCCTGGCACGCATAGAGGCCGCGCTGAGGGACCACTGTCTGCGCACCCCCTCTGGCGTAGAGAAAATGCAACGCCCGCCACGCTGTCCGACCCTGGCACGCATAGAGCCAGCGCCGAGGGACCACCCCCCGGCGCACCCCTCTGGTGCCGAGAAAGTGCAACGCTTGCCGCGCTGTCCGACCCTGGCACGCATAGGGGCCGCGCTGAGGGACCACCGCCTGCGCACCCCCCTGGTGGCGACAAAGCGGCACGCCTGCCACACTTTCCGACCCTGGCACGCATAGAGGCCACGCTGAGGGACCCCCCCTTGCGCCCCCCCTCTGGTGTCGAGAAAGTGCCGCGCCTCTCATTGTCGCGCATGTGTTGTGTGGTGTGCGTGTCATGTGCATGATGCGTGTGCAGCTGTATGCTAGCGTGCGTCCCATGTGGATGATGTTTGTGCGGCCGTATCGGGACGTGTGTCTCATGTGTGGGTGCCCAGTATATTGTGCATACGTCTTGAGTGTATGATGCAGTGAACACGCCAGGCGTGCACTAGCGTTGTGTGGTGTATGTTGTATGTGCGAGTGTGTGCATGCGTGCGGCTGTCGTGTCTCATGTACGTGCCGTGCATGTGTTGCGTGTGGGTGAAGGGAGAAAGGAAGAGGAGGAGGGGAGGTGAGGGAGACGCGGGTGCGACGCGGCAGGGAAGAACACCAGAAATCCACGAAACATGTGGGGAATAGTCTGGGGACGATTGTTGGACTATGTTTGAACATCTTTCAAACATTCAAATAGTGTGCGTCCAGACTCCCCTTGTAGGAGGACATGCCCGACCCAGCCTTCTGGCTTCTGTGCCTTTGTTGGTTGCCCCACAAGCCTCAGACGCCGCGCTCTTCTCCCACGGCGTGGCTCTCCCTGCATAGGGGCCTCTCCTTCCAGGGGGAGGGGGTGGACCGGCTCCTCGCCCCTGGGTCGCCTCTTGTCGGCCAGGGGCGCGGTGAGGGCTTCCCACTTGGATCGCCGCGGTGGTTGCTAAGGGTATGGGGGGGTAGAAGTGGATGCTCAAGTGGGTTTTATCCGGCCTAACCCACTTTATAAGTGGCTTACAAGTGCCCTGTGTGGCTTAGGGTGGTGAGGTAACTCCGCTAAGCGGGCCCCGCCCACTTAGCCCATATCTGTACGCCCTTAAGCCACTCAAGGCACGTGCAAACCATTTCTAAGCTGGGTTTGGCTGGATAGAACCCACCTTAGCATCCACTTGTATCCCCTTATTCTCTCAGCACCCCCCGCGGCGATCCAAGCAGACCCCTTCGCGTTGTGAAGAAATCATCACGGAAGAGGCCACGGGAAGCGGCGGATTGCCAAAAGCCTTCCGCCGTGATTGTTGTTTCACGACGCGGGTATGTCCAGGAGGGTGGTGGAGGTCGTTCGGGCGGGGCCAGGACGAGGATGAATTCGTTTCCAGAGCGTGGCGGAGCGCTCTCAGGGCGTTCCCGAAGGCTCTGAGAAGGCCGCGGCGCCCGAGACATCCGCCAGAGCCGCCGGATCTCAGAGACTCTCGATTTGTTCTGACCCGATGTTGTCCTCGTCCTGGTTTCGTCTTAGTCGTCATGGAAGGGGCTTGTCAATGAAGGGGTCGGTCTGGCCGCTGCCGAATGGGGGTCTCCGCACCGGAATCGAGGGCGGCCACGGGCCGCAGGCCATGGACCACAGCCGCGCCGCCTTCTGTGCGCCCGCAGCTGGGCGTCTGCTTTTTTCCTGCTACATCTTGGCAGGGACACGCTTTTTGGGTTGAGTCCGGCACGTCCCTCTACAGGAAGAATTCTATTCAAGAGTAGTCCATCAATAGTCTGGTGACGATGTTTCTTGTTATTATTATCATGCAGTGACTACGTGTTGACCATTAGTTATGGTTCCTTCAGAATCCGCCTGTAGGAGGACATGCCCGACCCAACGCGAAGGAAATCGGTGGGGATCGACGTGTAGCTGTAGAGGGCACGCTGCGCGCACGCGCGTGGCTCGCGAGAGAGAAGGGGCCACCCCTCGTCATCCCCTTCTCTTCATTGGAACTCTGTACCCTAGCCTGCCGTGTGCGTCATCACGGGATTTCAGGCTTCCCATCGAGGGAGCTTACCAAAGGTGGGACACCGAGGAAAGAGCCGTGGAGCTTCGGAGAAGGAAGGCTAATTCTTGACGCTCCGCGTGACACCACCGGCGACAAGATCCAATTCACGTGCCCGGTGATTCAGCTCCCATGGTACTCGGACGTTGCAGCATCCTGGCAGCCTCTGCAGCTGGCAGTCCCCACCCTCGGCGCAGCTCAGCCCTGGCGCTGCTGCTTCCCCCGGCGGTAGGTCTTGCCTAGCTCGGCGCGCGCGCCGGAATTAGGTTGCTCGAGCTCGAGCCAACTCTGCTTTCGCTGCCGGCGCCTTCGCCTGCGGCCGCGACGGAAACAAACACCACCGGCCCATCCAAAAATGATGTCCTGGCGAGTTGCCCTGATCAGGCATGTGGGGGAGCACGCAGTGGAATCAGGGGCTGGGCAAACCGTCATACCCGAAGGGAGGGAGGATGTAGGAGGAAGCAGGCGAGGAGGGGGAGGAGCAGAGGGAGGGGGAGGACGGAGGACGGAGGAGGGGGGAGAGGAGGAGGATCACGCGGGCGAGTAAGAGGAGGAGGAGGACGAGGAGGAGGAGGAGGAGGAGGAGGAGGGCGGGCAGAAAGGCCAGAGGCTTCTTGGATGCCTCTCGGAGTTTCTTCGGATGTCTCTTGAGAGCTTATTGTAGGCCTTTTGGGGTCTCTTGGGCTCCTCGTGGCGGTTCCGCTTTCCTCTTGAATCGTCTCGGAGAGGGATTCTTCGGGCCTGTTGGGGGTCTCTTGGAAGTTTCTGGGGGTCCTTTTGGAGGCATCTTGTGGACCTCTTGGGGGCCTCTTGGGGCCTCCTGGGCCCACTTGGGGCTGTCTTTGGGCACCCTTGGTCTTGAAGGAGATCAGTCCAAAGAAGGGGCCCTTTTTAGTAGGGCCCCCCCAGCAGACCAAATTGTTGGCAACATCTACGTAACGTCAGTGATTGAAGTCTTTTTCGCCGAGGCCTGCTGGGGCGTCTTGGGTGCCTTTCGGGGGCCTCTTGGCAGCCTCGTGGGGGCATATTGGGGGCCTCTTGGGGGCCGTTTTGGGGCTGTCTTGGGGCACATCTTGGGGCTGTCTTGGGGCACTTTGGGTGCCTCGGGGGCGATCTTGGGGCCATCTGGAAGGATATCGGTCCGAGAAGGAGGGCCCCGTCATTAAGGCCGCTCGCCCCCAGAAGGCCAAACTGTTGGCAAGACCTGCGTGAAATCAATGATTGAAACCTTCTCGCCGAGGCCTCTTGGGGCGTCTTGGGTGCCTCCGGGGGGGGCCCGCCTGGGGCCTCTTTGGGGTCTCTCGGGAGCCTCTTGGGGGCCCTTTGGGGGATCTCGGGGGCCTCTTGGGGGCCTCCTGGGCACCTCCTGGGGCCGTCTTGGGGTATCCTTGGGAGCCTCGGGGGCCATCTTGGGGCATACAGGAGGAGATTGATGAAAAGGAGGAGGGCCCCTGTATTAGGGCCACCCCCCAGGAGGCCACACTGAAGCCATCACCAAAGTAAAACAAATGATTCGAACCTTCTCGCCGAGGCCTGCCTCTTGGGGCCTCTTGGGTGCCTTTGGGGGGCCTCTGGGGGCCTCTTGGGGGTTTCTTGGGCGCTTCTTGTGGGTCTCAGAGGGGATCTTGGGAGCCTTTGGGGGTCTTCTGTGCACCCCTTGGGGCTGTCTTGGGGCACCCTTGGAGGACATCGATCAACGGAGGGGCCGTACCACATAAGCCCCCTCCCCCAGGAGGCCGACCTATGGCCAACACCTTAGGCTAACCAGTGATGTTGGGTTCCTCGCCGATGACACCTGGGACGCTCTAGCTACCCGCGACCCCTCTCCTCCAGGTCCAGGGGTAGGGGGTAGGGGGCGGGGTCCAGGCACCCTCCCCGCCCGCAAGCAGTCTGGCTTACCCCCACCCGCCATCTCAACGCATACGTATCACCTGGGCCTCAGCATGTTCAGCGGTCGTCTTTGGATGGGCAGCTAATGGGAGCTAGATCAGATCCCATGTGCGTAACGCTGGGGCGAGGTGCGCCACGCGTGCCAGGCGCGCCACACGCGTCAGGTGCACCAGGCACCCCCTGTGGCGCAGGCGTGCCAGGCACGCCTGGTGCGCCAGATGCGCCACGTGATCCACGTGCGCCATGTGGGCCGTATGCTCCAGCCGCGCCAGGTGCGCCACGTTCGGGGCACGCGCAGAGTTTCCAGGTGCGCCTGCGCATGTGGCAGTACACATCGGGAAAGGTGTCGGTCCCCACCGCCCTTGTCGATGACGCATGCGCAATCACGACGGGGTGGTCGTCATAGTGTCTGGTGGGCCTGCACGGCAGGCAATCTGCCAGCACCCCCGCCGCCCCTATCAAAAATCAATGCGCAGTGGCCGCGGGGGGGCCACGCATGATCCAGATTTTGCCTCGAAGTGAACGTTGTATGTTTTTGTGGAAGGGATGTTGGTTCCTCGCACGGCAGGCAATCTGCGGGCACGTGTCAAACATCAGTACAACGTGTCCGCGCCCCCTCGTTCATGACCCCAGATGTTTCCCAAAAGTAGACTTCACATCCATCTTTTTGGTTTGCAGGGATGGTGGAGGGGGGTCCTCATTTTTCCTGGGTGGCTGCCGGGAGCCTGGGGGAGGGGAACAGTTAGAAACTTCTCCCCGAAAGCGAAGAGCGAAGATGGACGAGGAAATGTCCTGAGCCACTCACGCCCACAGGGCTGGTGGGAGTAGCGGGAGGGGGAGGGCTGCCCGATGCACAAGAATGCGCAGCCGTAGTTATTTGACGATTTGGAGCATTTATGCTGTTCCGCCTCGTTTCTTCGACACCGCAGCCAAGGTGACATTGCCGGCGCGGCGGTTTGCATGCATCATTTGGCTTTGCTGTGTCGTGTCTGTCATGCTTGATTGACCGCGGGCGGGACGAACAAAAAATGAGGGCAGGCAGGAGATTGGGGATGCGGAGCGCTGGGCTGCTGCCCACAGCTCGGTCGATTCGCTGATGCGCGCCGATGCTTGCATGTGGCATCGATCGAGTCGATTACGCACCCCCCGCCAGGGCGACTCTCCTCCTCCGCGGATGGAGTTCGATTCGGGCGGTTCGATGATGCGCGTGTCTGAACCTACGCACTGGAACCTTGGCTGAGCGTGCCCAGTCGCTGGGTCTTGCACACCACGCTTCGGCGCCACACGCCAACCGCGCTCCGGTCCCCGAACGGAGGAGGAGGAGGAGGAGGAGGAGGAGGAGGAGGAGGAGGAGGAGGATGCCCCGAGCTTGCCCCGGCCGCACGCCGCGCGGAGCGGAGCGGCACGCCATCCGCTCGCAGGGCATGGCGCGCCGCTGGGCCCGCTGCCGCCGCCGCACGCCCCGCAAAAGGTCCCGGACGTAGCTGCGGGTCGAGGGCGGCGTCTCTGGACAGCAGACCTTACTCGTATGGCGCTCTCAAGCCCGTGCCTTTTCAGTACGCGTGTCTTTTATTCGAATGAAAATGGCAGCGGCATGCGAACACAGCAAGTGCATGATCGACACAATACTGCGTGCAATGCGATACGGCAACCAAAAACACATGCATGCATGCGGCGATCTCTCAACAACACCCCTGTATTGGATGACTGCTGCTGACGTAGCTGCGGGTCAGGGCGGCGTCTTTGGACAGCAGGGGGTGGGCCTTGCTGGGGCCGGGGGAACATCTCGGGGGCGGCAGAGAGGGGGGCGATGACTAGGCGGGGTCGATATCGCGGCAGGGGCCACGGCATCTCCTTTGATTTTACGGCATTCAAACACGTCCCCGGCCCCCCCATGGCAGCGCACACGCCGCCAGCCAAGATTCGCGCCCCCCCCCCCCCCATCTTGGACGCCCCCCTCTCCCCAGACCCCCGAAGTCATGATTTTTTCATAACGTCGACCCCCAGAGGACTCGACCCATTCCCCGGGACCGGTTTCTCATCCCGAGTCGATGCTTGACGGTCCCGAGGCCCGGCGAGGGCCCCCACTTTGATCGCCGCGGTGGTTGCCAAGGGGATGTGGGGGTTAGAAGTGGATGCTAAAGTGGGTTTTATCTGGCCTAACCCAACTTATAGGTGGGTTACAAGTGTCCTACGTGGCTTAGGATGATGAGGTAATCCGCTAAGTGGGCTCCGCCCATTTAGCCGAGATCTGTGCGCCCTTGAGCCACTTAAGGCACGTGCAACCCACTTCGAAGCTGGGTTAGGCTGGATAGGACCCACCTTAGCATCCACTTGTATCCCCTTATTATCTTAGCACCCCCCGCGGCGATCCAAGCAGACCCCCTCGCGTTGTGAAGAAATCATCACGGAAGAGGCCACGGGAAGCGGCGGATTGCCAAAAGCCTCCCGCCGTGATTGTTGTTTCACGACGCCGGGATGTTCAGGAGGGTGGTGAAGGTCGTTCGGGCGGGGCCAGGACGAGGATGAAAGCGACCCCCGCGGCGATCCAAACCTCCCGTCATGTGTTTTTGTCACTGCTCGAGGGGGTCTGGGTTGGACGCCCTCGCACATCGGTGAGGGCCCGGACGTGACGCACCGAGGGAGCGGAGAGCGGGCCTCTCGTGTTTCGCTGTGTTTTGTGTGCGCTCCCTGCGATCGGATGAAGGGGCCTGCTGCCGCTCCCCGAGTGGCAGGAGGGAGCAAAAACACGACGACACAATTCATCCTCGATTCCCCAGAAAATACAGGAAAATCTATGAAAAAATTGGGAATCCTGTTATTTGTGTGTATTTACTTGTGTGCCCCAGGGCCCCTTCAGCGTGCTCTGACCCCCCCAGGACGTCGCAGACGAGGGCCAGGAACGCCCAAATGCTTCTCCAAGGTCATGTCCAACGTGAGTGTTTTCTTATTCCTTGTTTTGCCGATCGGCGCGGGCCCTCGCCCCCCCCTTCCCCCCCCACACCCGTAGAGTAGATCTTGGCTGCTTTGGGCGCCGGTTTCGAGCAGGCGGAGCCCCGTAGAACGCATTGTTGCAAACAGTGGCGCTAAGCAGGGGTCCGGAGCCAGAACCCCCCCCTTCCCTCAAGCCTTCCGCCCAATGTCGAAACGCCGAATAAGAAAACGTTCACACCCTTGCATCGCTGGGACGTGTGCATTTTTTTTTTTATCGGCGAGGGCTCGCGAGGATCAACTCGGATCGGGCTTCGAAGATGCCAACGCGTGAGTGAGAAAGGTACTACGGGGGATATACGGCAGAGGGAAACAATCAGTAAGTGGACGCTCCCCCGCTCCCCCAGCAATCCAAGTTGGTACGCGCGGGGAAGACTGCGGTCGAGATGCAGCTCGTTCAGCCCACCGCCAACGCCGATCCTTGGAGGGGGCAGTGGCGGATGCATGCGCCGCGAGTGTTCGCCAACTTCTCCCCAGGCCTCTTTGCACGTCCGAGCGACGGCAGGTTCCCGAGAACGCCCGCGGGCTTCCCTTTCCCCGAGGGTCGACGGTGGAGCCCCCCCGGCCCGAGGGGCCGATGGGGAGTCACCCTCAGGGCCGGAATCGCTTGAAGACAGGCGCGGTGCAGAGGCGCCCCTCTGCGGTCCCTGCGCGAGGCAGCCGACGGTCGAGGGGCAGAGGGCCAGGGAGGCGGGGGTCACTCTCGTATTTCCTCTTCGCCTCCTCGTCGAGGGCCAGGGGAGGCGCGGGGTCGCTCTTGTATTTCCTCTTCGCCGCCTCGTCCGACTCCTCTTCCCCCCTCCTTGCTCCTCCTTCTCGCACGTCGCGGGCGGGGCAGCGAGGGGAGACGAGGAGGAGGACAAGCAGGAGAAAGGGGATGGAGAGGAGCACTGGGATCAGGATGGCGAGGCTGGGTTGGAGGAGGAGGGAGGTAGTTACGAGGGAAACGGGAGGAAAGGGGGTCGGTGTGACGGGGCGACGGGGCAGGGATGGATGGAGGGAGGAGGGGGAGGGGCAGGAGGAGCGTTGTCTGGTCCCCGCAGATTGTGCAGATCGTGCAGCTCGGCCTGGCCTTGAGGAGGCGAAACCTTAGAAAAGCAACACGCACACAAACAATTGCTGTGCAGACCAGGAGCGGGATGTTCTATCTATTTCAATCACACGCAAAAGCTGCCAGGACGGGGTTGCGCCAAGGAAAGTGGATGATCCACAACCGCAGCCTGCAGGCCGATTCG
>CAUYUJ010002991.1:473048-495548 GCA_963575745.1 Prorocentrum cordatum
CTTTCGATGCTCCTGCGGCGGGGGCGTCAAGGCACGCAGCAAGGCCGTGGAGGATGATTGGGAGGCATGTATGCCGAGTGCGGCTTCCGCACGGCTCGCGAGGTCCACGCTCCCGCGTGGGACCGTTGGGCCTGGCGCTGCGCTGGCTGCAGCGCGGGCGGCACTTACCGCCTCGAGGATGCGGTCCTCGATCTCGAGGCCCAGCGAGCTGGGCGCCCGCGCCTCTTCCTAGACGCCACCTTTCGGTCCGCAGTGCCTGGAGACGCGGGACGCGGAGGGGCTCGAGGCGGCAGCCAGGCACGACGGTGCCGTCGACAAGGCCGCCGAGGCCGACAAAGCGGCAGCGCTACACCCGGAGGGCCGCCGCCCGCTGGAGGTGGTGCCTCTCTGCGCTGGAGCCCGAGGGGCGGCACGGCAGGGCGGCGCCGCGCTGGCCCGCGGCCTTCGGCGCCATGGCTGGGCGGAGAGCGCGCCGCGGCGGTGGCGAGCACCTGGGCGCAGCACTGGGGCGCTCCGCGGAGCGTGGCGCTCCACACCGCCACCGGCCGCCTGCCATGCGCACGGCGCTGGGCCAGGAACTCGCGCGGTGGCGGCGCGCGCAGCCTCGGCCGAGGTGCAGGCCGGCCAGCTGGGCTGGGGCGCCGGCTCCTCGCCTTCGGCGATCAGCTCTGGAGGTCAGAGGAGGCAAAAGTACCCATGCCGCTACCCTTGCCTCGTTTTCTCATGTCTGGGCCTCCGGGGAGGCCCTCGTCGCCACCGCTGGGGACGCCTCGGGATTCTGGCCAGAGCGCGCCCCAGAAGAGGGCCGGGGAATAGCGGTATGGGTACCTTTTGGTTTCCCCATGAATGTCTTGGAGATGGTCAGCGGGGGCGCGCAGGCGTGATGCAGAATGACGATTGATAAATGACCGGGGGTCGTGCTGCGTCGGCGGCGCCCGGGAGGATGATTAGAAAAATCAAGCCGCGGGCCGGGAAACTATGTTTTGAATCGTTCCCCCTTGCCGTCCTCGGGCACGCGCCCGGACAGCCGACGAGACATTTGAATCTCTCGTTGGGCATTAGACAGAATGTCTGAAGCCGACGTGGAGCGAGTATTTGACGTGAAGGTTTGAAGCCGACGTAGAATTGGCATTTGACATAAAATTTGAAGTCGACGTCGAATGATTAATAACGTAGAATTTGACGTCAACACGAAGTGAGTATTCGACGGAATATTCGAAGCCGACGTGTAATAGATATATGTTTTAATCGTGTTCCTCCCGTTGAAATCATAAAGAAATCAAAGAAATTGTGTATTAATAGTTTCCCGTTGTTTGATGAATCCTCATCCTGCAGTAGAGGCTGCTTTCGCGTTCGCAGGACGAAGAGAAGGAAGAGGAGGAGGACTAGGAGGTGGAGGAGGAATAGGAGGAGGAGGAGGAGGAGGAGGGCGAGGATACCTGTCGGGGTCGCTCCAGATGTTTCTCGAGAGCTTCTTGGACCTCTTTTTGGGCGCCTAGGGGGTCTTGGAGCGTCTTGGGGCTCTCTTAGGGGGTATCTTCGGAGGTCTTTTCGGAGTCTCTTCGGGATCTCTTGGGGAGCTCTTGGTGGCATTTTGGAACCTCCTGGGCGCCCCCTGGTGCCATCTTGGAGCGCTCTCGGGAGCCTCGGGGGCCAACGTGGGGCCATATTGGTGGAGGTCGATCAAAGAACGGGGTACTCAAATACCCCCCCCCAGGAGGCTCAACTGGGCCAAAACCCAGAATGAAGCCCTAAAGGGCTGGTGGAATTCTTGCGTTCGTCTCAGGCATGGTTTCAGGACTGAGGTAAGACTAGGGTGCGAGTCAGACCGTTCGGTGTAGGGTGTTCGGGCCCATATTAAAAGCTGAGGGCCGGGATGTCAAGTTGACTGGGTTTCTCACACAGCAAATTTTGTCTTTAAGTTTAAGCGTTACGGTCAGACCTTTGGGCTATGGTTTCAGTGTGAAGACCAGGTTGTTCGGGTTAGGGTCAGATGTGGCCGTGCTCGGGTGGTAGGCACAGGCAAGGATGCCAGGGCTGATGTCTAGGATGGTAAGATACGGCAAGGTCTTTGCTAGCTAGGTGTCAGTTTTCGGATGTTCTGGGTCCAGGGTTAGGTCCCATGTTACTGCTTAGGAGCAGCATGCTGGGGGTCGGGCGTTTGGTCTCCAGTCTAGTAGGCGGTAGGACGCGGACTCAGTTTCAAGAAGGGTTGGTTGGGGTTAGAGGGGTCGGATAGGGGGGCTGAGGGATTCGGCAGCATGTGGGGCTAGGTAGGTTTGGTGATTACGCTTACGCTTGAGATGTCAGAGTTACTGTTTACGGCGTGGCTCAAGATTGAGGAAGCGAGTTCGGTTTACAGCGTTAGGGTTTAAGGGTTCGGGTGTTGGGGAGGAGCATCTCACGGCTCGACTGTGATGGGGAAGGGGGCTGAACCCTCCGGTCCCAATGGCAGGAGCGGGGGATACTTCAACGCGGCGCCCGAATTTAGTGGAAGGGGAGAGGGGGGGGGGGGGCAGACGATGGATCGCAAAGGGGGCGAGGGGGTGGATTCCTGAATGGCGGGCGCCCAGGGGAAGGGGTGTGGGGGGGATGCCCCATCCCTTCTGGTAAGGCGAGCGGGGCGCCTTCCTTGAGTGACCACTGCACGCGAGGAAGACGACAGCCACCGCGAGCTCGGAGCAGCAAGGAGAGGGAGGGCAACAGAAGGCAGCACCGGACGCAGGCGCCAGGGCTCTGGACCCCATCTTTGGGCGGTGGTTGGTACAACCCCCACGTTGCCAAGTCGATGGCCGAGTTTTTCTACGTCGGTTCTCGAGGAGGGCGCTGCCGCCGCATGCTGTGCAGGCCTGCGCCCAAGAGGTCTGGTCCCGGGGCTTCGGCAAGGGGACTCTGTGCACCCCCGACCTGGGACCGGTGTTTCGCCGCAGGTCGTCTTCGCTTTCGCCGCGGGCCCCCTGGCCCGACGTGCCCCCCCCCCTGGAGGCCGACACAAAGTTGACGAGTGCCTGCGGGTATGTCGGCGGAGTGGGACGCTTGGGACTGCGTCTTGCGGCTCGCGCGCCGATTCTGGCCGCGTGCTGGAGAGGCCTGGGCGATCATGGGCAATCCGTCCGGCGAGTTGAGCTGTCATCATTGGCGCTGAGTCGTTGACGCAGATGCAGTGACGGAAACATGCTTCGATGAGCGCTCGCGGAGCCTCCCAGCCACGCAGACCTGTGGCATCGCGTTTGGTCCCGCTTACGGTCAGGCGCTTCCGCTTAGCGCGTCGCGTCGCCGATTCTGGCCCACCGAGCTTCGGCGCGACACGCTGAACACGTCCCCGTCCCCGAGCGTCCACGTCCCGAGCCTTTCCCGCCCCGCCGGCACACGGATCGGAGCGACACGCCTTTTCCTTGCAGGGCACAGCGTGTCGCCGGGGCCGCCGCCACAACACGCCAAGCAACGGTTCCTAGCCGTACCTGTCCGCCTGGGCCTTCAGATGTGTTGCGCGAGAGTCGCATCAGCAGCCAGCGCCTACTAGCAGTCCGCAGTTGCAGCCTGTCGGACCGACGACCGACCACGGATAGTACTCCTCATCCATCCTCCACCCTAATTTCCCCTCGTTGGCCTAAGAAGCCCGCCCGCCCTTCCCCTCTCCCCCCTTCCCCTTTTCATCCTCTCACGAGCATCCCCTCACGCCCTCCTCGTTCGCCGACATTCAGTTCGGGACCCTCCCTCCCTTCCCCAGATCCCCGACGCCGTGATTAATTCGCCAGCCCAACGGGCCAGAGGCGTGCTAAGATCTCCGGTAACTACTTAACAATATTTCTAGTTCGCGCGCGCGGGGCGGCCCCTGGGGGTCCCCCGGCGAAAAGTACCCCGACCGCAGCCCGGGAAGGTCCCGGGAAGGTCTATTCAGAGATGGTTTTCCTCCTGGGTACAGCCTCTCAGGCCCCCCAGAGCGCGCCAAGAGGGCCCCAAGAGGCCCCCAAGACTGCCCAAGAGGCCCCCGAGACGCCCAAAGGACGCTCCAAGACGCCGAAGATCATCCCAAGACGGCCCAAGAAGCCGCCAAGACGCTCCAAGTGGCCTCCAAGAGGCCTCACAAGAGCGCCTCGAGAGGCCAAAACCATCAATTTTACTATGGTTTTGAAAGGATTTTGGCCTTGTCGCATTTTCGGCTTTCCGATGCTCCAAGACGGCCCAAGAGGCCCCCAAGAGCGCACGAAGACGGCTCAAGAGGCCCCCAAGAAGGCCCCCAGAGAGCCCAACCGGGCCCCAAGACGGCCCAAAAGACGCCCAAGACGGCCCAAGAGAGCCCCAAGACGGCCCCAAGAGGGACCCAAGATGGGGACCACGAACCGAAACCTCAAGCCTTCCGCCCCAAGAGGGCCCCAGGAGGCCCCGAGAGGCCCCCAAGATGGCCCAAGATGCCGCCAAGAGGCCCCCAAGAGACCCCAGGAGACTCCAAGGAGGCTCAAAAGAGGCCCTACAAGGCTTCAAAAATGTCTCCCAGGCGCCCCCGAACGGCCTCTCAACAGACCCCAGGGCCTCCCAAAGAAGCATCTGGACGACGGCTCTGTTTGGCCCCAAGAGCGCCGCAAGATGCCATCGAGAGGCTTCCTCCTCCGCCCTTTTCTCTTCCTCCTCCTCCTCATATTTATCTTCATCCTCCTCCGTTCCTTCTCATCCTTTTCTCCTCCTCCCCTCCCCCTCCCCATCCTAATCTTCCTCCTCCCGGCGGCGCCGAAATGGCCCCGAGCCCGCGCCGAAGCATTAGCGATCATGCAATACGGGCCGGCGGAGTGAGCGAAGCGATTGAATATAAGTATACATGTATGGAAAAAGTGTCAGGGCCTTCTCCCCAGACCGGCCCCTCATCTCGAGTGACCTTCTGGCCGCCCCACGGGGCTTAGCGAGGGCCTCTAGAGGCCGAAGATGGGTAAACACCGTCCGTCGTGGCTTGCTCAGGGATTTTTAGTGTGTGTATATATGTAAATATGTATGTATGTGCATATAAACGTATATGTCTATATCATATGTAAATATCAATATCCCTATATATATGTCTGCCGATAAGCCCCCCCATAACCCTGACCTTCCAGGAGGGCTAAACATAGCACCAGGATCTCGACACCTAAATTCCTGTCGACGTTTTGGGCAGTCCAGATAGGTGTATAATCCTGGAAGGCTGTTTTCAGCACTGGAAGATCAGAGAAGTCGTGACCGTTTCCCCAGGACCAGGTCGTTCTTCTGATGGCCCCGAGGCTCGCCGAGGGACTTGCAGAGACCGAAAACATTGAAAGACCTCCGCCTCGACTTTTTCACTGCGTTGGACACCTGGGTTCTTGCGACGAGAGGAGGCTTGAGACCTCCTAGCCCTCCTCGAAACACCGACGACGACGACGACGACGACGACGACACGGGGCCAGACCCCCGACGTCGTGATTTTCCCCAACATCGACCCCCAGAGGTCCGGACCCCTTCCCCAGGACCAGTAGTGCATCCTGTATCGTTTTTGACGGCCCTGGGGCCCGGTGAGGGCCCACGGAGGGCGAACCCAGCGGAAAACTTCCCTTCCTTGAGATCCGATGTTGCGAGAACATTTCAACATCGCAGAAGTTCACGACCGGAGCCCCGGACCCCATTTTTCTGCGTCATTTTTCGAGCCGGATCGATCTGCGAGGCTCCCGGGGCCCGAAACGGGACGTAAACGCCCAGTGTGGAAAAAATGCAACGCCAGGATCTCAGGGTTAGCTCGGGCATGTCCCTCTACAGGCAGATGTTGGAAGAGAGTTAAACCATTCCCAAAATCCATCCAAAAATAAACCAGGGAGCGCGGAACATCGCCCCCAGAAAAGTTTCAAAATTGCACTGGTTCCTCCTGTAGAGGGACATGTCCAACTTCACCAGGGTTCATAATTTGTTGCACGGCCGCGGCGGCGACGGCCGCGCCAGCGGCTGGGCGGGGACGGCGCGCGCTCCTTCCGAGCCCCGGCGCGCTCCTGCCCGAGGCCTCGCGTGGCGCTTCTGGGGCCCGGCGGGGGGCCCGCTGAGCTCCGAGGAGAGCTGCTTCCTGCCTCCTCCACCTCGTCGTCCCTCCTGCTCCTCCTCCTCCTCCTCCTCCTCCTCCTCCTCCTCCTCCTCCTCCTCCTCCTCCTCCTCCTCCTCCTCCTCCTCCTCCTCCTCCTCCTCCTCCTCTCCTCCTCCTCCTCCTCCTCCTCTCCTCCTCCTCCTCCTCCCTCCTCGTCCTCCTCCTGCTTCCTCCTACCTCCTCCCTCCTCCCTTCTCCCTCCTCCCTCCTCCTTCCTCCTTCCTCCTCCTCATTATCCTTCATCCTCCCTCCTCCATCCTTGTCCTCCTCCTCCTCCTCCTCCTCCTCCTCCTCCTCCTCCTCCCTCCTTCCTCTTCCCTCATTCCCAGTTCGTTTCCCCTCAGGCCACCTGTTGGGCAGCGTCAAGTGGAATAAATCGCCCTTCTCCATCCTCCTCCTACTCCTCCTCCTCCTCCTCCTCCTCCTCCCTCCTCCTCCCTTCGCCGCCGAGCCCGCCGCCGAGGCTGCCGCCGCTGTCCCTCTCGACCCATCCTCCCACAGGGCTGGAGGACAGCATCGCATCAACACGCAAACCCAGTGAATGCAGGCACTCATGGTCCGCCAAGCGGGACGGTCCGTCCCCCTCCTCCATCCTCCTCCTCCTCCTCCTCCTCTTCCTCCTCCTCCTCCTCCTCCTCCTCCTCCTCCTCCTCCTCCTCCTCCTCCTCCTCCTCCTCCTCCTCCCCCGCCTACCGTCCTTCTCCTCTTTCCTCTCGTCCTCCTCCTCCTCCAGATCTCCGACGATACGTCGTCTTCAATCCAGGGGCTGCTCCGCGTGACACACGACCGCCAAAAACGAACAAAGAACGAACACTCCTCGAGAATAAGCAGTCGAGACCTCTAGGGCCGTGGATTGAAACAATCATGTCGCAGGATTTCATGGTTTCCGTCGCAATGATGTTTGCGGGTCTTGCAAGAAGCGTGTCCTGCCCCGACTCCCCCGCATCGTAAACAAATACATGCCCACGATGTTGCATACATTTCTCCCCTGGGGAGCCATCTCCTGAGCCACGGGGCAATGACACACCGACTCTGGATGAAAGTTTGGCCGTGGGGAACGGTCCGAGACTTCAGGGGACCCCGTATGCGAAATGTCATAACATCGGATCTCTGGGTGGAGTTTTGTGTCCGTTGTTTTTGTTGTCGGCTCCCCGGGGCCCTCCCTTGGCCGTGGGAGCGAAGAAAACGGACCCAGAAGGAAGAGTTGGTCCAATGGGAAGGGCCCTGGGTCCAGGGTATCGGTTTCCCCTCCGGGGCCCGCTTCCTCCATGTCACAGGCTCTCAGACTGAAGAGTTGGTCTCAGGGGGAAGGCCCGTCAAAGACGGGCTCAGGAGGAAGAGAACGCAGGAGTTTCCTTTCTGGGCCCGTCAAATCAGGGAGTCCAGCGAAAAGAGGGTGGTGCAGTAGATCTGGTGCAATCGATTTGTGGGGTGGTAGTAGATTTGGGGCGTGCAATACATTCCGGGGCGCAAGTGTATTGCTGGGCTTTCGCGTGCAATGCATTCGTTGCACTACAACGCAATACTGTTCTCCAGCGCATTACATTTTGCAATACACCGCCCCCTTTCAGCTGGATTTCCTTTTGGGCCGCCCAGAGAAGGGGAAAACCCCGGGGTCCAGGGCACGTTTCCCCGCGGGGCCCCGCGTCTTTCATGCCACAGCTCTCTTTTTGGAAAAGAGGGGGGGAAGCGGCAGCACCATGGTTTCAACGCCCGCGGGCCTCCCCCTGAGGAGGAGGAGGAGGAGGAGGAGGAGGAGGAGGAGGAGGAGGAGGACGAGGACGAGGACGAGGACGAGGACGAGGAGGAGGACAGGAGGAGGAGGAGGAGAGGAGGAGGAGGAGGAGAAGGAGGAGGAGGAGGAGGAGGAGGAGAGGGGAAAGAGGAGGGCGGTGGGGGAAGGAGGAGGAGGAGAGAGAAGGAGAAGGAGGAGGAGGAGGAGGAGGAGGAGGAGGACGAGGAGGACGAGGAGGAGGGAGCGGAGGAGGGAGGGAGGACGAGGAGGAGGAGGAGGAGGAGAGAAAGAGGAGGAGGGAGGGAGGAGGAGGAGGAGGAGGAGGAGGGAGGAGGAGGAGGAGGAGAAGAAGGAAGGAGGAGGAGGAGGAAGGAGAGAGGAGGAGGGAGGAGGAGGAGGAGAAGGAGGGGGAGGGGGATGAGGAGGAGGAGGAGGAGGAGGAGGAGGGGGAGGAGGACAAGGAGGAGGAGGAGGAGGAGAGGAGGAGGAGGAGGAGGAGGAGGAGGAGGAGGAGGAGGAGGAGGAGGAGGAGGAGGAGGAGGAGGAGGAGGAGGAGGAGGAGGAGAAGGAGTAGGATGAGAAGGAGCAGGAGGAAGAGGGGGAGGAGGAGGAGGGCCACGCCCCAGAGCTCGAGACGGGGCGGGGGGCACCACCGTGGACGACCTTCCCCGGCCCCTCGTGGCGGCGGTGGTGCCGTTCTTCCCCTGGGGGAGAGAGAGGATGTTATGGGTGGCAGCTGCCTGTTTTCTGACGTTGCTGGGCTCTTGCGCTGCGGGTATAGGGCTCCGTTCCGGCTCTCGCGGCGAGGTTCCCGCGCGGTGGTCAGCGCGAAGGGGTTCCCCTTGTGTGGCCTCTGCTTCGAGGGGTCAGGAGTTGGGGGGCGTCTTGTTCGTCGAGTCCACTGCAAAACCATCCGGGACCCCCTTGACACCTTGCCACCCCATGCCCATGTCCCAGATTTGCAATCAGTCAAGTCTAGCATGTCGCCGCGCCGCTTCTTCCGACGCGCGGCCTTGCGTCTCAGGGAAGGCGCCGCGGCCACCAGGGCAAGCTCCGCCTCGGACGCGGTGGGTTCGTCGTGGGGTTTGCTGCGTTGCCGGCCTCGTCGACTTTGGGCGCGGGGCGCAGGGCTTGCCGTGAGTTTGCCGTGGTGTCGGCGTCGTCTCTTTGGGCGCGGCGAGAACAAACGGCGCGGCGACACATGATTAAAGAAGGCGCTGCGCGGCGGCATATTTTCAGTTCAATGATTTGCAAGCAAGGGACCTGAGTGCATCAACAATAATTTGTCAGCGTTGGTTTTTTGCCACCCGTGACACGCAACGACATGACATTAAGTTGCCATGCGCTTCACCTTGAGACGCCGTACTAGTTTTCACTGGGAGCCGCACTTGTTCCTCGGTATGTTTGGTGTTGACGTGGTCGTCCGTCTCATCTGTAGTTGCGGTGGCCGTTTTGTGTGCCGGTTATAGTTGCAATTGCTTTTATTGACTACCATCATGTTCGCCACAGTTCGATTTCGCACCGCTCTGGTCGTATGAGCGGCCGTTCGCATTTGCATTTGGGGCGGGGGGGGATGACCAGACTGGCAGTTTTCGATCAACAGCAGCCACGCACGAACTCAATACAAATGCATAGGGGATGGGCGTCCGAGCGATGGCGAGTTACTGACTCGGCGATCTTGCCATATCCAGCCCTGGCTCTTGGGTCGGGTGCTCTCGAAGCGAAGCGGCTACTTCTCTATGTAGGTCCTGCGACGTGTGGCACCGCGCTCGGCGCAGCTGACAGGTGACAGAGCGGCTGGTGTTGAACTCTTCACGGGGAGGCTTGGCTTCGAGGGCTCGCTTCGCATCGGTTCCGAGCTCTTCCTGGTCTGATTTGGCCCACTGGCCAAGGGTTCGCCAGTAATGAGCAAAACCAAACACGGACGACACGGAGACCGAACGGGTGACCACTCTGTGCTATGCACATGCGAGCGGTGCTCAGTTTCCTATCGGGGGGTGGTTTGTGCGGACAGCACGGGGGTCTGAAATAGCATGACAACCGTTGGTGAGCATGGAGAAGCGTGCCCAGGAGCGCGTGGGCTGAGGGACGCGCACACGACGAGCGATCCGAGCCTCTGACCGTTTCGCCGGCGCCCGCTGCTTCAGTAGGCAAGGCCAGTAGTTATGCCGATGCAGCTCTCCCGTGCAGGGCCAGTTGGGCTATCCGGCGGGCTACAAGGCCGAAGCATAGTTTCCCGCGGGTTGCCAGGAGCCCGCACCTTGTGTAGCCAGTGTTGTCCAATGGCCTTCGGCCCATTCCGCCACCGTGCCTTGGTTGTGGGTATTGAGCTTATTGGATGTTCGTTGGGATCTCGTGGGAGGCCTCTCGGGGGCCTCTTGGAGACAGTTTGGAAGCCACTTTGGGGGTCGTTTGGGGGCGCCTTTTGGACCTTTGGGTGGGGGCCTCTTCGGGTCTCTTGGGAGTCTCTTGGGCTCTTCGTGGGGTTCATTGCGCCTCTTGGGGCCTCCTGGACGCCTCTCGGGGCGGGGGGCTCGGATGTTCGGTTTGTGTTCCCTCTCTTGGGCGCCTTTTGGGGCCGTCTTGGACCCCTCTTGGGCCCTGTTGGGGCCGTCTTGGGGCGCTCTTCGGCCGTCGTGGGGCCCTCTTGAAGGTCTCTTGGGCCGTTTTAGGGTGATCTTAGAGGGGCTGTTGGGGCGTCTTGGAGCGTCGGGAAGTGGAAAAGGCGAGAACGCCAACATCTGTCAAACACCTTGGGGAAATCAATGATTTGTGCACCTCTGTGGCCGTCTTGGAGGATTATTGGCCCGTCTTCGGGCCATCTTGGGGGCTCGTCTGGCCGTCTGAAGGCCATCATGCGCGTCTTGGAGCGATCTTGGGGCGACTTGGAGGCCTCTTTGACGACCAATTTGAGGGCCTCTTGGAGCCATCTGGGCTCGATTTGGGGCCCTCTTGAACGGGGTCGGCCGACGCGAGCGATGCCAGCGGACCCCAGGCCTGCCCAGGAAACGATACGTCCGGGTCTGTCCAGAGTTCTCATTTTGGCTGCACCAGCAGCGTCACGGCCCTCTCAATGCTGCGTGAGCCGTGGGGCACTCCACTTCGTGCCAGAGACACGGTGGCGGACGCTCTTGTTTCTAGGACGAGGCTAGGACGAGGATGCATCCGTTCCAGAGCGTTCCGGATCGCTCGCAGAAAGTTCGGACACACTCTGAGAAGGCCGCGGCGCCCGAGACATTCTCCAGAGCCGCCGGATCACAGCGATTTTCGACCGATCCTCCCCCGAATGTATTATCGTCCTGGCTCCGTCTTCTCCGTTGTGTCTCCAATGTTCTTGCAGCCAGCGTGCTTCTATTGTTTCATTTTCTGTTCGCCCTGAGCTGGCCATGGCATATGCAATCAGCCTCGACGCGTTGTACTTGTGTGCACGGAGGACCAGCGGCCTCCTGCAAATTTTCGGAGAGTGCATGCCGCATGTGATCCAGGATTGCGCCTTCCAAGTGGCGCGCGGCGCGCCTGGGTGCAAGCGCAGGCGCGGCAGGCTGTCTCAGCAGGAGCGCATGGAGTGAGCGTAGCTCCCCGAACAGCGCTTGCAATCAAGAGTGCTTCCTTAGTTTGAAACGAGTTGGCTGTGTTTGGCTGGAGTTTCAGACTTTACTGGCTGGTCCCGCCTGTTCTCGCTCCAGGGGGTCCAGTGTCATAGGGTCCCAGCCCGTAGGCTTCTTCTGTAGCAAATCATGGGAGCCTGGCGTACCCTGTTAATTCCGATATTAGCGTCGATTAGCATCTCGGAGTCGCTGAGATAGCGCCGATTTAGCGTTGGCTAGCGTCGATTGACGTGGATTTTGCGTCGATCTAGTGTCGATTAGCGTCGATTCGCAAGAGTCGACAGGACGGTATGAGAAGGCTCCCAGCCCACGGGGTCCCACCCCGTAGGGTTCAATTCCAAAGGATCTCACCCCACAGGGTCCCACTCCACAGGATCCCACCCAATAGCGTACCACCTCCTCCTCCTCCCCCTCCTCGTCCTCCTACTCCTCCTATTCCTCCCCATGCCCCTCTTTCTCCTCCTGTCCCTCCTCCTCCCCCTCCTGCTCCTTCTCCTCATCCCCTTCCCCCTCCTCCCTGTCTCCTCCCCGCTGGGCCTCAACGGTCCCACCATGTGGGGTCATGAGGTCCTACTTCATAGCAGGGCTTCCACCCACGCAGATGAAACCCCGCAGATTGGACCCCACGAATCGGACCTCGCATAGTCAAACCGTAGGTAGATTGGAATCGTAGTTTGCAGAGAGCCGCTGTGAGGAGTTCACTCCGATATCGTCTATGTGTTTACCGTTTCGTGGCGCACAAACATCTGTTACACGCATCGGTGGGATTTGTCCAAAGGGCACTTGCCATCGTACCAGCCCAGCTGTCACTTAACGTTTGTTGAGGCACATGGCGTAGACCTTGTGTGCCAAGCTAGTCGAATACCACTGTAATGCAACAGTGCGAAGATGTCGCCGCAAGCCTTCCATTGAAGAAGAAGCCGTTGTACGATTTCGGGCGTATTCTCCGATTCCACCCCACATGCCAGGCGGAGCTCTGCTGCCCTCAGCTCCCGTGCTCTAGATCCTGCAGTTCCTGCATGCGCGCGTGCAGGCCACAGGTACACGAGGGGAGGCACTGCGCGCTTCGCCTCCTTCGGAAGACTGCCTGGTGCAATGGTGGTATCACATCGGGGCGCGCGGCGTGTCCCTTCTGATGCCTCCGCCTGTTGGCGAGGGGGTCGCGCGCAGCAGCAGCAGCAGCAGCAGCAGCAGCAGCAGCAGCAGCACCGTACAGGGCAAAGAGCCAGGCGATTTCCTGGGGTCGCCAGCCTTGCGTCTGCGAGCAATCAGATCGGCCCCCAGGAACTGACAGGGAGCGAACTAGAGGGCAGCGTACAGACGAGGCTAGCCATATGGGTAGGATGGGACTGATGGATGCGAGAGGTTTGGAACGACGCAAACGCCAAGGATGAACGCGCCCAAGCGTGCTGAGAATGGCCAGGACCAAAGGATGCAAGGTGACCTTGCGACAAGGGTCCATCCTGAACGTTTGTTTCGACTGTAGCTGAAGAGCGCGGGCCTGCCTTCGCTCTCTCCCCTCTCATCTCTCGTCGTCTTGCCGTTGCCTCAGCAGCTGCAGCAGCGGCAGCGCCGGCGCTTGGGCAGCAGCAGCGGCATCGGCAGCGGGACGCTCGGGGGGGAGGCAGCGGCAGACGCAGGCGCAGCAGGAGCAGCAGGCGGGGCGGGGCAGGAGGCGGCAGCAAGGGGCGGCGGCGGCGGCGGCGAGAGCAGGAGAAGATAGAGGAGGAGCGGGGCCTCGCAGCCCCGGGCCTGAGCGTGGAGCTGATGGGCCAGAGGGGGGGCGGCGGCCATGGCGGGGCCCAGTGGTGGCCGGCCCGCCGGTGGGGCCAGCCGTGGGAGCCGGCCGCTGCCAGCCAGGCGAGCAGCGAGCCATGGTCAGCAGCATCAGCAGCTGCATCATAATCATCATCATCATCATCATCATCATCATCATCATAATCATCATCATCGTCATCATCGTCATCATCACCATCACCATCACCATCACCATCACCATCATCGTCATCGTCATCGTCATCATCATCATCATCATCAACATCGTTATCATCGTCATCGTCATCATCATCATCATCAGCAGCATCGTCTTTGTCATCATCATCATCATCATCATCATCATCATCATCATCATCATCATCATCGCCATCGTCATCGTCATTGTAGTCGTCGTCATCAATGGCGTGATCACCAGCCTAATCACCAGCATCAGCATCGTCATAAGTTTCACCCACATCGTCATCATCATCATCATCATCATCATCATCATCATCATCATCGTCGTTGTTTCCTTGGTGTGGTGGAGGCCATTTCATTGATGAGCGCACGAATCGAATTATGTTTGGCATCATCTTTGTGAAGAAATTTGTGGCAGCAGTTTACCCCGATGCAAACAGAGTAAAACACGTGGACAACGACCTCTGAGAGCAACCAAGCAACATTTTCTGGCGCTACGGCCCTCTAAAGAGCTGCGACCGCCGCAGCTCTTTAGAGGGCCGTCCTCTGGGACGATTGCCGGCGTCCGTCCGTCCGTCCGGCCGTCTGTCCATCATCATCATCATCATCATCATCATCATCATCATCATCATCATCATCATCATTATCATCATCATCTTCATCTTCGTCTTCATCTTCATCATCATCTTCATCATCATTGTCGTCGTCATCGTAATCAGCATCAGCCACAACATCAGCATCATCAACAGCATCATCATCGCCATTATCATTAGCATCATCGTCATCATCAGCATCATCAGCATCATCAACATCATCAGCATCATCAGCAGCGTCATCGTACTCTTCACCATCATCTGCTCCTCCTCCTCCTCCTCCTCCTCCTCATCATCATCATCATCATCATCATTATCATTATAATCATCAGCATCATCATTGTCGTCGTCGTCATCGAAGGCAGCATCAGTCACAACATCAGCATCAGCAACACCTTCATCATCATCGTTATTATCATTAGCATCATCGTCATCATCAGCATCATCAGCAGCGTCATCGTACTCTTCATCACCATCTGCTCCTCCTCCTCATCATCATCATCGTCATCGTCATCGTCATCATCATTATCATTATCATCATCAGCTTCATCAACATCATGATCACCACCATCATCATCGGCATCACCATCGCCATCATCATCATCATCATCACCATCATCATCATCATCATCGTCATCATCATCGTCATCATCATCATCATCATCATCATCATCATCATCGTCAGCAGCATCATCACCATCGTTCCCTATTCTCTCCAGGGATGGCCATCTTCGGGTGAGCAACGGGAGAGTTACGGTAGGGAGGTCCAGGTGCCCAGATGTAGGAGGGCCAGGAACAGGGCGAGGGAAGGTTTCGGGGAGAAGGGGTGTGTTTCAGGAGTCAAACGGGGAGGGTCAGGAGGTTTGAGAGTGTGTGCTTCAGGAGAGTTACCTCCGCCTCTCTTCCTCCTCGGTTCCCCCCCCTTCAGCTTTCTGAGGTCCTCTTTCTCCACTCTCCACCTTCATTGCCCCCATCACCCTCAATCCCCAGCGTCCTCCTCCACCCCGACCGCGGCCGACGGAAGTCCTCCTAATGCCTGCGCAGGCGCTGTGCTCTGGCGTCGACAACGAGGGCAGGCCGTACGACTTCTCCCAGGCTGCCGTGCCCGCCCCCCTCAGCCGTTGGCAGCGACTCGGCTTGGCTCGGTCCAGTTCAAGGGTCGCGCCATGTCGCGCCAGAGTGGGGCTGACGGAGGAGGAGGAGGAGGAGAAGCAGGAGGAGGAGGAGGAGGAGGCACGGAGACCGAGCTGGCAGAGAGGAGCCATGATATGCGGCCGTGCCTCGGCGCAGCTGCTCCGGCGGTGCCCTTGGACGCCCTCTGCGCTTTTGCGCCCTCGCCCTCGCAAAGCGGGGCCCCCGTGGCGGTGTCCGCGCCCGTTAGTGCCTGCGCCCGCGCGAGGAGGTCGGAGTGTACGGCGGCGGCGTGCGCGCGCGCGCTGGGAGACCACGGCCTGGGGCCCAGCTAGAGTCGCGACGATCGACATGGGTACTCTGGGATTCTTAACAAGCGGGTGGGGGGTACCCTCCCGACGGGGGTCAACCTCGCCTCGTCGTCGCGCCGCGACTGCGGTCGGAGCGCCTTCGGCGCGCGGTGGCTGCCCGCGACGCAAGTCGATGTGGGGCTGTCGGCAGGGGTGACGCCCCCCCGGCCCTTATTAAGAACATCGGCGTACGGAAAGCATGGGTACAAAAGCCGACAGCAGTCCCTGCTCGTTTTGAACAGGACTCGCTGTTGGTGTCGCCGCGGCCTGTGCCCACTTGACACAGATGGCCGCCGCCAAACAGAGGCCGCTGATGGCTTGGGACAACGCTTGCTGTTGGGCATTGTCCAAATTTGTCCCAGCCATCCTGTGGTGTTCGGTCCTCGTTTTGAAAAGACGTCGCCCCGCGTTCCTCTCCTCCTCCTCTCCTCATCCTCCTCCTCCTCCTCATCCCCTTCCTCTCTCCTCCCGTCATCCTCATCATCATCGTCATCATCATCACCATCACCGTCATCATCAGCATCATCACGACCACCAGCATCATCGCCCATGTCGGCACACCCTTCACACGTTTCATGGCCACATAGGGAGCTCCACCGAAGGCCCCAGTGCCACCGCCCGCATGCGTCCCCCACACCCAGTTCGGCACATCCTCACGCGCTACGTGGCCTCATAGGGATCTCCACCGAAGGCCCCAGTGCCACCGCCCGCGTTTCGGCACACCCCTCGCACGCTTCGTGGCCCCATGGGGAGCTCCACCGAAGGCCCCAGTGCCACCGCCCGGACGCATCCCCACACCCATGCCGGCACACCCCTCAAACGTTTCGTGGCCCCATAGGGAGCTCCACCGAAGGCCCCAGTGCCACCGCCCGCACGCGTCCCCCACACCCAGTTCGGCACACCCCTCGCACGTTTCGTGGCCCCATAGAAAGTCCCACCGAAGGCACCAGTGCCACCGCCCGCATGCGTCCCCCACATCCATTTCGGCACACCCCTCACACGTTTCGGCACACCCTACAGCCGAACCTATTGGGCGAGAGCGGTCAACAGCCGCCCCTTCTCTCGGTCCTGTGGACTCTCGCCCTGGGCCGTCGGCTGTCCGGCGCGCTGCTCCCTCGGTCGACGTCGCCCAGGCGTGATCCTGGACTGCGGCCGCCACGAGGTCGGGAACGGCAAGAAGGAGGACGACGACTGGTGGCTGGAGCTCTATGTGCTGCTCTCGCGCGCGCCACGCGCCACGAGGACCTCCTGCTCATGCGGGCGCCGCGCATCGTTTTCTTCCTGGCAGGGCCGCCAGAGGGCTTGCGGAAGCAGCTTGAGCAGTTTGCGGCGCGCACGAAACGGCGCAGGAGGGAGGCGACGGCCCTGGCCAGGGAGCTCGGCTTCACTGAGTTGATCTGCGAGGCCTGACCTGAGGGGCGCCCCCCCCCGAGCCGCGCCTTCTCTCGACTGCCCAACTAATTTTTTGGCCTCGCGCCGCGGACGACCCGCGCGCGTCGCTGGGACCCTCCTGGGGCGACCGGCGCACGTCGAAGGAAAGCCGCGCTGCGTTCTTCCCTGCATCTCGCTCGCCCGTCGTCGCTCTGCCCAGCGGCCAGAGCCTCGCCCGCCATCAGCCAGCCAGCTAGCTAGCTAGCTTTTTTTGCTCCGCGCAGCGGACGACCCGCGCGCGTCGCTGGGGCCCTTCCGGGGCGACCGGCGCGCGTCGCGGGGGCTCCGCGCCGCGCTGCGCCCGCAGCTTTGGGCTTTGGAGCGCGCGGGCGAAGAGGGAGAAAAAGAAGTGAAGGAAGCGGGCGCGATCCTCGTGAGGGGCGCGCCGGCATCGGCGTCGCGGCGCGCGGGCGCTGCCGCCGGGGTTCCTGCGGAAACTTTCCGCGGCGGCCAAGCTCAGCGTCGCGAGTGCGCAGACAGGCGAACCCGAACCATTCACATTCATATACATGTACACGAAGCGTTGCCATGACAGCGCTCGTGCAACTATATTCGCTCGCGCGCACACTCATTCACACTTAGACTCACTCGCGCTCAGATTCACCCGCGCTCAGTTTATCGCAATTCGACCAATCGTTTGTTTTCGCGTTGTGTACCCCGCCACATTTCGGCACGCTCCTCATGCGGTTCGTGGGCGCCACCGAAGAAGACATCCACACTTGCGGCATTCACAACTGCATATGGTTGGGTCCTTTGCCAAGATAATTTCCGTACCCCTTGCGGGCGTCAACAAAGATTGGCAGACCCCTCTCACCTGGATGTCCACACTTGCTCGTGTCGTAAACAAAACAAAAAAAAACATGACCGGGGGGTGTTGGCTGTTTTCGGCCTCCGCTGGCCCTCACGCGAGGCCCTGGGGGACTGTCGAACACCGGGTCGGGATGTACAACCCGCCTTAGCGAGAGGGTCGGGACTTCGGGGAACCCGTATCTGAGAGAACTGGGCATGGCGTGCGTTTGGGTTTGTTGCCCATTCCCACCAAGCAAGGTTCGCACAGATGGTGGACAGGCCATGTATCACTTCTTTGTGTGTTCTCTCTCTCTCTCTCTCTCTCCCCCTCCCTCCCTCACGTTCTGTCTCTCTCTCTCTCTCTTGTGTTATCTCTCTCTCTCTCTTTCTCTCTCTCTCTCTTTTTTGTCTCTCTCTCTCTCTCTCTCTCTCTCTCTCTCTCTTTCTGTATATATAAACATACCTCTTCCCAATTGTGTTCAAGCCGGGGGGGGGGGGGGGGGGGGGGGGGGGGGGGGGGGGGGGAAAAACCCCCTTTCCCCCCCAAAAAATAACACTGAACCCCAGGATTCAGGGTTTCCGGGCCCCCCGCATTCCCTTGCCAAAAGACCCTTTGTTCGTCCCGGACATCCCTAGGCGCTTGGCCGGGTCTTGCCAGCAGACCCCAGGCGATCAGAGCGGTGACGAGAAAGGCCGAAGAGAGACCCGATGCAGAAAAAAAAATCCAAAAAGGACCCGGGCGGTCCCAAAATGGCCCAGGAGGCCCTGAACAGGACTCCCAGAACTCAGAAATCGCTTCATTCCCCTAGGGGAACGTGCATTTTCACAAATTCGCTGTTCAGGTCTTAGCAGCGCTACAGCCAAAAAGGCTTTTGATATCGCCCCAGGACGGCCCAAGAGACCCCCAAGATAACCTCTAGACGGCCTGGATGGCCTAAGGCTGCCCAAGGAAACCCCAAATGTGCCGAAAAGAAGCCCAGAAATTCGTCGCGAACCCAGGATTCGGTGCATTCCCCAAGAATTAGTTACTTTCGCGTGCCCCGTTGCGACCCGCTGCAACATGACGTCCTCGGCTTGGCATTGCCTTGTACTTGGCGGCACTGCTTAACATTGCGCCAGTTTGCTTGGCAAACCACGAGCGGGCCAATATGCGGACCTGCAAAGGCCTTTCGTCGTCATTCACTGCCAGACATTTCTGCAAGCGAGCACGCACACATGAAACCTGAGCCGTTGGCTTCTGGATAGCGCTCCTCCGCGCGATACAACCGAATTGTTTCGCCGTCCCCGACGGCACCTTCTCTTTCCCTCCTTCTGCTCATCCTCTGGGTCCTCCTCCTCCTCCTCTTTCGTCTGCCCCTCCACCACTCGTCCTCCCCTACATCCGCTTCCCTCTCCTCGCTCCCCAAGACTCCTCCCTCCGATCCTTCGCCCTCCACCCGGCGCCTTTCGGGAGCCCCCTGAGGCCTGGGAAGGGCCACGGACCGCCCGAACTTTCGAAGATTTCCGAACCGCAGGGGGCGGGGCAATTTTCCAAGGCCACTAGGGATGGTGCGAACGAACAACAGAGCGCGAAGCGCCAGTGCAGTCTCGTAGATGCGCATATGAGTATATATACATATGTGTGTGAGTGTGTGTGTGTGTGTGTGTGTGCGTGTCCGTCCTGATGTCTCTCGTTCTGCCTCGCGTTCTCTCTCTCTCCGTCTTTCTCTCTCTCTCTCTCTCTCTCTCTCTCCCCCCCCTCTCTCCATCTCCCCATTCTGGCCGTTGTGATCGAGAATCATCGTACTTGTTAGTCCTTCTGGCCACTGGTGGATGTTTACACAAACGGCTGTGACCGTTTTATCATTCCCATGTTCCTGTGACCACGGCACAACATGTTTCAGGTTTAAAGACATTGTGATGTTTCGCGCGCAATTCTAGATGACACTTCGTTCGAATGTCAGGTTGTTGTGAATTTCATCAACGTTGGCATTAACTTCGGCAAGAAGTTTGCTAAGGACACCGTGATCGAGGGAATGCAGTGGGATTAAACATGGAGCGCCGAAGTGAAGAAACAGGGAGGGCCCGCCAGAGAGAATCTGATTGTATGGTCAGCTTCGGACATTTCAACAATGATATAATCGCATGTTGAGGTTTCCAGATTCTCACGGTGCCTCGCAAGAGTTTGCAGCCGAGCATGTTCGAGTCATACGTTGGATTGGCATTCGGGAATTTCGTTTCCAAGCCGGCGAGGTGAAAAAAAACACATTTGGACCACACATGAATGATATAGTTCAGCGCAGTCATGAACGTATTGACTTAGTCATGGGGGTCCCGATCTCTTGCGGAATTCTAGGGGATTCGAGCCTTTGGCCAGGGGCGGAGTCCTGCCAGCCATCTTTATGCATATCTATGTGCGTATAGAGATTGCACGCATTGCCTGCCGAGGACCTGCTGCTGTCTCTGAGGGTGTTGGTGACCTTCTCGGAAGCTCGACGATTGGGCCCTGAGGGATGGGGCCCTAAGGATAGCACAAAAGCCTCCAGGTTGGGCTTGTATGGTCCAGGGCCCCCTCGCCCCCGGGGCCCCAATGTCTCAGGGCCTCTCTCTATGGTGTGCCGACCTCCCTGCGCCCGACTTCAGACATACACCCCAGTCCCCTCGGAGGCCTCGTGCGTTTGCTCCCGCGGGCGGACCCGGCAGCGCCGGGTCCCCGCCCCCGGGGCCCCTTTCTTGCACAGGGGCGCGATCGCATTTGCGCGGCCCCCGTGGGCCGAAACCCGTACGATCCATACGGTGGAGGCGCTCGTTGAGTAATGGGCCCCAGGAGGCACGAGGCCTTGGAAGATTCCTTATTTGTTGAGGGCGGCGGTGATCTCCATGGACAATCCACGATCGGCGTTCCACCAGCTTCCAGAACGTGGATTCCTGATCCAACGGTTCCCTATTCAAGGCCGTCACCGTATTACGCCGCGCCGATTGATCCGACGCGCGGCCTTCCGCCTTGGGGAGGGTGCCGCGGGTATCAGGGCAAACGCCGCCTCGGAGGCGGCGGTGGGTTCGCCGTGGGTTTACCGCGGTGCCGGTTTCGTCTACCTGGGGCGCGGGGCGTAGGGTTTGCCGCGGGGTGGCCGTGGTGTCAGCGTCGTCGTTTTGTTGGGCGCGTCGACGACACATGGCGCGTCGACATATGGATACGGAAAGAAAGGGGGCCAAGTTTGACAGCATTCCTTTTTCATTGGACTCGCCATCGGTGTGTCCGCGGACGTGGTCCAGTCGATATTGAAAGTCGCCTGCTCAACAGCAGCCGCTGTCGATTTTGGATCACGTTTGTGGTTGGGCATTGTGCCTATTTCTGCCGTTCCCATTTTTGGCCCGCCACCGAATCATAACCCCCAGGCTCGATTTGCAGACCCAGGGCGAGTTGCCGGGCGCCCTAAAAAGGTCGGGGCGTCCGATACGCCCCTCTGGTCAGGCAGCTCCCGGGTGTTCTCGCTGTATATCGAAATCGAGTTTGTGCGGCGGTGAAAGGAGAGGGGCATGCTTTGCGTAATGTAATGAAGGAAAGCGGATGGTGGAGGAGGAGGAGGAGTAGGAGGAGGATAAGGAGGTGAAGGAGGAGGAGGAGGAGAAGGACGAGGAAGCGAAGTGCAAGGAGAAAAAGGAAATGAGGAGGGATAGAGGAGGCGGCAAGCTAGGTGCGCTCGCACCACCTCTCAACTCCTATCCCTGCATCCCGTCCCTTCCAATTGCGCCGATTGTTTCTCTATTCGCGGACGCGTGTTATATCCGACCAGGAACCCCATTACCCAAGCAAAACACCCTCATATCTGCAGAGGTGACCTGCGGGACCTGCGTGGCGGGAGCTGTGGGACGTGAGCGATCTGTGGGGCCTGTGGAACCTGTGGGACTTCCGTGGCCTGTGGGACGGGTGGGACGTGCGTTGCAGGTTGTACGTGTGCACCTGTGGGACTTGTGGGACCTACGGGACTTGTAGGACCTGTGCGACTTGGAGGGACATGTGTGGCTTCTACGGCTCGTGGAACCTGCGACACCTCTGCGGCATGTGGGACCTGTGGGAATTGTGGGAACTGCGAGACCAGTGGGGCCTGTGGGCCTTGCGGGACCTGTCGGACGTGTGGGATCTGGCGGGCCTCTGTGGAACCTGTGAGACCTGCGACACATGTGTGGTACCAGTGGGACCTGTGGGACCTGTGCGACGACCTGCGACACCTGCGGGTCCTGTGGGACGGACCTGTGGGGCCTGCGAGACCTGTGGGGCATCCGAGACTTGCGGGATCCAGAAAAATTCCCTTCGCTGGGGCGCGAGCGCTATTCCGAACGACAGGAACACAGCGCCGATCCGAAAATGAGGCCAGCACTGCAGCGGGCACACCGTGTTGAACCACGGCAAAAAAGCAGACGGTAAAAGCACGTAAGAAAAACAATTCGGCACACTGTTGGTCAATCTTGTGCGTTCGCAGCGATACGTTGAAAGGGCGGACCCACGCCCTGGGCAACTTCATGGGATAAAGGAGAGCAGCATGTATATGGAGCAACTGTAGACGGAGGAAGCGGTGGGAAGGAGGGTGAATGGAGGGAGAAGGCCAGAGGGAGAGGAAGAGGAGGAGGAGGCGGGGTGATCGCTCGACAAGATCCGCAGCTCAAGGCTCGAAGAGCAAGAGGAGAAGGAGGAGGAGGAGGAGGAGGAGGAACAGCGGGCCCGCTCCCAGCCCGAGTGGAAGTGCAGCGGGAAGACGCCATTCCACTGGGAGGGCGTCCGGCGGTGCGTGGGCCACCTGGCCGACGAGCTCGGCTACAGGGTCATCGGCGTGATATCCCGTCGGGCTCCGCC